>JABSTQ010010317.1:552500-917500 GCA_013358835.2 Ixodes persulcatus | reverse complement strand
GATCGCGTTTCTTCTGTTTTTTTCTTTTCTGCTTTCGTTCGTCCAGACTTGCAGTGTGTGTGCTGTACACTCGGTAATTGGCAGGGAAAGAAAACGAAGAAAAGAAGATGGCCCTCTGTGCTTCTGCCGCTGCTGCAGTAATCGGCCGACCTAGTGCATTTTTTACAGCAACAACGGTGAAGATCATTGCAGCGGAGTGGGCCCGGCCGCTCGGCCGTCCGTCCGATGCTTTTTCGCGGTGGCTTTTCCAACGGCAGCAAGTATGTAGTGTACGTTTGTTACGTGTGAGAAAAAAAAAAAAATGCGACGGAGGTGGGAAAAAAAAAAAAAAATTTCATCCTCGATTCTGGCGGCCAAGATGTTTCGACCTCCTTTTCTTGTTTTTCTCGGGCGTTCTCTTCATTCTCTCAACGAATCTTGGCGCAGCGTAGCGCCGTAATAAGAAGAGACCGTTTCGATTTTGCTCCCATGCTAGATGGCGTCGGTGCCGTGCTCTCTTTTGTTGCTTTTCTTTTTTCAAGGGCAGCTCGCGGGGTCGTGCATTGTTTTGCCACCCGCTGGGATTTCTGCAGCTGCGTCAGTAGACGAGCGATCTCTGTTAGATCGCTGTTCAAAGACGGGCGCACAAAATGGCCAATGTTCAGGCCGACCGATACTGGCGTGGCGGGATCCGCTGCATTGTAAAGCGTCTGGCGTCTTCTGGGCGTCTATTTCGGGTGGTTCCTCGCCTATTCTCGGACGCGCAAAACCTGTCGAACGGTCGGGTCGGCATCTTGTTTGGCCTTGGGGCGCCGCCGTGTGCGCGAAAGCCGAATGGCGGGAAAAAGCTCGGGCCGCCCCGACTGCTTTTGGGTAGGGCGTTTTCTCGCTCGCGTGCTGCTGCAATGTCGCTGCACAGGATCGTGCGTTCGAGGGTTGCCTGCCCTCGCCGATAAAAGGAACCACTTATCTCGTTCGTTTAGTCACTCGATGAAAGAGCAAGATAAACGGAAGTTATCTTCTCTGACGGATAATCCCCTACCCGAGGTCCGCTATCGAAGTAACTCTTTGACCCCGAGTGCATGCCGTTGCCTCTACAATGCCAATAGACACCTCTCGTAAGTGCTCTACGTTGGGAGCTGGCGCAATGGCGGATAGGGGAGACACCGCCAAAGTTGGAACAAGTTGGAACGCATAATTCTACTTCACATCCACTTGATGAAGCATTAGACATCCTTTCGAATGGTCATGATTTGGAACTGCAATAAAGTGTAAACAAAAAAAAAACAATTTTCCAGAAAGCAGTGTCTCATTTTGGAGTTGAGTGTTTCTTTTCTTGTTTTCGTACGTGTATTCCATATAATGCACAATTCGATGCTTTTTTTTCTTCAACAAGGTGTGAAGTTGGCTGATGGTCATATTGAATGGGCTAAAACAGTGCAAAAAGACGAAGGACCAGTAAAAGGAAACGTACAGACACATTTTTTTCGCGCAGCGCTGTGTCTGTGTATCCTGTTACTGGTCCATCGTCTTTTTGCGCTGTTTTAACCCATTCCTTTTTTTTTTTTTTTTTTACTTATTAACGAAGATGAGTTTAACGGAACCCGACGGTAGCATTTTTCTTAATTGATGGTTCGAAGCTGAGTGGATTGCACCTCGAGACGCCGAGCGTCACCGCTTGGAGTTCACGCGACCTCAGCAGGCTCGATTGAAACCTAGAATTCGTACATACCCTGTCGAATTGCAAATTCTGCGAACTATACAACCGCAATTTTTCTGAAAAAAAAAAAAAGAAAAAGAAAAACGTTAAATCAACAAGGATAAAGAGCAGAGCGACTCTGATAAAAGCATCGCATAAAAGAGGACTCTATAATGTGATGCCTTTATCAGAGTCCATCTGATCTTCCGACAGTAGCACTCGCCCAGTTGATATTAAGGACCTCGCAATTAATGGCGGTGAAATTCCCATAATCGAAGAGCCCACCAAAATTTCGCTTGATTCACATATCGTGAAATCTCGGGGACGAGTTCCACCGACTGCAAGAGTCTGCACACCTGCGCCCAGAAACATTCTACACACGAAATAAGACACAGAACTTGTTACATTGTCCTACTGTCTCTTCATTGCCTAAGAAGGGTGATTTCGGTAATCCACTGAACCATCCATTTTAAAGGGCTAATCCGGCGATTTTTTGGAGCTAACCCGACGAACTATATTTTCGGAATCAGCGGCCTTTATCCTTTCCGGCAGGCGCGTAGCCAGGGGCGGGGGGGTTCAGGTGTCAGAACACCCCCCCCCCCCCCCCCCCCAAATTTTCTTTTATTATATATATATTGGTATTTCACCAGCAGCTTGAAACACCCCCCGAAAATATTTTCTGGCCACTGCTTTCCGGTATTCTATTCAGTATCGCGAAATTTAGAATCATTATTGTGAGATCGGCAAGTGAAAATGGTGTCAAAACTGACTTTCAAATGTACCCGCGCTTTTCAGTGCCGTGAGGTCAGTGAAAGGCAGGCTTGCAGATCGAACGGGGAGCCTCGAAATGGACCACGCCGAGCATGTGTTTCGTGCTGCTGCCCGGGTGCTGAAGCGATAAGCTTCGAAACTGGTCATTTGACACCATGAGACTGTTTATAATCAGTTGGGCGAACAAAGGTCTATACGTACAGCAGTGAACCCCTGTCTTCCCCTGACGTCACTTCTTTATTGCTGCCAAAAGAGCCTTTCACTCAAAAAGACACACACTTACACACACGCACACACACAATTGTTAATTTAAGAACTTCGCGAAAAAAAGAATTATTGTGGCCCGATATTTCGGTTACTATTTCAGCGATGTTTGTTGGCGCGTTTAGCAAATTTTCAGGCAAATCGGGGACACTCGTCGACAACAGTTTTTTTTTTTCTTTTTGTGGTATACATAGTTAATTGTGCGCATATGTTCAGACTGCGGGAAGATCAGTCAGCCCGGTATGAATGAGAAATGTCACCAGTGCAGTGCTACCGCTATCCTGCAGCTTTAACATGCATCATCCAGTGGTGGTGTATACACGGCATCAGGCCGGTACGATCCCGTTTCTGAACGGGCAGGGCCTTCATGTGCTCCGAGCTGCGGCCCGCTAACACACTGGGCCAGCGATGATATCCCCTTCACGATCGGAGTGTAGTTTCCACTGTGTCGGAGCCCCGCACTGCACCGAGAGCAGGCGACTTCGACTAACCTCTCATTCGCACGCGTGATTCTCGTACGAAGGAGACGCCAGAGCAAAGCCGCGCTCTCGCAGGAGTAGCTCTACACAGCATTGGGGGCATTGGGAAAGCTATACGCTATAACTTCGAAAAACGTAGCATTTTACATCGAGCCGTTTAATATTTTGTTTGTGTAACAGACCGCCACAATTACAATGCCGCTCGTCCGTATACGAGGCTGTTCAATTCGCAACAACAACACCGCCTGTCCATTTACAAGATCCCGTGCATGGATACACGCGCAACTTACCTTTCCTCTAAAATAAAACTCCCTTTTTTTTTCTTTTTTTTTTTTTATCCACGGGGAATCGCGGTGCATTCGGCGCCCCCGTATACCTTCGAAGACTCGATCCGAAATATGACACAGCGCCGGTGGGGCGAATCGTCCGCCGCTTGGAAGGATGTCGCCCCATAATGTTGCAGATATATCAACAAAATGTTACGTGGAAAATCTAGATTTCAGAGAGGGAGCAACTCGAACCACGGAGAGCGTTCGCAATTTAATGGCGGACGCCAGCTAGCCAGATTGGTCGCAAGTGCGCATGCGTTGCGTCGTCGCCTGGCTATGTGGGGCGCAAGTTTCTGTTCCACCTGCTCTTTGCCTTGTTAATTTGACATGCATATCTTCACGAAAACTGCAATGGATACTGAGTTCCGACAGTAGCACTCGCCCAGTTGATATTAAGGACCTCGCAATTAATGGCGGTGAAATTCCCATAATCGAAGAGCCCACCAAAATTTCGCTTGATTCACATATCGTGAAATCTCGGGGACGAGTTCCACCGACTGCAAGAGTCTGCACACCTGCGCCCAGAAACATTCTACACACGAAATAAGACACAGAGAACTTGTTACATTGCCCTACTGTCTCGTCATTGCCTAAGAAGGGTGATTTCGGTAATCCACTGAACCAAAGTCCATTTTAAAGGGCTAATCCGGCGATTTTTTGGAGCTAACCCGACGAACTATATTTTCGGAATCAGCGGCCTTTATCCTTTCCGGCAGGCGCGTAGCCAGGGGCGGGGGGGTTCAGGTGTCAGAACACCCCCCCCCCCCCCCCCCCCCAAATTTTCTTTTATTATATATATATTGGTATTTCACCAGCAGCTTGAGGCCATCTCATTCAGCACTACGGCTTTGTTATCTAGATGGTGTTGACGCGGCCCGTTAACCAGGTGACCCCCAGCGTGCAGTTAGAAACACCCTGAAATCTAATCTAAGCACACTAACTTTACATTAACCCCCCTCCCCCCCGAGGTATCCGTATCAGACGCCGTCTATGCTCCGCCGTAGAGTTCAAACAACGTGATTCATCCGGCGTGCGTCTACGTCACATGGGGTAGTTTCCCTGAATGAAACATCCTTTCGGTTGGCTAATTGTTTTATTCTTGGGCGAGCCAGAGCTTCTTTTCCTTTCCGCTTACGGCTGCGACATTCCTCCGTTCGGACTCTGCGTGGTGTTTGAATATGCGTCCCGTGTGGGATCGTTATAAGTGGCGACTCGTGCCAAGTATTTCTTTTTTTCTCGGAGTTTGTTTCGAAGCGTACACGACCGTGAATACGGGAGGAGGCGGCGAGGCGAGATCGTTAAATTCGTAAATGAGGGATCGAACTGCTCGGGGCACCCCTTCGTTTTCAGGTATGGACTCATCGTCTCCTCTTCACGTAGGCTGCAACGCCTTAGAATCTGCCTTGGCTTCGCACGAACGCGCACGAATGCGCGCGTGGGAGCTTTCGCTGCTGGCCAAGTTGGTCGTCATAGACGCCTGTCCAACAAAAAAGATCCCCATCCTGTGGCGTACAGGCAGAGGAGGGGGTAAAGAAAAGCGTTTGGGACTAACTCCCTGACCACTATCACCACAAAAAGAAGTTCTGGTTACGCCGAAAACCAGTATACTCGACGTCAAATACTGCCAGCGTGGGCAGAAAACAAAAATGTTTTAATTACAAACCTAGGGTGTTTTGCTTCCTTGACCGCGTGCTCGTGCAATTGTGCTGTGTTTTGTGTGTATGTTTATACAGCCTAGAACTTAGTCTGCCTCAACTGGCGACTTGTCTCTCAGCTGAAGAGCTGAAGAGGAGCAATTTAGCCAGTGCAGTACAAACAGCTGGCCTGGGGGTCTTTAACCTGCACCACGCAGTAGTGGTACACGACCGCACGCCGGTACGATGCTCATCCAGATCGAAACGGGTGGGGATTGAACCCAGGATCCCTGGGTTCTGCAGCGCGAGCTTTCGCTCCAAACCCATCAGTTGAGCTTGCGCCATATAAAGATGATCTCAGAATCCACTTTGATGCCACTCTGAGTTATGAAATAATAGCAAATATAAATGTGGTCTATTCTATTTATAATACAACGTTGCGCAGGTGTCGTGCCAAGCAGGAGAAGAGTAAAAGAAATACGAAGTCGGAGTGCGAACAAGTCCTTATTGAAATAATACTTAGACTGTTTATGAAGAAAAACGGCCTCTTATCTTGCAAGTGACATGGAAACTTGGCTTATTTACCATGTAGAACAAGTTATGGTAAACGAATAATAAAATGTAAACTTCCTAAATTCTCTAACTTTGGAAGATCGGAATGTACGACTAAAACAACATTAAAAAAAAAAGTTTGATCTTACTTTTTGTTGATGCGCATACGATTAGATGAAAATTACAGTGTTTGAACTGATCTATAGTCGCATAGTGAAGTATAATTATTTTTTCATTGCGATGTATATCTTTTTTAAGTGTGCTGCATATATTGTAGTTGTTTCGCTTGTTTTTGTTTTATTTGATGCAGAGTGTCTGAACGCAATGTACTGTGTTGCCTGCACTTCTTGATTTTTTATATTTTTTTTTTATCGTATTATTTTTTGTAGAGGAAGAAACTCACGAAGCTGGTGTTTCAGCTTTTTCCCCCCAATTCTTCCTCGTCGCTTTAATGGGAAATAAATGGATTATTCTTATTATTATTTGCGTTAAATAACTTTAATAGCGGCCATCAAAAGCTTGTAGGGTGTGCCTCATGAATGCCTTTCGCTCTGACGTCCTTTTTTGCAGCTCCATTGCGCTAATCCTTCACTTCTAAAAATTAAAAAAAAAAAAAAAAACAATCTCGCGAGGTATTTTGATCATTCCCCAACGAGCCTGATATCGCTGGATTTCGACCGCCTGAAAGCCCCTAGGGCTGCCCGAGGCCTTAGGCCGAGAACATAGCTATGTAATAAATTCTTGGGCAGGGGAGCTCCGCACTAGTTGTTTCCTAATATTTTATCACGCGAAATGCTTTAATGGGTTGAAACATACATCGAATGTATACACTTCACTATACACTGTTAGCGCGAACAAGCCATCGGCGGTTGTCTCTGTTTTTTTGCTTTCGGTATGGAAGGACTGACATCTGGAAAATGCTCAGTTAGCGTCAGGCACGTAGCCAGGGGGGGGGGGAGGGGGGGGCCATGGGGCCCGGTCCCTCCCCCCCCCCCCCCCCGCGAAATCTTCCATTTTGCTGAGACCACCTCTCGCCCCTCCCCCTCATACAGCATTTTGTTATGGGTGCCCCCCCCCCCCCCCTTCCCCCCGAAACAAAATCCTGGCTACGTGCCTGGTTAGGGTATACTAATTCCTAAGTGGTAAATTTTGATACCCGTCAGTACCCTTCCGAAGTAAATTACGTAAAAAGCGAAAGAGTGGTGATCGCACCAACGTTGTATACGTTTAATTAAACTGCAAAACTAACCCCTGCAAAAAAAAAAAAAAGCTTAACGTGAATTACATATGGGACCTTTCTTTATCAAGACCTACATTTGGGGACATTTTCTCCTTGGTCATTGAGCATGCACTCTATTCTCGGCTCCTAGCCGAGCTGACAGTGCGGTGAAGTTTACTCGCTCGTTGGACCGGTCAGCCGGCGCTCTTGGATCCCATCTCCCTGCGCATGTTCGAGCGCAGAGCGAGCGTGGTCAGGCGACGAAAGGAGGGCGATTGTGTGGCCCGCGGAATCGTATATAGCTTCCAGCGTCATGTCAGCTGAACGGTGGAACAGAGCACCGTATTTTCCGCACTTTAGTTCACATGACACACTATAGTGTTGTAGACGTTCCTCCAAAACAGGAACGAAAGCCTCATTCCTCGTCCCTTTCTCAATCTTGGAACGAGTTCCCGTTACGGGTTCCAGTGGCTCGAAAAAGAAACGCGTTTCCGGTACCTTTCGAAGAGAGGGTCGTGTCGTGACTTTAAGCTTATTTGCCGCTTATTTTTAGTACAAAAATGTGGCGGATAATCTGTAGATAAAATAAAGCGAGCCAGTGAAAATATCCACATCGAACTTACGTGTCGTGTCGTCGCCAGGATCTCATTCATTCCCGTTCTTCGTTTTCGACCATGTCCCGGACACTACACCAATGCTTTCGAGTCGAACGTTTGAAATATTTTATAATAACGAGCTTAGATGTGTATTAAATTCTGGAAAAAATAGTAAATATAAAGACAAAAAAAAAGTTTTCTGTGCCGTTCTGTTTTTTTGTTTTTTGTGTGTTTTTTTTTCGGGAAAGGGGGAGGGACGTAATTAGTTTTTGTTTGAGTTCCACCGATGCAAGATAAAACATCGACGTTCCTCTGCACGTTCCAGGAATTTTCGAAACGCCGTTCCGTATAACACCAACCTAAAATCTCGGCTAAAAAAAAAAAAAAAAAAAAAAAGTTCTTTCTTTAGATAGTTTGTACCCCCTGCATAGTTTAGCCCTGATGTCCGGTCCGCAACTAAAATATTATCATGCAACGTATAAGCTTGACAAATGGCCGCTTCGTTAGCTCAAAAAAAAAAGCGTGTGTCATTCAGAAATCATTATTAACATACTCTGTCATTCGGAAAATCCGCCACGTCTCGTTACAACAAACAATCTAGAAAAAAAACAAATCTTGTGCGTGGTCACGTGATTTATTGAGAGCGCCTGATTGGCTGGGACGAATAGTAGCATGCGCTGCGGTAGCTCGCTATGTGGTTTCCCGGATAGAAGAAATTAACACGATATAAAAAAAATAAAAAAGAGAAACTGGTCAAAACAATGAAAAAAGAAGTCGGGACATTTATTCTCTGGGTTTCCTTCCCCTCCTTTTATCCTTCTTTTTTCTTCAGACTTCAGTCTTTAACCTACCATATATTTCCTATCATCACAATCGTTGCAACTTCCTGACGGCGTGTCTCATTCTTTTTATCTTTTTCTTTTATATTCTTGTTAGAGGTACCCGTTGTTCTAAGCACATACGAACTGTCATCGCCCTGTCGAGGGCCGATCGAGTGTCCAGATGAAGTACGAGGATAACTTTGGACAACTTTCCGCGGCGGTTCTGCGGACGACAGAAATGTTTGCTTGCTACGTCGTCCAGTAGCTGAGTTTTAGGTTCGTCTTAGGTTTCAAACTTTCTTCTTTCGGGCGTGCACCATTCCATACAAATCCACGGACCAGCATGCGATTTGCACACTGCCCAGCGCGAGCGTGATCGCCACTTCGGAATAATAATGATTGGGGTTGCGTGGATATTTATACAGCGCGTAGTTGGTCAGCCATTTCAAAGTTGCGACGAGTCGCTCGCTGTAGATGAGTAATTTAGCCAGTGCAGTAGAACTGCTAGCCTGGGGGTCTTTAACGTGCATCACGCAGTAGTGGCACACGTCCGCACGCCGGTACGATGCTCATCCGGATCGAAACGGGCAGGGGTGGGGATCGAACCCAGGATCTCTGGGTTCTGCAGCGCGAGCTTTCGCTCCACGTGCTCTGAGCTCGCCACTTCGGAAAGCGAACGCTGAGAGCGTCAGCGGCCAGAAGCCCTTTAATAACGCCTAAACTAAACAAACTGTTTTTATTTCCTGGGGGGGGATTGTGTTTTTTTTTGTTGTTTTTTTTTGTAATTTTCCCAAAGCACAACCAGGACACAACCTCATCTTCGTAAATTTATGAAAAAAAAAAAAATGGACGTCTCCTTTCTTTGAAACGCGCCAGACTTTTACCAGATGAACTTTGATCACTGAAACACGGGTTGTCGGGACAAATTTGTGTCGCTATTATAGGTCGGGCTCATATCATTTTCATTTTCATTATAGGTCGGGCTCATATCATTTTCAAGTAAACCTCAATAAAAAAAAACAAAACAAAAAAAAAACAAGGTCGCGGAACGTTTATAATTGAAGCTATATGCCGTTGTTTTCGAACGTGGAATGACTCGCACCAGCTGCCGCTCTGACGGACCTCGTGTCAGATTTCCCGGGCACCGAGAAGGATGTTGGGAGAGCACGTACACACACACGCTGCACACGCTCGCTATAATAGGTATAAAAAAAAAACATCGAAGTAAATGTTCAACATAAGGCGTTGACGAAAGCGCGTGCGAAGTGTAAAGAGTAAATAGGGAGTATTAGAATAGGGGGCGCCAACGCTTTGGGTCTCCCGAGCAGCTCCGGACTGCGCGTGGGCAATGTGAAGCCGCAAGCTATTTGGGGGACCCAAAGCGTTGACGATCCCTATTCTAAAACTCCCTATGGTGTTGTGGGTATAGTTAGACAGCGGGAAATATAACAAAGACCAAAACCAAAAGATGCGATACGGAGCGCAAGTTCGTCTGCTTCTTGCACAGGGGTTGCGATGACATCAGAACGACGCCGAGCTCTGATTGGCTTTGATTGAAAGGATAGTTAGTGGCTAGACCTGAATGCTAGATGCCTTAAGGTCTATCCACTATTTTTTGTTTTTAATCGGCCAATAAGAGCTTGGCGTTCTGACATCATCGCAACTTCTGTGTGAGAAGCAGACGAATTTGCGCACCACATAGCGTTTTTTGGTTTTGGTCATCGTTGGAGGGGCCCTGTCCCTCCAAACCGGAAGTCTCCCCCGGCTTCACCTCCGGTTGCGTCATGCCGCCTCCAGGAGCTCCAAACGTCATCACTCGTGGATCCACGCAGTGGCGCCTAGCTCGTGTCAGCACCGCCACCAGCGTGTTTTACAGCGTGAACGCCTCAACGCGGCAGACATGGCGACGCCGGACGCACGCGTCTCACGCTTTGTGACGTGCTCCGATGGAGTTGCAGCGTCGCTATATAGGGCCGGGTCCGGGATCCACTGGCAATGACGTCATGCGTGAGCCTTCTAAGCGAGAATGGTTTAACTATACATTCGCAACATGTTGGAGAGAAAGGCGTATTGGCGGCTTGCATGTCGAGTAATCGCACCATTGCCGCTTGTTCTGGCCGAGAAAAACGAAGTCGGTATAGTGTGAGGTACATATGCTATCAGGCACGTAGCCAGGATTTTGTTTCGGGGGGGGGGGGGGGGGGGGGGGGGGGCTGCCCATGACAAAATGCTGTATGAGGGGAAGGGAGGAGAGGAGGTCCCAGCCAAATGGAAGATTTCGGGGGGGGGGGGGGGGGGGGGGGCGGGGGCCCGGGCCCCTTGCCCTCCCCCCCCCCCCCTGGCTACGTGCCTGTATGCTATATAGCTGCACGAGGCACGCCCTCAGCAGATCACCGCAACGGTTTACTTGTGGTGCAACAATCCTCAGATTTATATACGTATACGAAACGCATTCGTTTTACCCGCGTATCGCTTCCGCGTCCTTCCGTGACTGCTGCGATGGTACGCTGCTTCGTACGAATCGCGGTTTCTGCGCACGCGGACTGCCCACGTACCCGTGGTGTGGACAAACGCGGACTCGTTTGTAAACAGCTGATTGTCCATATAAGGCGGCGGGGTCAAGACACACGACAGAAAGAAAACGGGCGACCGAGGCCCCGACACTCGCATTCGAGCGTTCCGCCCAGCAAAAACAAACTATAAATAGAACGCGAGTCAGAATGCGGTGCGCAGCGCATGCCGCGTCGACAACGAATTCCTCGCTTCATCAACTCCCTTACTCGCTCTGTACAACAAAGTGGCCAAGCCAATCGCCCATCTCCGCATGCCGAAATCAAAATGACAGTCTTTTTATGTCGTCATTGTTTTATTCTCCTTCCTGGCTTTCGCTATCGCTGCACCATACGAGGAAATGAACTGCCTGCTGCTATCGGGCCAGTTACACAAAGGAGCTCGAGTTGCTCGGTTTTAACGCCCTCCCCCGAGATTGCCAACGCGAGTGTCAATATACATTTGCATCGAATGCACGCTCGAACGCTCCGCGCGTGCGTTGCAGGCTGAGGTGGCTGAGGCGTCATATGTACGATGATGACTCTCGGTTCGTCCTGAGAGAGACGCTCGTATTCGTCATCTGTTTGGGGCACCGTGGTTTTTTTCCGCTTTTAGGTTTCGACGACTTCGTCAGAGTGGTTCTACATGTATACATACAGATGTGGCTGCGTTTCTGAAACTGGCATTTAGGGAACATGTGTTATTTTTCTTCGTACTTCCGTCATCATCTTTTTTTCTTTTTAAGCAGAGAAAGACAACTTTACGTTGGTTGACTAATGGCGCAGGCACGTAGCCAGTTGAGGGGGGGGGGGGGGGGGGCATGGGGCCTGGGACCCCCCCCCCCCGAAACTTCCATTTTGCTGGGGCCTTCTCTCCCCCCTCCCCCTCATACAGCATTTTGTCATGGGCGCCCCCCACCCCCCCCCCCCCCCCGAAACAAAATCCTGGCTACGTGCCTGTAACGACATACTATCCGCCATAAATCTTAAAGGAGTCGTCTGGAAGCGTTGCCGCCGCTTGCCACATGATCATTCTGAAAAAGGTGCGCTTATTCGCTTGTTTAAACGAATTTAATCATTATCAGGAAAAATTCTCAGATTCCTGGAAAAACTAATCTAAAACCTGCTAATTCCTCAATAAATTGCAAAATGTAAAAAAAAAAGGTTCTTTAGGATGTTTTTGGTCCTAATTCACTCGCAACTCCCAATCTTTTCGATGATTTATTTTCCACCTCCTCTGGTAGAGTACGGCAAAGCACCAGTTCTTTTTCTCTTTCTTACACAAACTTACACAACAAATGACACAACAAATCTCACACAACAACACTCTTACACAACAAATGACGACCGGTGATTTAGAACCTATAATTGTTAGGTTGATTGAAAGCAAATAAGTCGCCAGAATTTGATGGTATAAGGCTGAGTGATATCCATAAAAATTTCAGTTGCATTCGGGACACTTCTCCTATCAACAGTATAATCGAATCGTAGTAAGGTTGGATGAAATATCGGCGCCTATTTGGATTCTGCCATGCCTAGTTAAAATTTTAGAGAAATGTGCTTTTACCACAACGTCTTCGTTTATAAATAAGCACAACTTAATGGCCGCGAATCTGTATCTTCATTGCTGGCCGAAGCACACAGCCGCTTCTGGACGCTCATATATCGACGACCTAAATTATGGCTTTGAACATAACATGTGTACTTGTGCGTGCTTTCATGACGCTTCAAAAGTCTTTGATACCATTACACACTCAGTTTTACTCAACAAACGTTCGGCTATCGGTTTCCGTGGTCCTTTCTCTTCACTGTTAAATAGTTTCTTTTCTGACCGCTCCCAAACGGTTTTTCGGCATTATATTCACAGGGGGCTGGATGACGCATTGAGCAGACAGGTGTATAATAATAATAATAATAATAATAATAATAATAATAATAATAATAATAATAATAATCAATCAATCAATCAATCAATCAATCAATCAATCTTTATTATACAGTGCCCTGGAACAACCCTGAGGTCTTGGTGCTGGTACACTGGTGGATAAAAAAACAAAACAAAAAAAAAACATTATACACATCTCCGCAGGAAAGAAGATACATTTTTAAGCATAATACTAGGTAGTGCACGAGTAATTAATAGAATAAAATAAAAACGAGGCAGTAACCGTAAAAACGGAACACAAGACCGTAGGACAACAAGTGCACCACCAGAATGAACGGCATGGAGATGACGAAATTCAGACATAACAGAGCCATTCAGCAATGCTCATCCTGCACAGGCAAGTTTTTAATAGAAAGGACAAACGTCCTGTGGAAAATATCAAGTCTTTCAGAGTAATAATTCAAACGCTGTGTCATTCTCACAATTGGGCTTACCGGACTAAACGTTCTAGACACATAAAAAGATGACCGAAGACGAGTAGGCACACGTGGCACCCTAAGGCACAGTTCCGATAACAGGCTCGGGTAATTGATGAGTCCATGCAGCGTTTTAAACAAAAATAGTAAGTCCGCGTTCTCCCGACGCCGGTGCAAGCTAAGCAAACCAACACGCTTTAACGCAGACTCATACGTTAAGCAGTGAACATCCTTCTTTATGTAGCGATGTTTAAAGATAGAAACAAACTTTCTTTGCACACGTTCGATCACCAAGGAGTGACTTTTAGAAATTCCATTCCAGACAACTGAGGCATATTATAACTGCGACCTAGATAGCGAACAGTATAACGTGATAAAAGCAGTCGGGTTTTCAAACCCCCTGATTAAAGGGATGCTGAACCGAAAAACAGAATCTAAATTCTTTGTCGTTTTGATATTTACAGCACACGAATGGCTCTTAAATGACGCTACTTGAACCAATAAAGTAGTCTAAATTATATGATTTATGTAAATAAATATTCTAAGGTGCACCTGGTGAGTTTTTTGAAAGCTCGTTTCGTGACGACAACAAACTTGTAGTACGCAGAACGCGGCTATGGTGAGCCATCAAAGTTGGCTCGGTTGGCTCCGACCTACCTCGTTGGCTCCGGCGTGCGCTCACGCCGCATGGTGGCGCGACGAAACGGAAATGCGACGTGCGAACCCCGTCCCGAAACGATGAGATATATTTTTAAAAGAAATGAAATTTTATCTGATAAATTTGTCGAACAGTGTTCATCATGTCGTTTTTGACACGACACCTATGCGGCGCCGAACGGCCTAGCGAGCGTCGCGAGCAAGCGGCATCTTGGCGGCATCAAACATCAGCGCTGTCGAAGTCTCCGTGGTCGCCGTCGTCATGGCCAAATTATCAGGACGGGAAAGAAATCGCCGAACTCCGAGAAACCCACAGACCAAAGTCGCCGCCGTCGCTACGACGCAGGTGCAGAAGTGGACTGGGGTGGCAGGGTGCAGGGTGGCTGGCAGGTAGTGCGCAGCTAACTTGGCTGGATTAGTTGGCAAACTTCCAACGCGACGGGCATCCGTCTACTATTATTCAAAGCGCAACTTTCTTCCACGCTGTGGCGCGTCGGCAGCTCGACTTGTTCACGTCAGTTCCGTTGCAGTTTGTTGACGTCAGTTCCGTTGCGAGTAATCCCAGAGGGCCTCGCGCGCATCAGAGGCTTCTGGCGCTTCTGGCTCAATCAGCGGTCGTCATTCCAAGAAATATAATAATCCGATCTCCATCCCTTTACGTGAATAGCATTTTTAGGTATAGTGCGGTCCCGGGAAGCTTGTCCGGGGCTTATTTCGGCAACTTCAGATATCGGTTCAGCATCCCTTTAAGCGAGAGGCAACGCCCAACATTCGCAATGACGAGTTAACCACCCTACCAACATGATCAGAGAAACGCAACCCAGAATCAACCATGACTCCGAGATCTTTCATTACACTTACTCGAGACAAAGTCTCTCCTTGAATATTATATGCAAAAGAGATATTGTGAGTTTTCCGAGAGAGCGTCATAACCTTGGTTTTGGACGGGTTCAAGCAAAGGTCGTTATCAGAGCACCATCGGTAGAAAGAACATGCATCTTCCTGGAGCTTAGCACAATCATGTTCAGTAACTATTTCTCGATAAATTTTTATATCGTCAGCATATTGCAGGAATGAAGAATTTAAACAGCAAAAGAGACGTCATTTACGAAATTGTGAACAGAAGGGGTCCTAAAACAGATCCCTGAGGAACGCCAGAGCGAGCCTTGTATAACGAAGAGTTCATGTTGTTGACCCGGACATACGCCTCTCTCTCCGACAAATAGCTTCTTAACCAGTCGTCTACTGAGCCACATACTCCATAGGAGGAAAGTTTGGATAAAAGAATAATGTGATTGACTACGTCAAAACCTTACTTAAGTCAAAGTAGACAACGTCTAATTGACCTCTGTTCATATCACACGAGATGCGGCAGACATAAAGCTAACAAGATTAGTAGTAGTTGATCTCCCGCTCATAAAACCATGCTGATTGGGAATTGCTAAGTTTCGAAATTTGAAAGACAGGAATTGATGGAGGACCATTTCAAAGAGCTTGGAACATGGAGAGAGAAGAGAAATAGGTCTATAGTTACAAATATCACATTTTTTCCCCGACTTTAAGACCGGAACAACAGCAGCGACCTTCCACGTTTCAGGAAAGGTTCCCAACCTTAACGAGTTGTTAAATATAGAGCACAGTACCGGCGTGAATATGTCGTGATAAGTTTTGAGAATCGCCGAGGGAATGCCGTCGGGCCCTACTGATAATGTTGCTCTCATTTTTTTAATACAGGACCGGACGCACTCCTCATCGACATTAATGCAACTTAACAACTCACCAAACCCATCTAAGTGAGGCAGCGCAGGTGCAGAACGCTGCGTACTATCCCTGTACACTGACCTAAAATGCTCAGCGAATACCTCAGGCACGGACTTCAAGTCGCTCTCGTGATTATCCAGGACAATCTTCGACTCGATATGCCTCCCGGAGCGTGAATTAATGTACCTCCAGAATTTCTTCGGATTATTGACAAGATCTGATTCCAATGAGCAACGATGAGCCTGGCGGTCGCGACTAGGACCGTCTTACATTGCTTTCTGCAGCTCTTGAATTCTACCTCGCACTTTAAAAGGCCACTTTTCTAAACTTTCTGTGAAAAAAGTTCTTTCTTTCAGTAGCGTTTTTAGTTCATTAGAAAACCAACTAGGAAAGCGAGGTTTCTTAAAGATCGTAAGGGATGAATCTGTCGATGGCCTCTTGATTAATCTCGTAAAGAGAGCTACCTGCTCATTTACATCAGAGGATCCAAGACCGGAGACCAATCAACCAGAGAGGTGGTGGAACATCCGATGTAGTCGCCTAATGAAAAATTGTATAAGATCGTGGAGAGAGAAGCACAATAGGAGCGCGAATCGAGGAATCAACAAAAGAAAGCACTAGATCAAGGGCAGGATGATACTTATCCAGAGGAACCATAGGAACTTCACTTCGGGCTACACGCACGCAGTCCATGTTGGAGGAGCATAAATCTAAGGCATTACCTTGGTGGTTCAAATATCGTTGTGTTGTGCAGATCTAAAAGAAGAAACAAAGTTTAGGAGGTCGTTGCCTTTCTGCTTGCAATAAAGTTGTCAGTAGAAACGTTAAAACTGCGTCCAGTTGATGCCTGGAGCATTAAAATCACCTAACACTAAGATATTACACCGTGTAATCGTTAACGGTGTTCTCTATGCCAGCGAGACAAGTGCGAAAGTCGTCGGGCGTCGTTTGCGGGGGCAGGTAAAATAGGCCAACAAAAAGGGTACCTTCTTTGCACACTCAATTTCTACCATAAACTCTCGGGAAACTTTCTAAATCTTCGCGTCTTTTCGAGCGGAAACGCCTGTCAACGGCCATTAACACGCCGCCTCCAGTTTTATCACGCGTGGACAAGTCGCGGTCACGCCGGTGCACCACAAAAGAAGGTGGAAAGTAATCGGAGGACCAATGTCACAGCATAACCAATTTCCGTTAGACAAAATATAGAATAATTGGATAGGGTAACGTTAGAAAAAAAAGCATTCGGTTTTGTGCGTAAGCCGCGGACGTTTTGATAGAATAAAATCTACGTCAGGATCACTTGTTACCGGTCGTGGGAGGTCCCTCTGAAGCATGGAGTTTGTCTCTCCGAAGGGTCCTCTGAAAGGTTTAAAAAGGCAGGATTTAGGCCACACAGCTGGATCAGAAAGTTTCTCAAAATCCTCCGCAGTCACGGCCACAGAAAGGAGGCGTAAGTGTCGAACCGGGTCTTTAAACGACGGCACTCCACTTTGTCGATTCCGACGGAGGACAGGTGCGAAGAGACGTCCTCGCAGATGGTATCCGGCGCCAGCTTCGTAACAAACAGCGCTCTCAGACTCGTTGACGGCGAAGCAACACACAGCTGGTGGTCTCGGATGCCCCGGTGAAAGCAGCGGTTGCGATTCTTCGAACGCGGAAGCATCGGCTCCAGACGTGCCACTCGCCCGTCACGTGCACCATCTTGGGAGGCAGTCAGATTAACGCGGTGATCGCGCACAGAACCGAGAGATGCCGGAGCCGGAGGCCCCTTGGTCACTTGGCTCCGGCCAGCTCCGGCCGATTCGCAGCTGTCGACTACACTGGTCGTCTGCTAGTTTCAGAATTTTATTCACCTTCACACACAAATCATGTCGTTGGAAGTTCAATGGAAACAAATAATTGTGTTTGAGGTCATTTATATTAGTTATGAAAGCGTGTTCGGGTGCCTCATATCTGCCGGCCGATTGAGGCACCCTAACGGAGCTGCGGATCGAAGCCCACCTACACCGTCTTCAAGGAGCGGCCGTTCCCGAAGGCATGGTGGAAGGCTGCGGCGGTAAACTACACATAACCCCCTTTTAAGGCACTGTACATGGTTCCCCTCCTATCGACGACGTGCGCGACGCTATGCGAGGCGCAAAGTTCGTCTGCTCCTTTTGCAGGGTTTGGGTGACGTCAGAACGCCGAGCTTTGATTGGCTCTGCGGGAAGGATAGTGGGTAGGCCTCAAGGCAGCTTGCTTTGAGGTCTAAGCCACTATCCTTGAATCAGAGCCAATCAGAGCTCGACGTTCTGACGTCACCACAACCCCTGCAAAAGAAGCAGACGAACTTGCTCTCCGCATAGCGTCGCTGCGATCGGCTCCCACGACTGGTCAAAGGCTCACTATGGGGTCTTGAGTACGATGAATTCGACTTTTATCGATGGAAATAAGGGGAATGTCAGGCTGTCGACTTTGATACGGGCTTCTGGTCGCGGTGTCATTTTCATCCGTTCGTGCGTAAAAATCGCGTGATTGGCTCGATTTTCAAAGCGACCAACACGCGCGTGCTGGGCTGTAGAAATCGCACGCTGGGCTGTGGGCTTGTAAAGCACGGAAATGGTGTATACTCGATGAGAGCCTTTTTTTCTTCTTCTGTCATTTCAGAAGAATTTAAGACCATGCGTGCACACCTTTGACCCGCAGCTAAGGTGTATGCCAGCGCACGAGTAACCTATTGCTTTCACTTTATGGCCAGGAAATCCCTTCAGTCACCGAGCACGATCTCGAAGCAGGAAACGTATGCCGCATAAAGAAATTTCTCTCCTTCGCAAACTCCGCTGTTATAAAAAAAAAATAGTGTTTTTTTTTTGCATTGACGCGGACCGTCAGGTTATCCTACTCATTCCCATCGCTGACTCGATTACCACACACTCACACACACACACACACACACACACACACCACACACACACACACACACACACACACACACACACACCCACGCGCGCGCGCGCGCGCGCGCGCGTGCACGCACACACACGCACACACAGACACACACGCACACGCACACACACGCGCACACAGACACACACACGCAAACGCGCGCACACACACACAAACAAACAAAAAAAAAACAGGTTGTGTCACTTCCATATTGTGTTTTTCATCGGAGTGTTACTCGCCGACGAATTATAGCTAGTCACGCTGACCTATTTTTGTTGGTTTTGGAGTGTCTAAGCTCAGGTAATGCCGGTATATTAAAAAAAAAAAAAAAAGATTGTCGTGTTTGTGAGCTGCGGGTCTGCTTTTCTACTCATCCATCACAAGTGAGCGTGTCACGTGACTCGATAGTTTGCGCAACACGTTCCTCGACACCCTCGAGCGCGCATGCGCAGCCAGAGCACGACGGAAGGCGACAAGCGCGTGCTGGAGTCCGGGCGTATGGAGGAAACGCCCTGCCGTTCTTGTCGTGTCAGGGGCTATATAGTAAGTTCCACGGTGTGGACCCGATGTACGCATCATGTACCATCGCGGACAATAGCAACTGCAACACTACTTGATCCTTTCTTAACGTAACCCTGCCGCTCCCCCAAAAAAAAAAATTGTTCTTAATTGTTAGATGGAACGCGAAGCCTAGTTGCCATTCTTTGAACCGTATATGGCAAACCGAGAGACAATGTAAAGTTGTGGGTATTGCGGACGCAGAAACATAAGGCGCCGGATTGGATATTGCAGCGCATCTTGTCCGCTGGAATATACTTGCTGTTGGAGCGTAGAAAACGATCTAAAGGGTAAAAATAGCGGGCCTATACATGTGGTGTTGGCAGCGTAGTCCCTGTCACGCAGAGAGTATGGGAACAACTCGCGTGAAGCCCCCAGATTTTGCTCTGTCTCTCTTTCTTGTAGAGAGCACCGAGGAAAGGCTTTTTTTACCACGCTACAGAATTTCGTGACATTTCATCTCAGAATCTTTCGAATAAGGTGTGCAAGTATATATCGCTGAGTGGTTTTATAATATCATTGCGTGAGGCGGTGAGGCAACGTCAAAAAACAAACAAAAAACACTTCATGTGGATGCAGTCAAAGCTATGGGCGTATTACCGCTCGAGCACCTTGAGCGGACGATCAAAGCTGACTACGAGTAGTTCTTGCTTCTTCAGAAATGCCACAGAAAATTGTATACACGAGTATAGCTAGATTGTTTCTCTAGAGTCGAACCAATGCCGCCAATAAACATTCACAGCGTTATTTTTTTTTTTTTTTTTCCTAAATTAGTTGAGAGATTTGTTGAAGGGCTTGATCAAATACGTTGCCAGACACTTTTCTGAAACTTTCCATTATACGTTTAAGGTATTGAACATATAGTATATTATGTGCTTTATTCTTCGTGAAACGCATTCCATATCTGTCTGTACTTTTCTTTTCTTCTGCTATACTGCTATAGTATATGAAGTATTTGTTTGATTAAGTTTCCTTTCCACACTTCTCGACTTCACAAAAAGGAGAGCTCGAATATGACGGCTAAAGTGATTGTCTCACCTGCGATGTAAACAGAGTAGAGCGCATGATCATTAAAAAATGAATATATATTTTGCTCTTAGTTAAGTCGTTCAATTGAAGCACGCAACGGATCCATCATGCTCCGCATTTTACGTCTCAAAGTGACCAAACGGCTCATGTTTCACAGTTATATCAACTTTCAAGGAAAAAACAAAAAAAAATGCCGAAAGAAGCACTTTGTTAGGCTTGTACCCAAATATACGAAGGGTTAACACAGGCGATCTGTTTTTCTTCTTTTATGAACCTCCAATAACCTGAGTAGAAAAAAAAAATACGAGAGTAATAAAAAAATGTTCTAACATATACAAATTTTAGACACGTACTGTAGCTACTTCTGCGTGTAATCTCCGCGCAGATTTAGGCACTGATCCCGACGTGGCACCACGACCTTTTAGATTCCCTCCTCGGAGATGGTTGCCACCCATAGGAGTCATTCCATCAAGCGCGAACAACAACGCCAGTCTCCTCCGTGCAATGTGTATGAAGGGAAACTGCATGAAGATTCAGGCAGGACGGACAGACCGGCCTTGATGATGGAGGAGGGTCATAGAAGAACGTCTTTGGGCGACTGGTGTCTTGTTGTACGCGCAATGGAACACCGAGAACCCCGAGAAGGTAACCTTCTTTGAAGAGGGCATCCAAAAGCTGGTGCCTCGGCCCTGAGATACGCGTCCTATATCTGTGCGATGATTTATGTGGAGAAGCAGCAAGAACACGCGCGTAAAGTTTGTGCATATTAAAACATGTTTTGTGACTCTTTTTTGTTTGTCTTTTTTTTTTCAGTTTATCTGAGGTTAACGAAAGACAGCCCTTCTACTTTCAAATAATCCGCTCGGTTCACGAAACGAGCTCGTGCGCTAAATATGCAACTACTGAAAAAACAAGTGCGTTATTAAATTATAGATAATAGAATAGAAAGCAATAAAAGAGAAAGGCACACCATTCATTGCTCAAACACTGCAGTGTGCACCAACAACACCAAAATAGAGCAAACTAAAAGCGCGATTCTAAAGAAGCCTTTGTCGCTAATCACGGCGCTACTTTCCAAGAGATTTCAAGTTCAGCCAATTAGCAACCAGCTTCCTGCGTGTGACAGAAATATGTCGAACGTTTGTGCCTGGCAAAGAAAAAACAAAGTTAATTCTTACATGTTTATACTGAAGATCAGGTGCACTCTACCTGACAGCGCCAGTAGTGGGGCCTAGGTTTTTGTCTAGATATATTTATATTCACTTTCAAAACGTGCTTGAAAGTGGACGTATCTTCAAACTGGTTCTGCATTTACACGAGAAAGAAATAAGGGGAATGTCAGGCTGTCGACTTTGATACGGGCTTCTGGTCGCGGTGTCATTTTCATCCGTTCGTGCGTAAAAATCGCGTGATTGGCTCGATTTTCAAAGCGACCAACACGCGCGTGCTGGGCTGTAGAAATCGCACGCTGGGTTGTGGGCTTGTAAAGCACGGAAATGGTGTATACTCGATGAGAGCCTTTTTTTCTTCTTCTGTCATTTCAGAAGAATTTAAGACCATGCGTGCACACCTTTGACCCGCAGCCAAGGTGTATGCCAGCGCACGAGTAACCTATTGCTTTCACTTTATGGCCAGGAAATCCCTTCAGTCACCGAGCACGATCTCGAAGCAGGAAACGTATGCCGCATAAAGAAAATTCTTCTCCTTCGCAAACTCCGCTGTTATAAAAAAAAAATAGTTTTTTTTTTTGCATTGACGCGGACCGTCAAGGTTATCCTACTCATTCCCATCGCTGACTCGATTACACACACACACACACACACGCACACACAGACACACACGCACACGCACACACACGCGCACACACACACACACACACGCGCGCGCGCGCGCGCGCGCGCGTGCACGCACACACACGCACACACAGACACACACGCACACGCACACACACGCGCACACAGACACACACACGCAAACGCGCGCACACACACACAAACAAACAAAAAAACAGAGGTTGTGTCACTTCCATATTGTGTTTTTCATCGGAGTGTTACTCGCCGACGAATTATAGCTAGTCACGCTGACCTATTTTTGTTGGTCTTGGAGTGTCTAAGCTCAGGTAATGCCGGTATATTAAAAAAAAAAAAAAAAGATTGTCGTGTTTGTGAGCTGCGGGTCTGCTTTTCTACTCATCCATCACAAGTGAGCGTGTCACGTGACTCGATAGTTGCGCAACACGTTCCTCGACACCCTCGAGCGCGCATGCGCAGCCAGAGCACGACGGAAGGCGACAAGCGCGTGCTGGAGTCCGGGCGTATGGAGGAAACGCCCTGCCGTTCTTGTCGTGTCAGGGGCTATATAGTAAGTTCCACGGTGTGGCCCGATGTACGCATCATGTACCATCGCGGACAATAGCAACTGCAACACTACTTGATCCTTTCTTAACGTAACCCTGCCGGCTCCCCCCCAAAAAAAAAAATTGTTCTTAATTGTTAGATGGAACGCGAAGCCTATTTGCCATTCTTTGAACCGTATATGGCAAACCGAGAGACAATGTAAAGTTGTGGGTATTGCGGACGCAGAAACATAAGGCGCCGGATTGGATATTGCAGCGCATCTTGTCCGCTGGAATATACTTGCTGTTTGGAGCGTAGAAAACGATCTAAAGGGGTAAAAATAGCGGGCCTATACATGTGGTGTTGGCAGCGTAGTCCCTGTCACGCAGAGAGTATGGGAACAACTCGCGTGAAGCCCCCAGATTTTGCTCTCTCTCTCTCTCTCTCTCGTAGAGAGCACCGAGGAAAGGCTTTTTTACCACGCTACAGAATTTCGTGACATTTCATCTCAGAATCTTTCGAACAAGGTGTGCAAGTATATCGCTGAGTGGTTGTATAATATCACTGCGTGAGGCGGTGAGGCAACGTTAAAAAAAAAAAACAAAAAAACATCTCATGTGGTTATGCAGTCAAAGCTATGGGCGTATTAGCGCTCGAGCACCTTGAGCGGCGATCAAAGCTGACTACGAGTGTTCTTTGCTTCTTCAGAAATGCCACAGAAAATTGTATACACGAGTATAGCTATATTGTTTCTCTACAGTCGAACCAATGCCGCCAATAAACATTCACAACGTCATTTTTTTTTCTAAATTAGTCGATAGATTTGTTGAAGGGCTTGATCAAATACGTTGCCAGACACTTTTCTGAAACTTTCCATTATACGTTTAAGGTATTGAACATATAGTATATTATGTGCTTTATTCTTCGTGGAACGCATTCCATATCTGTCTGTACTTTTTCTTTTCTTCTGCTATACTGCTATAGTATATGAAGTATATGTTTGATTAAGTTTCCTTTCCACACTTCTCGACTTCACAAAAAGGAGAGCTTGAATATGACGGCTAAAGTGATTGTCTCACCTCCGATGTAATCAGAGTAGAGCGCATGATCATTAAAAAAATAAATATATATTTCGCTCTTTGTTTAGTCGTTCAATTGAAGCACGCAACGGATCCATCATGTTCCGCATTTTACGTCTCAAAGTGACCAAACGTATAAGTTAGGCTCATGTTTCACAGTTATATCAACTTTCAAGGGAAAAACAAAAAAAAAATGCCGAAAGAAGCACTTTGTTAGGCTTGTACCCAAATATACGAAGGGTTAACACAGGCGATCTGTTTTTCTTCTTTTATAAGCCTCCAATAACCTGATAGAAAAAAAAATACGAGAGTAATAAAAAAATGTTCTAACATATACAAATTTTAGACACGTACTGTAGCTACTTCTGCGTGTAATCTCCGCGCAGATTTAGGCACTGTTCCCGACGTGGCACCACGATCTTTTAGATTCCCTCCTCGGAGATGGTTGCCGCCCGTGGGAGTCATTCCATCAAGCGTCGACAACCTAACGT
Source organism: Ixodes persulcatus (assembly GCA_013358835.2). Classification (NCBI taxonomy): domain Eukaryota; kingdom Metazoa; phylum Arthropoda; class Arachnida; order Ixodida; family Ixodidae; genus Ixodes; species Ixodes persulcatus. The sequence goes on along the minus strand of JABSTQ010010317.1, from coordinate 893,411 downwards.
CAGTCTCCGTGCAATGTGTATGAAGGGAACTGCATGAAGATTCAGGCAGGACGGACAGACGTCCTTGATGATGGAGGAGGGTCATAGAAGAACGTCTTTGGCGACTAGTGGTCTTGTTGTACGCGCAAGAGAACAACCGAGAACCCCGAGACGGCAACCTTTTTTGAAGAGGGAATCCAAAAGTTGGTGCCTCGTCGTGAGATAAGCGCCTATATCTGTGCGATGATTTATGTGGAGAAGAGGCAAGAGCATGCAAGTAATGTTTGTGCATATTAAAACATGTTTTGTGACTCGTGTTTGTTTGTCTTTTTTTTTCAGTTTATCAGAGGTTAACGAAAGACAGCCCTTCTACTTTCAAATAATCCGCTCGGTTCACGAAACGAGCTCGTGCGCTAAATATGCAACTACTGAAAAAAAAAGTGCGTTATTAAATTATAGATAATAGAATAGAAAGCAATAAAAGAGAAAGGCACACCATTCATTGCTCAAACACTGCAGTGTGCACCAACAACACCAAAATAGAGCAAACTAAAAGCGCGATTCTAAAGAAGCCTTTGTCGCTAATCACGGCGCTACTTTCCAAGAGATTTCAAGTTCAGCCAATTAGCAAACCAGCTTCCTGCGTGTGACAGAAATATGTCGAACGTTTGTGCCTGGCAAAGAAAAAACAAAGTTAATTCTTACATGTTTATACTGAAGATCAGGTGCACTCTACCTGACAGCGCCAGTAGTGGGGCCTAGGTTTTTGTCTAGATATATTTATATTCACTTTCAAAACGTGCTTGAAAGTGGACGTATCTTCAAACTGGTTCTGCATTTACACGAGAAAGAAAGAAGAACAAAAAAGAGGAAAGCTTGTCCGGGCATTTGGCTTTTACCCGTTTTTGAATATCGTCTCTCTTTTATATCCTTGTCTGGCGTAATTGTTCTCTAGATACGATCAGCTATTAAAGGAACCAGGCCACAGCCCGTTCAAAGCGACAGAAATATTCAATATGATTTTTATTTCGTCGATTTTCTTCTTCGCTTCTTCGAAGATGCGTAAGCAATGCAAGTCTCTAATCCTTGTTGTTTGGCCTTCAAATCGCAAGTCGGTAAATGTGCAAAAATACAGCCTATTTGATCTGGAGATTTGAGTTTTGCCCTAGTTTCTTCCACGGCGGTGGCACGGGTGGGGTGTGCGCACGCGCCCGCTCCGCGGCGTCTCCAAATTCTATCTAGAGGTACTAGAAGCAATACATTATCAGGTCTTTCTGCAAAACAAAAGTAGTCCTAAGATAAACAATCGCACTACTGAGCATCCAATGGCCGTCTTTAATAACTCAAATAAAACAAACATGCGAACAAGATTGAGTGCTTTCCGAAGGAGTGAGGAATGGTTCTCATCAATTCTGCTCCTTCGGCTTACTCGACTACGTTCCACTCCCCCCCCCCCCCCCCCAAAAAAAAAAAAAAAAAGACAACAAAGGGTTTGCGGCAACTTTTTATTTACGTCCGGCATAAATATGCATGGCAACAACGCTGTGTGTATACTACACACATGCGTTGTTGCCATGTGTATAGTATACAGACACCAATTAAGTGTCCCCGCCAAAGCAGGGTGGGGAGATTGATGTCACGTGATCAGGGTTGTCAGCTCAAAAATATAAAAAAAAAACGCAATCCCGAAAAACCGCTGAATTTTAAGTGCAAACAATCTATATTGCTATAATTAGTCAAAAGACAGTACAATAAATAAAATAACCCTTAGAAGGTAGCTACGTTGTTCAAAGCAGATCGTTTCCATGTATACAGAACGATTTCCATTGTATGATCTTACTGTTACAAAGTGTTATTGGGTGTACTGTCTGCCAAACCAGCCGGCGCCTATATCGTTCCAATCCTTAGTGCAACATTTTGTGGCACTTCCAAGTTTTAATGACCAAATTCACATACGTTGGCAAAAACTCTATTTTCCAGGGCATCTGACTCGTCTAACGTCGCTTGAAGATTCCAGTAACCGGTCTTGAAACGTAGAATCCGATTGCCCTCATGTTTTCCGATTTTTTGTGCATATAGTTCACTGGGCCCATTTCATCTGGCAGACTCGGAAAACGACTTCATGCATCCCGCGTTCACGCACAAAACAGTTGAAGGCCTGCTTCGCGGTTTGTCAATGGCCGCCCTCAAAACGGCCATTTCTCCCGCTAGACGACTCAGAAAACCGCTAAATTTAGCGGGAAAACCGCTAAATTGCCAACACTGCTTTCCCGGGTAACACACACAAAATACAACAATCTCCCCCGGATGAGCTGTCGAAGCTCATTCGGTCATATGGTCACGTCATGGTCACGTGACGTGACCATGACCTCAGGTGACATACACACCAATTCAGTTTCCCCGCTAGGTTTGGCAGGAAATTTACGTAACCTGACCTGACGTCACGTGACCACTACACCAATTCCTTTTCCCCACGAAATTTAGCGACAAATCGATGTCGCGTGACCTGTGCACCAACGCAGTGTTCCCGGTAAATTTAGCGGGGTTACGTAACGTGACTTTACGTCACGTATATATATATATATATATATATATATATATATATATATATATATATATATATATATATGTGTGTGTGTGTGTGTGTGTTTTTTGTTGTTTTTTTTGCGTGATGGATTTGGCAGGACCGTCCTGCAAGAAAGAAACTCGCCTCAGGCAGTACAGAGTTTCAGGGAATCGTTTTGCACACCCTATCGTACGGCACGATGGGCCGCATCGCACAAAAGACGCGGTAAACGCTCACACCAATCAAGAGACGCGCGTTCTTTCGTTTCACCCGCAATTATGTTCCGGTGCTTACATGCCGCCACTTGTGCGCGTGGGCTACGGGTCGCAGTACGACGAGAATTAGAGTTTTAATCGGTTCCACGAAGTCCTCACTCCAGGTGCAGGAAGGACGCTGCGGCGTTTAAGTGCAGTTATCAATCTGAAACCTTTATTATGATCGTATTAAAATGCCACAATAATCATTCGCAACGGCTGCTGCACGTTTGCATGACGGTATTGAATACCTCCGTGCGTTTTGCGTAGAATCGTGTCTCGTTAACACGAACCACGTTTAATGGGGACACCCCGCAATACGAATATAGATAACATTTTTGGGGGGACGAACTGGGTAAATACATACATATTTGTCTCGTTATTATAAAAAACTCAATATATGAACTCTTTTGTGTGTGTGTGTGGGGGGGGGGGGGGATGTTCATAATAAGGATACACTACTGTATCGTAACATTCTGAAGTTAAAAAAATTCGCAGCTGATTACGAGAAAAGTAAAATAGTCCGTCTCCCGCAGATTTCCCGATTCTCGCGGCTCTCATTCGTGCCGATAAAAAAAAAAAAGTGATTTATCACCATTCATTTTTACCTCGACGGTCACTGGACAACCCTCGCGTATGCAATTAGCTAATGCTTGCAGGCTGACCAAAACTTTTAATTTCAATTTCAATAAATTTCTTCTTTTTTTTTTCTTTTTTTTTTTTTTGGGGGGGGGGGGGGGGAGGCAGGCTAGAAACCGTAATTGAAAATGCATCCTCTGACGACTTGCCTAGTCAAACCGTAATGTCAAAAGCCACCATAAAAAAAAAAAATACTGTAGAGGGTTATACGAACCAAACCGGTTAAATAACAACAAAAACATGCCATTGTCATTACTCCTAATAATGCGACTGCGTAACGAGAACCTCCTCGCCCATGGCTCCGTCTCTAGAGGACATTTCCTCAGAGACAAAAACATGCACGGACTGTGATTATGGCAATTATTGCTAGTTCACACCATGAGCGCGCGCGGCTGCAGGTGTGTCGCAATGTCTGCATTACTGCGAAAAAGAAAAAAAAAAAAAAAGAATTGTTCCCAAGTAAGAATTTATCCGCCACGTTTGCACGGGGGTCGACCCGTGTCAGCCGCATTTTCACGGGTGTCGACATTGGTAGACCCCTCTCACTTCGCGTGTCAATCGCGCTCCATCGCTCTATCCATTTTCGTATCGACCTCGATTTGTCTGCTCAGGTCAGAAAGGGCCTCGCCCGAATTTATCGCCCATATCGAGCGGGTCTACAATCATCATGGCAGTATCCAGCAAATGGGGTGCGCGTATGTATATCATGCGTTGTTCTAAGATTAGTTTTATAATGACTCGCTTTTATGTAGAAGCCTTTCAATGGAAATAAAGCAGCCGGTCGCACGTTCGTCTCGGTCAAAGTAAAATGACGTTGAAAACGACGAAAAGGGCAAAAAAGATACTGTCATTCTTAGGTATACTTTAAAGGTGGTCTACATACATAGCATTTATACGTCTTCTGTGACGTCATGGCGCCACGTGGCGTTGCGTCGCGTAAGAAGGTAGCGCGACGTCACAGTGTGTCGCGTGACAACACGGTGTCACGTGACGTCAGAGTGTCACGTGGTGTCACGTGGTGACCGTCACGCTGATGGGGTCACGTGAACACCGTGATGTCTCATCAGCGTGACCGCCGTGACGTCATAATCGAGGCTACATGCCGCGGACACAAAAGCACTAAAAGGGCTAGACCCATAAATGCTACGCAATTAAAAAAAAACCAAAAAAACACAGGCAAGCTGGTGAATTAACTTTAGAGTAAACCTTATAGGAGTTTTCATCCTCAGTCGCATGGGCGCTGCCATCTTGGAATCACGTGACGCGGCCGCCATTAGGTTGCTTCAACTCGTCGCTCCGAGCCTTGGCGGATTATTGTTTTTCGTCGCGTTTCACCGCACTTTCTTGCCTTACTCTGTGAAGAATAGTTTTGCATCATGATGTGCATAACTTCTGCCGTCAATTTTGTAGCACGATTTGACCATTTTTAGCGTCGGCGTACCGAATCCGTGAGGATGAGGCACGGGAATCAGCGCTAGCACTGAGCCACACTGATTATGTAAATGACTAAGACAGTGCGAGGGTTAAAAGGTCAATTACTTACGTAAACCCAGGTTTGTTTATAAATAGGGGCGGAACATTTGCAATTAGAATCGCGTATATATTTATGATTTAGGACTGGAAGAATAGTCAGCGTAAGGAGCCTATATGTGTGCGTTTGAACTTTGAAAGCATCGTCCTTTGTACCCATAATAGATCGAAACCAGTTTTTGTCGATTATTTGAGGGTGCTCATGGAGGAGATAGGGAACGCACGTTTCACTCGCATTTTATCTGGGGCTAGGAATAATGGTACGTCAACATCAGGCGATTTCTTTCGTTCGTAATATCACACTTACATGTGTATGACGTCCCTGCACACTAACAAGAAAGTATCTAGAGAAAGACCGTGCCTGACGCGCCATAACAACTCGCATCTGTCAAAAAAGCAGTAACTCTGCCGGTACCTAAAGACATTGGGTGGAGATAAGTTTTCGTAAACAATTTCTATTCACTTTTATTTTGTTTGCGCAAGCTCGGAACGCTAGGTCCCGGTTGAGATACACCGATACGGAGCGAGTGCTCAGGGAGATTCCAACGTACGGAATATTTGGGCGTGCCCTATGTCTCGTGCCCTGAAATCTTACACTCTTTAGATAGCGTGCAGTGGGGTGGATATGAAGTATGAAGCACATCGCGAAAGAAATAATAAAAAAGCTCTTTTCGTCTCTGTTTACTTTCCTTTGCCATTCGTTTTGGAGGCCGATTTCATTCGGGTAAACGTAAAACACGACGCCTTTTTGCCTGGTGATGTAGCAGCCTGGCACGCAACAGCTGAAGCCACCAGACTTGTACACGTTACTGAAAAAAAGTAACCGATTACAATTACAATTACTTCACTGTAAAAAGTAACCGATTACAATTACATCCTCAAAAAGTGATAAAAAAATTACACCAAAGTAATCGATTACTTCCCACGTTACTTTTCATTCAACTTTTTTTATTACGGTAGCATAATCCTTGGGGTCTCATGCTCAGTTGTTTCGAAAACGAAAAAGAAAAAAAAAAAAACTCTTGTCCGTTTTTGCTTAGAGCTGAGTGAATGACGCCAAAACACCCAATCACTCCTGTAAAAAAAAAAAAAAAAAAAAAGCGTCGTTTAAGTACATTACTCAAAAGAGGCTGGATAAGGTCATTTTACATACTCAGACGTAGTCTCCGGTGTACCAAAAAAATGTACCCATGAAACGAAGCATAGTGAAGAGTCTTACGAATCCTCGAGGTCCCGTGCTAAGTGGTTTCGAAAAAGAAAACAAAAATTGACCATTGCCCAGAGCTGAGTGACTCCAGCACATCTAACCCCTCCACCCCCCTCCCCCCCCCCCCTCCCTAAAAAAAAAAAAAAAAAAACGGAGAAAAATTGTAATGGGTAATTTTGTAATCGATTACAGCAAAAAAAGTAATTCAATTGCAAGGATCGTTACTCGTTAGAGGATGTAATTGAAGCGTTACAAAATTACAGTAAAATGTAATCAATTACAAGTAATCCATTACCAGTAACGCGTTACGTACAAGTCTGGAAGCCACCCATTAAAAGCCGTGAGTAAACGAAGTGGGGCAGAGTGAATTATCAACAGGCTCCTAAAACTAAAGTTGAAGCTTGGGCGAGTTGGTATGACATACTTCAGATTATAAAGACAGCGCAGAAAACGACGGACCGGATGAGGGAAGACACAGACAGAGCGCTGTTTTTTTTTTTATATTTTGAAGTATATCCTAAAACTAGCTGCTTTCACTGAAGAGGCGGTTTTTTCCAGCTATTTGCAGTTAGCTTTCAAAGGTCACTGTAATCTAGTCAAATACTGCAGACCATGACATCATGCCAAAAGAGGTTTATCTATTATCTATCTATTGTCTATTTAAAAGAATGGATACCGTCACTTCCCATTTTCTGTCGATCTCATATATCTGTCTTACTTTTTTTTCGTATTGTTTCATTCTGCGGAATCCTCAATAGACTCACTGCATAAGCGTAACTCTGCGTTGAGCAATAGAACGCCCTCTATATTGTATTTACCCCCCCCCCCCAAACACACAGTATTTTTTTTCTTCTTCTGATACATTTACTACGCTTAAAGTAATAATTTCACGAATGTTACAGGAACAACAAGAGCGATTAGAAAATTACTGCAAAGGTAGTTGATACCGTGTGCCTTGTTCGATGTTTGTTAACTCCTTCTGAACAAAGGACGAAGGCAAACAGTTTATTATGTTTTCGTGTTTTCTTTCCCCAACTACACAGGGTGCATATATTTTAAACCTAACAAACTGTAAAAAAAAAAAAAAAGTGACAGTTACATAAATGCAGTTTGTGCAGGTGAGTTATAGGGCTTCAAGGGAGGGGGGGGGGGGGGGGGTTATTGTCACGATAAGTTGAATAATTGACTATAGTCCGTTGCAATTAACCTAAGAACGAAGGGCGAGGCTAAGACGGGCCGGGGAGGAGGAAGCAGACGGAACGCTGGAGAAGAGAGGGGGAAACCTTCTCTCTTTAGCGTTCCGTCTGCTTCCTCCTCCCCGGCCAGTCTTACCCTCGCCCTTCGTTCTTAGGTTGCAACGGACTATAGTTTGTCAATTTACTTTTTAATTGGTGAAAATAAACACATGGTTCCAATTAGCAACTTGCTGGGCGGCATCGAAAATTACAATGTCAGTAAATTTTAGAAATATTTAGAGTGCGCTCGGGAGGCGCTTTGGCGCGCTAAAGTGGCCGCTCGCGCACCAGGCGCATGGATGACGGTGCAAAAACATGGGTGATAATATCCTATCGTCCTCGCTAGTGTAGTTCCCTCTGCTTAAAAAAAAAGTATATGTAAAGCCTCAAAACAATTTGTATATCATTGGAGAACTCAGTTTGGTTTTCAGCCAAATTGTGCATTTCTGGGACGTAAAGAGACTGAGGCGTAAGTATTTACACGAGCGGAGTTTCTACGAACGATTACCATATAAGGCAACGCAATCAGGCCGCCCCTGATGTGGAGGGCGTGACGTCTCCCCGTAAAACGCATACACATTGTGTAGTAAGATTCTCGAGCGCGTCTTCCACGTGGAAGTCCTCCGTCACGTCATCGTCGAGCGCGATAACCGCCGGAGATAAGGGTCATTGTAAAGATCCACATATTGCGAGCATCCGACGCAAGCCGAGCGCAGATAGCGACCGACGTCGTATACCTTTACGTGCTCTGCTTTCTGCGGAGCAGCGGTGATTCATTGTACTGCACGCTGCCAGCTGGCAGTCATTGTCCTGTCTGTGCGTTGTGAACGGGAAGTTTCTACTTTGCCGAAGCGGTAAATGGGGGCCGACGCGCTCTCGCGAATGCGGCACGCATCCATCACACGGTTTGTAAACGTACGCGCGGAGGAGAGCGTTGAGGTAGCCGTTAAGAAGGATGGACATCTGGAACGCCGATTTGTTTATTACTGGCCCCCAGCTGAATCGACCGGAGCGCTCGCTGCGGTCCAGAACGAAAACTGCGCGCCGTTTTACACGCATACCTGACACGCAGCGAGGGCTGTGCGGGCCAGGTCAGCGCCCAAGAAGGTGGTCAGGACTCAGATCGCACGAAACTTGAACGATATCTGCGTAGTATGTCTTGCAGTCACTTAGAATATAGTTCAATAACAATTCTATTTTGCTTGAACCCGTCACAAGTTCTGAGGTTTGCTCCGTCTTCACGCAACTGAAAACATAGCAGTAGTTGTGACTGTTATAATTTGGAAATTCGACCTATTAAATATATACTTGACTTAGTAGCACCCTGTCTGTCTCACATTTTTAATCTGTCCTTAACAAAGGATTATTTCCTGAAACGATGCAGATGGCGAAAGTGGCAGTGTTACATAAGAAGGGTGATAAAAATATTCTCAGCAACTATCGACCCCTTTCTATCCTCCAGCTATTCTCCAAAGGCCTAGGAAAAATAATACAAGCTCGTTTAGTTCCATTTTCTGATAAGCATAAAATGCTAACTTCCGCCCAATTTGGTTTTAGGAAAGGTCGATCGACCGAATTAGCATTACTAGAGCAAAAAGGATATATTTTAAAAACTTTCTAGGAAAAAAAAACAGGTTCTAGGTGTATTCGTGGACTTCACGAAAGCCTTTGATTTTATCAACCATAATATCTTACTTAAAAGTTTGAACTTAATGGTATCCGCGGGTTACCTTTAGAACTTCTACGCTCCTACTTGCGACACCGTTGCCAATATTTCTATTGGCCAATTTGCTTCTGACGTTAAACCTATTCACTTAGGCGTTCCACAGGGGAGCATTCTTGGACCGTTTCTTTTTAATATGTACATTAATGACGTAAAATTTGTCATATATGCTGACGACAGTAGCCTATTCTTTTCTTCAGATAATAGCGATGATCTTGTCACAATCGCCAATGACACTTTGTCCAAACTTTGGGCATGGGCAAAAGATAACTGCTTAAAAATTAATGCTGATAAAACTAAAGCTATCATTTTTCGACCCAAGAATGAGTGCGTAACTCTAACGAGAAGCATCGTACTTGACTCTATGCAAATTGAAATCGACAGTAATTTTAAAAGCCTCGGAGTCATATTTTCGGAACATATGTTGTGGGACAGTCACATTAACCACCTGCTTGCAGAATTGTCAACCATCATAGGTCTGACATTGCTTAACGGCAAAACACTCCCAGTCAATGTGAAGCTATTAATTTACAATTCTTTATTTTATTCTCATCTGAGTTACTGCAACCTCGTGTGGGGTAACACCACTTTCACAAACCTGCAAAAATTATTTTTACTGCAGAAAAAAAAATGTTAGAATAATGCGCAACCTGCCTTATGATTTCCATGCAGGCAGTTTGTTTAAGAAGTTTAGCTTATTAAAAATTCATAGCCTTTATGAATACAGATTTATTCTGAGTTGTCAACCCTAGCGGCATTGACACCAAATCTACACGTTCACTTAACTAGACACATGAAGTATTGGAGGGTTGTCTACTGTTCTACTAACTATGGTACGCAAATGTTCCGAAATACCATACCAAAACTGTTAAATTTTCTTCTAGAAAAATAAATTTGCATTGACACTATCTCCTTCGAGGATTTGCGTCCTCTTTATCTGTAGCAGTGATTTACCTCCCTCACTCGATTGATTCTTTAAATTTGTTTATGCTATATAGCAGCGGTTCTCAATTGGGGGCCCCGCGGCACCCTTTGGGGTCCGCGAAGCCCCGCCTCGTCAGTCAAGCCCGGCAATAAAAGTTGCCTTTTATGCAATTGAGAAGAAAAGTTCCCATTTTGGGTGAGTTTTCTCGCGCGTATGTCAATGAGAGAAGTCTACTTCCCACGAGCCCTTACTTCTATCCACTTATTAAATCATTATCGCAAATAACATATACATTTCTGTTCCCCTCACCACGAACGGGGTCCTCCATCATCTCCGCCGATCCACAAGGGGTGCGCGAAACATCGATGGCTGAGAAACACTGCTATATAGAATGCACTCTTTTGCGTTTTTCGTATTCCCGTCTGCAACGACTGTGCATGCAATCTGTTTAGGTGATTAATGACTGTTTTGTAATCTCGTGCACATTGTTGCTGCAATGCCAATGTACGGGGCGGAGGGCTGGTCAAGCCTCCTTTGAGGCTTTTACCCTTTGCTCCACCATGCTTCGTGGAAATAAACTATTATTAATACTTTACTCGGTATACAGTCACGAATTCTTTTAAATTTTTTGTCCTCATCAAGAGCAGATGCCTAGCAATAATTTTATTTGTGTACTCTCGTACTTTTTATACACAAAATTAGAATATCACGATCAAACTTTTATTTATTAAATCCTTCGCGTTTTGCGCTACATTTTTTTTTTTTTTTACCTCTATCATATTACCAATGTGATTAAAAAATTATCCGCACCAACGTTTCGGCACCCATCTCGCACAAACTTCCCGAAACCCATTTGTCTGTCGTGGATTCTTGCGTGGGCAGAGGCTGATTTGGAAATAATTTCCCCCGTCGTCTCTCGCTCGTCTATTCAACGTTACAGAGCCAGATTCACGTGCACGCTCAACGCTGCCATATCGGCCGTGGACGCGGACAGGCGCCCGGCTCCTTCGTGGCTGGCGCTGGTGCGTGCACATTCCTTCCTCGAACCACTCAAAGAGACTTCTTCGCGACAAAACATCTTTCTTCGTAGTGTGCGCAAAACTATCGGCGTCACCAGACTAACCTTGTACACGTTATTCAAAAAGAAAAGTAAACGATTAGAATTACAATTACTCTCGCTTAAAAAAATCATCCCATTAGATCACCTGACCACTCGAGAAGAAACGTAATTGGACGTTACTTGAAAAAGTAACCGCTACTTCTCCGATTACTTCAGATCTTTCATAACGACAGAGTTCTCTGTCGGTTCGAAAACGGGTTTTTCGTACTGTTCATTATTGGATTAAAATCACCGAATTATGAACTAATTATTAATCCACGAATTTTGATAAACCATCCTCCGGTAAAAAATTTGTTTCGAGGATTTCTTGATAGAAAACTTGTACACGGGAGGGTGAAAAAAAAAGTAACCGTTCCACGTAATTTTAGTTCTTCCAAAAGAGATCAGAGTACTGTTGTGATTACTACCTAAGAAATGTAATCAAATGATTACAGAATTAATAAAAAAAAGTAATCGATTACAAGTAATTTGATTACTTGATGTTGTACCAGGTCTGCACCAGACATACCGTCAGACTACAAGAAACGAATCACTGTATATACGCTGCTCTTTCTTGCGAATCACAATTGGGGCAGCCATTGTTTCTCGCACCTCGGCCACAACTTTATATATTTTATTTATTGGACAATACTCCAGGTACCGTTAAGGAGCCCAGGCAGGTGGGGAACACGCGAAAGAACATCATCATAAATAACTACAAGTGGCACATTTTCGACACAATACGTACGGCAGTAACAAATACACGAAATATTTAAACGGGCAACTCTCTGAGTTCATCAAGCTGTAGGAAAAGGTTTTCGTGTGATGGGCTGTCAACGCTTATCTTTCGGTAGGCAATTCCATACAGCGATAGTTCTTTAAAACGTACATATATTTTTGAAAATGTTGTTGCTGCGGCATTGTTCTAAGCCAGGGGTGGCCAAGCTGCGGCTCGCGAGCCGCATGCGGTTTTTCGCCCTTGTATTTCTGTAATCTATTCCCGCACTATCGTTATTTACTAGGCATTTCCATACTACGAGTGTGTACTTCTTGGCAATGCTTCTGCACTAATTCATCATTATACGTGTTACCCTTTTCTACGCAAATCCTGTACTGTTTCGAAACGTTTCAATGGTATGCGTTGAAAAAAGGAAGGAAGAAGGTGGTAAAAAGTACCAGCCTCTAGAACGGCGCAGGCTATTGATTGATGCGCTTTGATATTTCGTGAAAGTCGTTTGGTGTAATTCTGTTACGAGATACGGTCTATTCTTGTTATTCTAGAAATCGATCATTAAGTGATTTGTTACACGATAGATAAATTATAAATTACATGTTTTAAATTATTCATACTTTCTATACGTTTCAGTACTTGTATGTACAGGAACGTATTCGGTTAATACTTCAGCTTGGGTAAGTTGATGAATCATGCTGACACTTCACAGCGCACAAAAACAACACACTATAGAAATACATACACACAAAAAAAAATAACTCTCACGCAGCGCTGACTGTCTACTCTGGTATATATATCATATTCGTTATATTTTACTCTTACGCACTAACAAGAAGGAAATAAAAAGGAATATTTAAGGAATTGGTTAATTTCCTTGGTTAATTTTTTTTATTTTCGTTTTAGTGCGTAAGAGTATAATATAACGAAGATGATGTTTAATATATATACCAGAGTTGACAGTCAGCGCTGCGTGAGAGTTATTTCTTTGTGCGTATGTATTTTTATAGTGTGTTATTTTTGTGCGCTGTGAAGTGTGTTTAATCGTGCACAAAATACATTTCATCTTCAATGGCAGAAATATGGCGAAAAGTTTTTAATGGTTTCAGCCCCGATGGGGGAAAGAGTACTCTAGATCGCCATAAACTAGCAGCTGAATTAAAGGGCCCATGAAACGAATTTTGGGCTGCAATAAATCAATTTATATTGGTATTTTACTAATAGCACATCCTTCAGTGGGCCAAAAGAAAAAAAGATAGAAAGTCAAAAGCCTGACTTTCGGTACGAAAATTTGAAAACACAGCGGACTATTTCGTACCTCCTTCCCTTCGTAAGCTCGCTGCCTTTTCTCTGTGATACATCCGCGGACCCCGCAGCGAGTCATCGGGACCCCGCAGCGCGTCACCGGGCCCAAACGAACGTCACACGACACCGGAGCTCACTTAATCCCTTCACCCCTAAGCTGACATTGTGGTGGGTGCTGCGCGCTTGCCGGACCAATCAGCCGCCCCCCTTTCATCACCTTACCTCCTTCTCTGCGCGTGGGTATGCGCGAGAGAGCGTGATCACGTGGCAAAAGTGTTGCTGGCCCAAGGAGCACGTAGCTTCCACAGCACTGTCAGCTTCGGGGTAAACGGGTGGGGAAAGAAACCTTTGTCTGAATTTTGAGCGACGGCTAATCTTCTAGGGGGAGAATGGATGTATCCGGATTAGACAAACGAGAGTCCGAGCAAGAGGGGACTCCCCCTTTCCGTCTTCTTGAACTGTTTGGTAGTTTGCGCGATTTATGAGATGAGGAGGAAAGCTAAACAGAAAAAAAGTTGGAAAAGCGTTCCATGACTCCTTTAAACAATAAATATTTCAGTTATTCTTTCTCATGTAGGTAAGATTGCTCATACAAGTAATACATTTTTCTTTTTGTGATTTAACTAGCCAACATGCGGAAGGCACCATACAGGTACAAGTTCGGGCATAATGTAAAGGCACAATGAGTAGCACTTGCCCTAAAAATGACCTAGGGTTACTAGTCTGTACTAACACAGCCGTTGCCGCTGTCCATCGAGGGGGTTATTATTTACAATATTTGCTCGTACACATTGATTAGCCTATAATGTGCAATAAAATGTTACTACTTGTACATGACATATATAGTGTTACGAACTATGGTGTAGCTTTATTTTTTTTTTTTAACTCGGTGAATTAACATCGCCCCCTTCATCATCGCAAAAAAAAAGGAAGGAAATATTTTTTGTTATTTCATCATTATTTGAACGAATAAGCATTTATTTTATATAACGAAATACTCGTTCGATATCAGAAGAGTTTCGTTATATGAATGAAGCAGCATTTCGTTTAAATAATGAATTTCTCGTTTGTTGTTAGAAGTTTTTCGTTATAACTTATATAGATGAAGAAGTATTTCGCTCATAAAACGAATTTCTTGTTCGATGTAAGAAGAGTTTTGTTATACAAACGAGGTATATGTTAATCAAAAGTGCACCCTACCAAAAAAAAAAAAAAAAAAATTGAATCCCCAAAAAGAGATGAGAGAGCACTAGTGTGGGATATGGTCTGAACTGAAAATATCCTACGCACGTGCCCTTTCGCACAGGAAAGAATCGGAGAGTAAGTCGGAGATCTAACGATGACCCTCGGGGAGGTGGGACTTCCTCCGCCAGCCAGCGCCATCCAAGTTCTTCCGCTCCGAAGCAAAAACGCCAACACACAAAGACGAAAACGACGAGTGAATTATAGATTGCAAGATTTCCCCGCGACTTGTAATAGAACGAGAAATGTATCAATTGTAGTACTGGTTCCTCGTTGCTAGTGGCGTTATCGTATCTATGCAAATGGGTGATCGAATGGTCTCCAGCAATGTAAGAGACCCGCTCGAAGCATGTTCCCGAGGTGAACCCTTTCGTGTTGCTTTGAGTCGTGGTCACACTGCTTAGCGCATCGTACAAAAGACAGTGTGCAGACAGTAGAGAGTTTTAGGGAACCATTTTTTGCACATCCGATACGGTATACGACGGGTCCTCCTGTACGAACTGTGCAATGTGCGAGTCTCGCTGCGGTTGCACATGCGCAGTGCGTGTACCGGAGGGCCCATCGTACACCATATCGGATGAGCAAAAACGGTTCCCTAAAGTTCTCTACTGCCTGAGGCGTGTGTTCCTGCCTTGTATGAAGCTCCTTTCACATTGGTCCTGTACAAAGACTTTCTGCGGACAGATATGTTCCAATCATATGCGGAGAGCAAGTCGTCTGCTTCTTGCGCAGGGGTTGCGATGACGTCAGAACGACGCCGAGTTATGATTGCCTTTGATTGGAAAAATAGTGGGTATAAATGTCAAAGCAAGCCGCCTCGAGGTCTACCCATTATCCTTCCAATCGAGCCAATCAGAGCACGGCGTCGTTCTGACCTCACCACAACCCCTGCAAAAAATTTAAAAAAAAAAAAACGGACGAACTTGCGTTTCGCATAGATATATGTGCGAAGAAGAAACACATATGATTCTAACTTGCTTGAGATGTGTGTCAGCAGATAATAGACCGATCTCACCACGCGTTCGGCGCATGCGTGAAGCCGCCATCACTTTAGTTCGTAGAAAGCAAGTGGCGATGCCCGAGGTGGCTTGTGCCATCTCGTGTACGACCAGAAAGACTGAAGTTCCCTCGATGCATTGCGGCAGCGGTGGCGTAGTCGAACTGGCTGGTGGGATAGGTCTACACTATCTCATCATGTCGAGACCTGTAGCGAACAGCCTGTTTTCTCGTTTTGTTTGTTTCGTATCTTTTGTGTACTTTTAATTTTTTTTTTTATGAATTAAGCGGTCTGACTGCGGCTTTAGGGGCTGTATACAGTCAGCGGCAATACTATCGACCCACTCATTGTTTACAAACAAGCCCGCGTTTGCCCACCAGGCGAGGGCACTGCGCGCGCGCAGAAACCAGATTCGGCCTAGGCGAATCACCTGCGCATGCCCAGTGCCGACAGCAGCTCCACCGCAGCGACGTGACGTCAGAGAGTTGAGTTGGTCTATAGCTGCCTCAGTTTAGTGCTAACCGAACTGAGGGCTAAAATGACACACGGTGTGCCTCCTGCAGGCTCTTCTGTGAAACCGACAGCCGTATTTGCGACAATGGGAAATGTGGCAATCCATTCCCACCTCTTCTTTCTTTTTCCTTTTCTTTTTAGCAGTTTGACGCATTTGGGGTGTGCCGGGTATCTCTCGTGCCACCCGGGCCTGAACGCCACTGGGCGAGCTCATACCGCTGCACCTTGTACCTACAATGATAAGTTCGGGCAAAATGAAGTGTGCTGTGACTACATAAAGACGGCAAAGTTTATCCATTGAACTAAATTTGATACGATCCCTCAATGGGAGCGGGAGTGCGAAATATAACGCGATGTTTTTTTCTTCGCTGATATAAGAATATATGCGTCGTCGATAACATATTTAAACAAAATATAGTCGAATTGAAGAAAAAAAAGAAATTCGGGCAGAAACAACTGCTGTCTAATTAAGCAATTAGCTGGAGACCTAATTAAAAGAGCCGCGGTCGGTCACGTGTATATATTCCGCTAAATTTAACGGGCAAACTGAATTTGTGGCCAGGTCACGTGACGTCAATGAGGTCACGTGACGTCAAGTCATGTGACGTCGTTTTTTCACGCTAAATTTAGCGGGAAACTGAATTGGTGTTAAGATCATGTGACATCAATTTTTCCGCTGAAACCTAGTGAGGAAACTGAATTTCTGTATAGGTCACGTCACATTATGTGACGTTAATTTTTCCCCCTAAATCTAGTGGACAAAATAAACGGCCACAAACAACTCAAAGTGGCCTGAATATCCTAAGAAAGCTAATCGCTTTTAAAAAATGTGATTGGCCATACGAGCGCGGTAGAAATGGGATGCTAAATAGATCCCACGTTCCAACATCGGGAAGCGCTTGAGTGACGTGTTAAACGTGAAATGTCTTCCTCAATTGGTGTCGCACAAGCTGGCTTTCGATACCAACGCGAAACTTCTCCGTGATTTCCTGTTGCTGCCGTTGCGAAACCCCGTAGCCTGTTGTCTGCCGGCGCCCAACGCATTTCTCAAGTCTCGTAATTCCCGGACCCCCTCTTCGAGCATTTGGTTTCATACAGACGTTTGCAAACAGCCGCGCTTCGAGAGCTAGTCTGGCCACCGTGGATGAAAAACATTTTGTTTGGGTACCAGTCTGGAAACCGTAGGTTGGCCTCAGCAATGCTTGACTATCAGACAGATCGTTTGATAGTCAAGCATTGCTGAGGCGAACCCACGGTTTCTAGACTGGTTCCCAAACAAAGCGTTTTCCCTCCGCGGTGGCCATACTAGCTCAGCCACACCAGCAGCCAGATGGCGGCGCCCAGAGGCCGTACTTGCAAACGTTTCTAAAGGGTGTTTCATATGAGTTGTGTCAAGACTAAAACAAAAGCTGCCGCACGCTACACGTGTCGAACCTCCGCAGTGTTGTTCAGTCTGCCCTTTGTCTCTGCCCTTTGTCGTTTGATGGCGCCATCTGGTGTCGATCTATTGATACAAATTTTAACAGAAATCGGCCACGCATGAATGCAATGTTTTTGTTGTTGTTGTCGTTTGTTTTTTTTTTGTTTTGTTTTTTAGGATGGTTAGATCCCATTGATTGAGTTATGACCATAAAAAGACTATCGCAGAAAGTGGTTTAGTGCCCGTTTAAGGCTGTGAAAAAAGTTTAGCGAGAGTACACACTAAATACTAGTTGTACACCCTTAGAGGGTGTACAACTATTTAGTGCGTACTCTCACTAAACCTTTTTACACCCTTGAACAAATGAAGGCTGTTCTAGAAAGCAGCACTCTACAGTTAGCGTATATTGTTCAAAATACAAGCGAATGCATAGCCATCGGTGCAAGTCTCTATTACGCCCTCGTTACACCCTCGAAAATGTAATAGTTCTCAATATGAATCACGAGTCGAGCGGCGTTGTGTTGCGTATGCGAAGCGCCGGAGCAAGCCCCGCGTGGGCGCCAACCCTTCGGCGTCGACCTGGGGGCCAGTGTCCTCACGGACCCGAGTCCATGGAAGGGCTGCTGCTCCTTCCCACGCCGCGCCCGGAATTCCAAGGCCCCAGACGTCAGCTGAGCCTGCAGCGCGATTGCGTCAACGGCGACGAGGCGGGCCCAGACCCCGGAGTCGCGCCGCCGAGGACGAGCGCGAGCTTCCAAAGCGGGTCCAGCGGTCCGCCGAGGAACCCGACCTCGAGGTGAGTCCTGCCTTCGGACCTATTCGGGCCATCGGCTGTCCCCCGGGCACCTGGTTAGGGCCGCCGATGATCGATATAGGACAAGACAAGGTAAGCGCAAAATAGTATCCTGATGAACCTTTTCTTTTTCTTCTTTTCTTTTTTTTTTTTTTTTTTGCTCTTTGAGACGAGTGTATGCCAGCGGGACGGTGGTTCCGAGAGAAAGAACGAGAAAGAGAGCGACAGGAGAGATGATAAAGAATTCGACGAAAAGTTAGGCGTGTCGGTTTTGCCGCGACGAGTTGAAGTTGCTCGAGCGCTTGTCAACTTTATTTGCATAATGCACGATTGAAGATTCCAATGTTTTCCTGCAAAATAAACTAAAAAAAAATAGAAAAAAAAACGAGGTAGGTAATTTACATGCGATGAAAGTCCGAGTCTATGCCCCGCCGTTCCAGAAACGGCCCGAATGCACGAAACCTTCCCGTCAAGATTATCATATTAACAGTACCGAGTTTACGCATGCTGCCGGCGCCCAGTGTGTATTCTCTCTGCGGGGCACTGATTCTTCAGACCCGAGAACGCTGAGAATAAGGCCGGTGCATTCTTGGTGTATTTTCCCATGTCCTCCACTTCTTAGCGCTATGTTTATGTACATTTTTATAAGTGAGAGTGTACTGAAAGGTCATGATAGATACAACGACATCGTTTTCTATCCATAAAAAAAAAAAAAGGACGAATTATTTTCTATTTAAGAAGGATTAGTAAAAACTGACTTGTTTTTTGTTTTTCTTTTCGCGGTGGGGGGGGGATTTAACAGGTCGACTCAGGTGCTTGTCGCAAGCGAGGTCACTGCACTGCCCTCCCATATTAAATGCGCTTGCAGCAGCTGTCGCTGACAGCGTGGCTTATCGTTGTCACACTTCGTGACTGGTTTTTCGGGGCTTTTATCGGCTAATGCCAATCTCCGATTGGTTGTGGAGCGATAGCATGAGATTACCGGCACTGGCCTCGCCTCGCATTTCTTAAAGGGGCGGTGCAACGGTTTCAATGTTGAAAGAATTGCCAGTTTGCATTTTTTATATTGTTTATCCAAGCCCAAGTGACCAAAACCGCGTCACATTTCCCCGAAAAACTGTTATTCTGCTGCGTAATCGCAAGGCAAAAAACGAATTATTTGCCGATCTGCAGCCGCCTGTGGTGGCTACGGGAACTAAAATGACAGCGTCTCTGGGGGTACGCGGAAGTCAACAAACCCTGTCCCCCTCCGCTGCTACACTCGCAGTCAGCCCCGTGGCGATCCGTCCTTTGTGTCCATCGCGCGCCGCGACCTTCGACGAGGCTAATCCTTTGAAAGTCGACAATCGCAGAGGAAGCGGCTGGGGTCTCTGAAGAGAGGGCCCAAGGGGAAACCACGTGAACCCCCAGAGTACGTCACTCGAAAGTCGGCTTGGAGAGTTGAGGCACTTCGACCTTCGATTTGTTTCATTTTTTTTAATAAAAACTAGCGCTCGCAAGAAAATTCGGTTTTCGGTTTTTCGTTCCATATGTGACGCAGATTAATTTCCGCAGTTAATTGGCCAAAGTCTGAAAATCGTTGCACTGCCCCTTTAAAAGGGCCACTGAAGATTCTCTTTTTATGACGCATCTGTCCGCCCCAAGTACTATATATCTAGGGTTGTTCGTTTTCTGGTAAAACCCGATTTTACCCGATTTTTACACCCCGAACATGTTTCAGGAGAATCGGGTTAAACCCGATTTCTCCCCGAATTCCAAAGCCACATAACCAACCTATTTATTTTTACGCCGCAGGGATTTTTCGGTGCGCACACGCTACCTACCCTACCTGGGGAGAACAGTGACCTATAGTTCATTTCACAAGCTGCGTGCAGCACTGTGGATGCTACACGACTCTCAACCAACCGCCCAACGAGCGCGCCTAACTCACCGTGACATTCTACGGAGGTCGGCTGAGGAAAAGCGGCAATAGGCATTGGGGCTTCGGAGGGACATTTCTGTCCCCCCGCTGTGCAGGTGGAAGCGCCTCGGCAAGCCGCGTAGCTTTGGCCCTGCTGCACGCCGCTTTTGAAATGCACTATCAATCCCCCTTCGACCGCTGAGGTGTCGACGCCGAGCAGGGTCTCTCGGCTAGCATGGCCATCTTGCTGGCATCCAACCTTTCTCACGAACAACGTCCGAGCCAGTCAGTCGCGTAAACAGACCGGGAAAACTTAACAGGTTTATTCCATAGCGAAATATCTTGTCGAAGACGACCGTCCCTCGAACGGTCGGGGTTTTTGTTGACACCTGAGGGAGAGGACTTCGTGGGCGGTGCTTCCTTTGAAGCGACCGACAGCAATCGGAGCTGGAAAACTCTGATGTTTCCCAGATTACCAGCTTGAAACAGACCCCTAATTTTAACGCGTTAGCGTTAAAAAAAAAAAAAAAAAGAAACTCGTAATACGCTTTGCCTAAAAAAAAAAAAAACGATTGTATTACTGATTACATTTGTAAATTTAACCCGAAAAAAACCGAATTTCGGAATGTTTCCACAAAAAACCCGATTTCTCCCCGATTATCAGCTTGAAAAATAGCACCCGATTTTTACCCCCCGAATTTAAAAAAATATAAAACCCGAAAACGAACAACCCTATATATATCATATAGAAAACGCAAAATTACAACCATGCGTGGACTTTTTTTTTCTTTTTTTTCCTATTCAAAACGTGATCAAGCATCGCGACACGCCCCTTTTCCTGGGATAGTATCTCAGAAAAGGGACGTGTCGCGATGATTCATCGCGTTTATTTTAGGACGAAATAAAGGGCCACGTGCGATTGTATATTGGAGTTTTTATATATAGGATGCTTTTAGAAAGCGTAAATTAAGCTGGCCCGTAAAAAAAAAGACCATCTCAAAATTTATTTTAGTGCCCCTTCAGGCTGTCGACGACTCTTTAAGACGCCGTTTTCTATCCATAAAAAAGGGGAGTCAATGGAAACTTTTAGCAGATCATTCCGATAACTCCGATAACGATAACCGATATACTCCGCCAACAGCTTTACAGGTGCATCGTTTCGTCGTCGGTATCGTTATCCAAGTCACCGGAACGAGAAACGATATACTAAAACTCCCTGTTATACTATACCAGTGTTTTCTTGTCGATCGAGACTTACTAAAATCAATAAAATTTGTTCCGTTACGTTTCCTTTTTGTGTGTGTCTGGGGGGGGGGGGGGGGGGGGGGGGAAGGGGGGCTAACCGGTCGACTCGGCTGTTGTTTGTTACGAGCGAAGGGCCGTCCCACATCAGATGCACTCGACGCAGCTATTAGCGGCAAGATGTTTCGGTGGCGCCCTCGTTCGGTTACCTTTCGTGACGTCATTGCCTTGTGAACAACAAGTTCGATGGTGTTTGTAATGGGTATGGTGGAAGCCTGAAATCATAGCGCTCTTAAAGCAACACTGCCAACACCGTCAAAATTGAAGTTCTTACATTCCTCTTATTTCCGTCGTTGAGACATCCTTTGCTGACGTCATAGTCAGCATTCGGCCAATTGTGGTGGGCCGACCGCAGCGACGCTTTCGATCGCTCACGTCGCCAATAGGGAACTCGTTCGAACTGCTTACTTTGCCAACGGTATAAGTGCGCTATCTCCTAAGCTTCCAGGTGCCTCTCGAGTCGCGCGCTCAGTGCTAAAACGAAACGCGTAATTATAGGTCGCATCGAATTATCAATCGCAAGTTATAAACCGCGTAGCGATGTCAGCAGCATGCAGGGTGACGCGCCCGATACGACTGTGAATACATATATCTTCCCAGTTCTCCGGTGGTTAAGCTATAGAGAGCTATAGGTCTAAGAACTGAAACCACGAGGAGAGTTTGCGATTTAAAGGCGGACGCGTCCCGCGCCGATGAATCGCAAGTGCGCATGCGCTGCGCCGTCACGTGACAGGGAGGAAAGCGGGCGGAAAGGCGGATGCGTTTGCAGACGATCAAAACGCTTTCGTCGCTTCCTCGCGGCCCGTAAACCACGTGACACCGATCGAACAGTTTACACTCTCAGAAAAAAGGGGTGTAGTCTTACTCCCCTTGTCCCATACAATATACACCCCAAAAACTTCGGTTCGACAAAGTACAGCACATTGACGTCGAACCGGTCCGACAGTACCAACTTTCACGAGCGGCTTGATAACCCAAGTGGTACAACTTATTAAAATAGTTAAGGTACGTATTACTAACTAAAAATAAGGGAGGGGGGGGGGGGGAATCGTGTTTTTTTTCTGCCCTAGTGCAAAACTTCAGTGTTTCTTTTTTTTTGTTTTTGATACGTACTTTTGGTCTTTAATAAGTTATGTCACACCGTTGTCAAGCTCCTCGTAAAAGTTCGGACCGTCATTTCGACATCAGTGCGCTGTACGTCGAACTGAAGTTTTGGAGTGTTTTATATGGGACAAAAGGGTGTAAGACTACACCCTTTTCACTGAGAGTGAATAAGGAAGAATCTGTAACCTAGGCCCACCACTCATCAGTGGAAGCTACGCGCTCGCAGGAGCAATGAATCGCTTCCACTTTCATCACCCGACCTTGCTCCTGGCGCGTGGGTATGAGCGCGAGCTTGATGATCACAAGGAGAAAGATATAGGCGCGTGACCAATCCAACAAGCACGTAGATCCCATCGCACTGTTATACTCTGTTTCACCTTATGATGCACCGCAGGAAAGGCTACAAGCGCGAGCTCCTTGCTCTAGGGCACATCTCGGCGGCACAAGCTCTCGTGCGTTAAGAGTAGCTCCCAACGCTATGAGCTCGCGCTTCTAGCCTTGTCTGCGGTACAACATAAGGTGAAACGGAGTATAGCTTAGTCGGGAGTTGTAGTAGATCGTTTCCAAAGGCCCGCTACCGCTACGGGCGCGCGCTTCAGAGCATGCATCGGAGTGGCAGAGCGAGCTCCCGCTACGAATAGCGTGGCCTCAAAACACCATGTACTAAAACTCTCTAGTATATACGCCGCGGACGTCGATTAAAAAATTTAAGCCGATGAATCGCCACCCTTTAATCGTTAAAAAGTCGAAATTAATTTAATTTGTTTTGCCATTGCTGAATGTATATGTGATAAAAGGCGCAATATACACTTTTCATTGTGAATCAACCTCGATGTGTAGTTAACAACAGTTCAAAGACACTCACACTCACAAATTATTACTTCAGCTGCATGAGGCAAAGAGGTTTGTTGATATTCTCCGGGAAGCGGGACCTCCTTTCAATCAATCAATCAATCAATTCGAGTTTTCTTGCGTCCCAAACTGCTTTAAAACTTTATGAGGGTTACACCTGCACGAATTATTCACAATACTCTCTGCTGCTGCTTGTGAGGAGTCACAAATTGTGCCCCTACAGTTTACTCTATAGGCTAAAATTTGACCTCAAGTTTGCCCTTCATACAGGTGTATACTCGCCCTCGTCTGCGCGGTGAAAGCGTGTACTTTCCGTTGGTTCGTCAAAAGTTTACCGATTAACCGGTTAAAAAATGAATCGCGATGGAAGCATTAATCGGTTAACTGGTCGGTTAAAAGATCAATTGCCCAGCCCTATAAATTACCCAGGCACCGACGAGAATCCTGGGAATGTAATTCAACGCGCTGCACGCTCTCGCCTTCCCCGTATAAAAGATTCGAAGTGAATAACTAAAATAAGGCATTGACAAACACGCGTGCGAGATGAAATTTGCTTTAGGCTTTTGCTTTGGAACCTTTACTACCGCAGACGCCATCACGTGCAGTGCGTGTACTACACCAAACTACACTCAGGCTCTTTGGTGCTTGGGTAATTTAGCGAGAGATCTATGGGCTGCGACGGCTCGTGGGCTAATCTGCGACCGATCGCAATGGGAAGCGAAGTGTATACAGCCGCGAGACGAGGAAAAGGCTCCTTGGTGTGCACGCTTCTGAAATTCCGCGCACTCTGAAATTCCTCATTCCGAACACGATAAGGCGTTCTCCGAACCGCCGATCAATTCAGGGCACGCGCTCCCCGAAGCGCGTTTCAATTCTCGCGGTACTCTTTTACGGTTAGGGTCTTTTGCCACACCGTCGAGGGGTGCATTGCTGGGGAATGCCTCCCTCCGGTATCCGACAAATGCTACACGAAGTCGTAAATATATATGCTGTTGCACCGTGAAGCAACAAACACCTCCCTTACCCCCCCCCCCCCTCCCCCTTTCCTTAAAAAAAAAATAATATTTTGTTTTTTCTGTCGCCTCAGAATTTTATCATCTTTCATTACGGTTCGTCGCCTCTAGAACTTGTCCGAGCGAAAGAGACACGACCATATATGGTGAAAGACCTCGTCGTAAGTGTACATTCCAGGCCGACATTGTCGTCGCGAAAATGCCTTATTCAAGCTTCTGCTTGTGCGCTCCTGTCAAGATATCGCCGTTCCTGAAATGAAATGTACACCCCGTTACCGCTGACAGAGCTGGCGCAGAGATCCAGAACAGGGTTCAAAAGCCCGGTCCAATTAAACTCCATATTTGTGTGTTTATCGTGTCATGCCAGCAGCTCGTCTTGTGTAACTCGTTTACCGAAGGATTACAGTCGACGAACGATTTTTTTTTACCGCTTTTAAGCAACGAGAATGCAATAGACCTATTGCTAAATTACCCAAGCATCAAGGAGAATGATGGGAATGTATGGACACGCGCCACACGCGCTTTCCTTCCCCGTATAAAAGATTCGAAGTAAAACACCAAAATAAAGCGTTGACAAGCGCGCGTGCAAATGCCATTTGTTTGAGACATTTGCTTTAGAAAAGCTACTACTGCTGACGCCAGCACGTGCAGCGCGTGTAACTACACTCGGAGCATGCTCCCTGGCGCTTGGGAATTTCGCAAAAGGTCTATTGCCGACGCAACAAAGATGGCAGCGCACAAAGTGTTGCCAGGCGTTCGAACAATTTCGCATAACACCTTTTGAGCAGCGCGCCACTTATCGTCACATCGTTTACCCTATATGCCCTTCTCGGTTAGAGTGACTACGATAATTTGAATGACGTCACTACAGGAGGGTATGCTCCGCTTTCCGCTAACATAAAGTTCAACACGGAATTTGACTGTAAACGATGTGACGATAACTGGCACGCTGCTCAAAAGGTATTAAAACGCTTCTCGCCCTTTGGAGAAACGAATGTTTATTTGATGTTGTGCTGCTTTTTACCTAATCTTCTAAAAGCCCCAGTTTGCCCACACCCCTGTTGCCCTTTTCGTATGTCAGCTTTTTGTTATCAAAATAAAAATGGTAATGTTTCTTTTTACAATATCAAGGCACGTCTTCGAATGAAAAATATTAGCTGACGTCAGATTTTTGTTTGTGTTTTAGTAACAGTAATGCTAGATTGCACATTCCCAAAGTGACTTTTACTTTGCTGTGGCTGGTGGAGGGACGCTACCGTTGCCTTACCTGGCATCTAGCTGAAGAAAAACAGTGAGTGGAACGAGAGACCTGTGCTACATTCGTTTTGGACGGCATCAAGAAAAGGTATGGGCACGGCCTTCGTGAGTCTACATTTCCTTGTTCTTAACGCCATTTTATTTTGTTTTATGAGGGATCCTCTGATCTTTTTGTTCGTTACAAATCCACAAAAAAAGCTACATCCTCTTATTCACCAATGCCTTGGAAAGGTCTCGAAAGATGTTCAGAGCTAATGGAATATTAATATAGAAACTTAATTTCCAATTGAATTGTTAGGTGCACTAATTACCGCGTGTTGCTATTTTCCTGTACCTCCGTTTGGCAATTATTGCCGGCTGAAATATGTTTAGATTTACGTGCACTGATTTTATTCCAATTTTGAATACTTGTATGACAACTTTTACAGCTTTGCGATTCTAACAGCGTCAAAGTCCGACTGTAACAACGACGCTTTCACGTTCCGTCATTCGTCAGAAGTGCGCAACGGAGTGCGTCGGGCATTCGTGAGTGCCTTAATTGTAAGGGTGTGCAGCGTGGCGGACGACGTCTTCACTTAGAAAGGAGGCAAGATGTCCGACGAGACTTTCGAGAGGCAGCGGTTGCTCAAGGTCACAAAAGTGTTACTGGCGGTAGCAATAAACGCTTCCATAAGACTCTCGTGTTTTGTGTCTTATTCCAGGACAGTAAGGTCGAAAGTAACGCCGCGAAAGTAACGAATTACTCTTTTAAGATAATAGTCACGGCGAGCCGCCTGCAATGACAGAAAAGCTGAGACAAGTACAAACCATCACTCATTTTTTTGCTACACCCCCCCCCCCCCCCCCCCCCCCCACAGATACACACACGCACCACACTTTCTCACTCTCTCTCTCTCTCTCTCACTCTATTTGCAAAGCGTCGAACCAACACAACACCAAATCAACAGGACAAAAACCACCCTAGGCTTTCGGCTGGAACTCACAGATTTGGCACGAGTTCTGGCCTAACGCTCGATCGTCTCCAAATTTTTATGCCCCGCGCTGGCCCCGAGAAAGCGACGTACAAAAACCAACCCTGTGCCCTCTGTATCTTGGAGGGATTGTTTGGGCGTACGACGATGCACGCGTTCTAAAGCATCACGTCTCGATTTCCTTTTAAAGTATACACGGACGTTGTTTCCCGCATGGTTTCCCGTCGCCCGACCCTTTCCTCCGGACATACCGCCCTCTCCATTTCTGCTTCCTTCCTGATCCTTGCCGCCCCTTCATTTTCTGCCATCCTGTCCTCCACCCAAAAACAGAAAAGTCAGGGAGAGAGAGAGAGAGTTCCTGTTGGGACGCTTCTATCGGAGAGCCGACAACTTGCCTACTCGAGCATTTCCGATCGCGCGATTTCTACGGAGGCGCAGCTCATAAACACCTCCCCAGGGAGCGGGGTGCCGATCTCAAGACCGATGCGGCATCCTGCTGGGACGATGCCGCGACCAGGTAGGTGCCAGAGACCCGAGGGATGATCCGGCACGCGTGGTCGTGTCGTAAAACCTCCACAAAGAGGACACTATTCGAGCAAAAGAAGGGTAATCTCTAATAGCGACATCATAATAAATAGCTGATTCTGGATTGGTTTATACCTGTAAATCAAATTCCTCGCTCTATTTCCAGCAGGAGGATATACTTACTATTTCTACTGGCCGATCACCAGTCTTGTTACTCGAAAAAAAAGTAATCGATGACAATTACGATTACTCTCGATGAAAACGTGTTCAATTAGATTACTCGATTAGTTGAAAAGAAAAGTAGTTGGCTGTTACTTTGCCTATTACTTCATATTTTCTGCCAATTCGAAAACTGGTATTTCGCACTGTACGTTACCCACAACAAACGCTGTCTTTTTTTTTCTTTTTTTTTTCAGATTAAAAAGAAACGTTTGTATTTTCGGGTGAGTTTTCTCGTGTGTATGTCAATGAGAGTGGTCTACTTAACACTATCCCTTGGTTACATTTATTAAACTATTTAGATAATTAACCCATACCCTCCACTTCGCCTCACCACGAACGGGATCTTCCGTTATCTCCTCCGATCCACAAGGGGTCCGCGAAACATCAGTGGTTGAGAACCGCTGTATTAATAAATCCGTTGAAGTCCAGCGCTTCTCCCGTCTACACCTATACTACTTCTAGTTGTATCGTGAACCAACTCGCCTGCATCGCCGCTTTGATCCCTTGGAAAGAGAAAAAAAAAAGAGTAATATGGTCACGAGTAATTTTGGTGCTTCCAAAAGTAATACAATTACTCTCCTCGCTACTTCCTGAGACTCTGTTGGAATCATTACGCAATTACTCCAAAAAGTAATCGGTTACAAGGAATTGGATTACTCTTAGCTACTACCGTGCAAGTCTGCCGATCACCTATGGACGGTTAGGCGTCACCGAATGTTTTAGGATACGGGCAACACGTCCAACAGAATATGACAGTGTCATAAACTCGTAGAGCTATAGGTGTATATCTACGTCACCTATCGTAGGCTAGCGCGGGGCAGAGATTTCACACAAGTGGCGCTTCAGCGTTCGGGGGTGGGACTCTGGCGTCCTCGCCGATTGGACCCGAGTTCCAACGCTGTCCAACCAAAAATTCAGCGCCGTACACGCAAAGCGTCGCTAAATATTTCCCGGTCTAAACTTGTCACATGGTAGCTTACGCTTTACCCCAACGGACACCGTATACGAGCCATCGCAGCCAATCCGTAGCGCGGAGCGTGTCCCCTGACCTTCCGACTGGGCGAAGCGTGAAGTCATGTGGCACGGCTGCAACGCTGAATCGGTTAGCATATGCTCGTATACAACGGTCGCGGTACAGCAAAAGGTGAATGTGATCCCCCATTTTGAAGGAACTATAAACTTAATTTCTAACTAGGATAAACAATTTTAGAAGAAAAAAAAAAAGCTATTTACGCGAGAGTAGAAGACCAAAAGCCTCCTTTTCTTGGAAAGCACTTGGTCTTTACACTGTTCATGATGCATCCGTGGCGACCAAGCACATCAGCCGAACCCAGCTCACGCATTGGGCGCAAGCACTGCGTCACTCGGACATATGCGCTCGTCAAGA
Organism: Ixodes persulcatus; assembly: GCA_013358835.2. Taxonomy (NCBI): domain Eukaryota; kingdom Metazoa; phylum Arthropoda; class Arachnida; order Ixodida; family Ixodidae; genus Ixodes; species Ixodes persulcatus. Next base: position 864,721 of record JABSTQ010010317.1, on the reverse strand, counting down.
ATCAATCCGTCGACGAATATTTGAATTTGCGTTCGTGGCCAACGAGTGTTCCATCGTGGGCTTAAAAAAAAAAAAAAAAAGAACACTGTGGAAGTTTGCGGTCATCGCATCCGGTGCCCAAGCACGTGACGACCACGTGACTTCTCATTTCGCCTTTGAGTTGAGGAGGAGAGCTAAAGAGGAAGAAGTAGAAAAATCATTTCATGGTAAATCTTTACCGTGCGCCTTCTGTGTTCAGCTATTTCTATCGACATGCCCAATAGACCAATCTCATTGGCCAGTTTTGCGACGCCGCCGTTGCCGCAACCTATCGAGGGAACTTTATACGGGTACAAACTGAGGGAGAGGAGGAGACGAGAGCGCGCGGGGACGTAAGAGCAGCGAGCTTTGATTGGAAGGATTAGAGGGTAGAGGCAAAGCTCACTGCTCGACTCACTGCTCCAACGAGCTCGAACGCCGGCGTCCGGCATTCGACGTTCGCATTCGAACAGAGAGTATAGGGACTAGGGACAAAGCTTCGCGTCATCCCACTATAGTCATTCCAGTCAGAGCTCGGCGCTCTGCCGTACCCGTGCGTTCTCTTTTCCTCCTCTCCCTCAGTTTCTCCCCGTATTGGGAGCGCGCCAATGCGGAGAGCAAGTCGTCTGCTTCTTGCGCAGGAGTTGCGGTGACGTCAGAACGACACCGAGCTGCGATTGGCTCTGATTAAAGGGTAGTGGGTAGAGCTCAAAGCAAGCTGCTTTGAGGTCTACCCACTATCCTTCAATCAGAGCCAATCAGAGCTCGGCGTTCTGACGTCACCACCACCCCTGCAAAAGAAGCAGACGAACTTACGCTCCGCATACGGTCGGCGCTGCGTTGTTTGGTACGAGTCTCCCCCCCCTCAAAGGCCTCGCTGGAAAGAAATCGAGGCTTGGACGCGACACCCCGGCGGGGCGGACCCAGGCAGACCGGAGGCGGAGCAGTTCCTGCGGGCGCAGACACAGGACGGACGCCCGACGACCGCCAATCTGCGGGGCGTTTTCCGCCGGCGCGCACATGTGCCGCCGCGCCCGGAGAACATCCTGCCTCGGACGGAGTGCGTTGCACACCCAGAATCACCCCCTCCTATCTCGCACGCCGGTGGCAAGGCAACCACCCGCCGCACGCGACACTGGACTATACTAGGGGTTTTTGAACGCTATTGGGGCGTTAAAGAAAATCGTATAAGAACAACTTCATTTACAATCGTGAAAAAAAAAAAAAAAAATCTTTTGAGAAAAAAAAAATATTTATATGCTCGGCACATTTTTTACTAAAACAATACCAAAAACCCTTATACAATCTTGTGCGCAGCAAGGACGAGGACAAAACAGGACACAAGCAAGGCGCAGAACGTTATTTTTAGAGTGTGTGCGTGTGTGTGTTGTGTTTATGTGCGCGTGACTTACTCTTCTTCTAATCGTCTTTATTCCCCTCTACCCTTCCCCACGGAGTAGCCAGCCAGAGAAAGCACGAACTCCGGCTTACCTCTCCATGCTTCAATAAATATCTATCTATCGAGGACAAAACAGGACACAACAAGGCGCAGAACGTTATTTTTAGAGTGTGTGCGTGTGTGTGTTGTGTTTATGTGCGCGTGACTTACTCTTCTTCTAATCGTCTTTATTCCCCTCTACCCTTCCCCACGGAGTAGCCAGCCAGAGAAAGCACGAACTCCGGCTTACCTCTCCATGCTTCAATAAATATCTATCTATCGAGGACAAAACAGGACACAACAAGGCGCAGAACGTTATTTTTAGAGTGTGTGCGTGTGTGTGTTGTGTTTATGTGCGCGTGACTTACTCTTCTTCTAATCGTCTTTATTCCCCTCTACCCTTCCCCACGGAGTAGCCAGCCAGAGAAAGCACGAACTCCGGCTTACCTCTCCATGCTTCAATAAATATCTATCTATCGAGGACAAAACAGGACACAACAAGGCGCAGAACGTTATTTTTAGAGTGTGTGCGTGTGTGTGTTGTGTTTATGTGCGCGTGACTTACTCTTCTTCTAATCGTCTTTATTCCCCTCTACCCTTCCCCACGGAGTAGCCAGCCAGAGAAAGCACGAACTCCGGCTTACCTCTCCATGCTTCAATAAATATCTATCTATCGAGGACAAAACAGGACACAACAAGGCGCAGAACGTTATTTTTAGAGTGTGTGCGTGTGTGTGTTGTGTTTATGTGCGCGTGACTTACTCTTCTTCTAATCGTCTTTATTCCCCTCTACCCTTCCCCACGGAGTAGCCAGCCAGAGAAAGCACGAACTCCGGCTTACCTCTCCATGCTTCAATAAATATCTATCTATCGAGGACAAAACAGGACACAACAAGGCGCAGAACGTTATTTTTAGAGTGTGTGCGTGTGTGTGTTGTGTTTATGTGCGCGTGACTTACTCTTCTTCTAATCGTCTTTATTCCCCTCTACCCTTCCCCACGGAGTAGCCAGCCAGAGAAAGCACGAACTCCGGCTTACCTCTCCATGCTTCAATAAATATCTATCTATCGAGGACAAAACAGGACACAACAAGGCGCAGAACGTTATTTTTAGAGTGTGTGCGTGTGTGTGTTGTGTTTATGTGCGCGTGACTTACTCTTCTTCTAATCGTCTTTATTCCCCTCTACCCTTCCCCACGGAGTAGCCAGCCAGAGAAAGCACGAACTCCGGCTTACCTCTCCATGCTTCAATAAATATCTATCTATCGAGGACAAAACAGGACACAACAAGGCGCAGAACGTTATTTTTAGAGTGTGTGCGTGTGTGTGTTGTGTTTATGTGCGCGTGACTTACTCTTCTTCTAATCGTCTTTATTCCCCTCTACCCTTCCCCACGGAGTAGCCAGCCAGAGAAAGCACGAACTCCGGCTTACCTCTCCATGCTTCAATAAATATCTATCTATCGAGGACAAAACAGGACACAACAAGGCGCAGAACGTTATTTTTAGAGTGTGTGCGTGTGTGTGTTGTGTTTATGTGCGCGTGACTTACTCTTCTTCTAATCGTCTTTATTCCCCTCTACCCTTCCCCACGGAGTAGCCAGCCAGAGAAAGCACGAACTCCGGCTTACCTCTCCATGCTTCAATAAATATCTATCTATCGAGGACAAAACAGGACACAACAAGGCGCAGAACGTTATTTTTAGAGTGTGTGCGTGTGTGTGTTGTGTTTATGTGCGCGTGACTTACTCTTCTTCTAATCGTCTTTATTCCCCTCTACCCTTCCCCACGGAGTAGCCAGCCAGAGAAAGCACGAACTCCGGCTTACCTCTCCATGCTTCAATAAATATCTATCTATCGAGGACAAAACAGGACACAACAAGGCGCAGAACGTTATTTTTAGAGTGTGTGCGTGTGTGTGTTGTGTTTATGTGCGCGTGACTTACTCTTCTTCTAATCGTCTTTATTCCCCTCTACCCTTCCCCACGGAGTAGCCAGCCAGAGAAAGCACGAACTCCGGCTTACCTCTCCATGCTTCAATAAATATCTATCTATCGAGGACAAAACAGGACACAACAAGGCGCAGAACGTTATTTTTAGAGTGTGTGCGTGTGTGTGTTGTGTTTATGTGCGCGTGACTTACTCTTCTTCTAATCGTCTTTATTCCCCTCTACCCTTCCCCACGGAGTAGCCAGCCAGAGAAAGCACGAACTCCGGCTTACCTCTCCATGCTTCAATAAATATCTATCTATCGAGGACAAAACAGGACACAACAAGGCGCAGAGCGTTATTTTTATTCATTTGCGCCTTGTTGTATCCTGTTCTCTTCTTTTGTCCTCGTCCTTGCTGCGCACAAGATTGTATAAGATGTCAAACCAACTCGCCCAAACAATCACTCTTCACCAAAAAACCCTTTTCCATTTTTTTTTTTACTTTAAAAAAAAAAAAACAGAAATGGATTTTGGGATTTGAGCAATCGTCACAGGTCGCGTATTTGGAGGCTTCTCTATGTTTACCTTTTCACGAAGAAACTTTTTACGTGGCTTTTAAAACTACGTTAAAAACGCTATATCTTCATATCTGTGTTATTTTTATTTATTTTTTGTAAAAAAAAATATCTAGAACCTATCCTCTTTGACAATAATTTACCAGGTTTGGATGATGATAACTTTTCTAACAATCAATGTTATGACATAATTTATATATCAAATAAATTCTTAGACAACCAGCTGTTCAACAAGCACAATATTGTTATAATAAAAAATGTTATCCTAGCGAAAAACGCCTTTGGATACAAAAGAAAACACTAAAAGGTACAAATTTCAACACAAACTTTTTAAAAAGCCGCTTTTATTTTTTTAAAACATTTAAACATACAAACTGCCGCTCGATCCCAAGTCATGCAAGCGTGCTTTGTGTGGCCTATCCCTGACTCGTTTTTAGCGCTGGCTTTCCTGCTGTGATTCGCTCTCTTGTCATTGTGTTTTTAATATGCATGTCCGGCAAAAATAAGAATAATAAAATAAGAATAAATAATACGTAAGAAATTTTATTCACATCATAAACATATTACATATGCAGGCTCGCGAAAGCACTGGAGTGCTTGTATGCGGGACCTGTCGTCCAGCGGGCTGCTACACTGAAATCCTCTTATTGTGCGCAATACTGGCACACAAAGAAAATAAAATCAGACAAAAAGAAAAGAGACAAAACTCAGTAGAATGCTAAAGCAATAAAGCCAAGTTACACTTCAAAATTCAATCACCAATCTTTTAGTTCATATTTCACTTGTTTCAGTGACTCCATGTTATAATAAGTTTCTGGAAGCCTATTAAAATAAAATGGGACGTAATATGCCCGTGTTTTTTTTTTCAATAATTTGTATAAATTTTCGGAATAACAAAACTTTTTATGCTCCTAAGTGCTCGTTCCTTTTCTAATACTATATTAAAGTTGCTCTTATAATAGTGTTTTACTAAAATAACATAGCCGTGCAGTTTTTCTATGGATAACAACTTTAATACATTTTTTTATTCATTTCCAACTCTGAGTAGGTTGTTCCATAAGTAATATTACCCGCAATTTTATGTAGTATTTTGTCACGTTTTCTTTTTTGTAATTCGAACACACTCTATATAAAGAGATACCATATCGGAGAATCGACTCACCCACAGTGCACTTAATGACATTGTGCTTCTTAATGACATTATCGCTACACTACGCGTCCTGTACAAATAAACCGAGACAACACGCATTCTTTCGATGAGATATTCTACATGGTCATTCCACGGGAGATTTCGATCAAGATGTAATCCTAAATATTTAGTTGTTGTAACATAATCTAATGCTACACAACTGCAACGTGTGCAGATCTGTGAATGGAGAAATAACGGGGTGCTAAGATGTAAATGTTTATACGGACTACGAAAACACATTGGTTTTGTCTTACTGGAATTAACGAATATTTGATTAGCAGAAAACTAGCTCATTATTATTTCAATATCTTTCTGAAAAAATGGACAATGGACTTTGTTCATCGCTGCGCCCTAATATCGAGGCAGTATCGTCTGCATATTGATACAATCGGGATGTACGAGGTAGAGTTCCAATTTGGTTTACATAAATATTAAATAAAAGGGGTCCCAGTATTGACCCCTGAGGTACTCCCGAGTTAAGTGATGTTAATCTACTTTTTAAACTTGCCAATTTTGACCAACTGATATCGGTCTGTAATATAGTCGTTCAAGAACGCGTTAAAGGGACCTCTAAAACTCATATTCCTTAGTTTTATTATTAGCCGCTCATGATCGATAGTTTCGAAAGCTTGCGTTAAATCTAAAAATAGGGCTAAAACAAATTGATTCCTATCGAGACTATGGTTGACATAATCTAAAAGAACTTCCAGCAAAAGTTCAGTGCTTCTATTTTTACGGAACCCATACTGAGACTCATTTATTAAACAGAACTTTTTGCAATACGATGTCATTGTATTACAAAAAAAATTTTCCATAATTGGCGCTATGATTGGCTATATTGAAATGGGTCAATAATTCATTTCTTTTTTACTGCCACTTTTATATAATGGTCTCACAACAGCTGTTTTTAATTATATAGGAACTTTCCGTGATGTGAGTGATTCGCTTACTATTTTTATTATAACGTCTTTTAATGTATACATCAAAATTTTTCTGAATGTCCCTTAATCGAATGGAGTCATTCCCCGCAGGTTTTGACGCTTTCATGTTCTTTATTATGCATCTAAGGTCTATCTCTGTCATCTGAGGTAAATAAGCTGAGTGCACGCTATTCTCGTAACTATTTGATTCTTCTTCTTGATGTTGCAGTACTTTTCTCAGATACGCAATCTTTTGAACAAAGAGTCGTTAAATTGGTTGCATGAAGAAGTGACATTTTTACTACCAAAAGCTTTTTGAATTGTTTCATCTATATTTTGTTTCCCTTTACTTCCCGTAATTTCCTTTATACAATCCCAAGTTTTCTTCGAATTTCCCTCGCATTGTTGAAATTTAGATGTATAATGATATTTTTTTGCCAGTCTTATTTTGGCAGTTACCTTATTAGTAGTTTTTTAAACTCTCCTTTAATTATAGGGTCATGTGGTCTTGCTTTACAAATGTTCCACAACCTATCTTTTTCACGCATAGTGTCAATATTTCTTCGTTTATCCAGGCATTTTGTGGATTTCTTTCTCTCATTTTTACAGTTTTCCAACACTTTTTCGTATATCGACCTCAAATTATTCCCAAGCATCTGCTAAGTAGTAATATGATCAAAAGCAAGGGTTCGAATCCCGCCTAAAATTCTTCAATTTTTCTTTAATGCAAATGAATTAATTTATAGAGTGAAACCATTTAAGACATGCGGCGACCTTTAATTCGCATTACATGTCTTGTTTTTTAATCAATTTCACTCCACGCGTGACAGTCACGTTTCACGTGAGCGTTGTGGGTTGTTTGAAATTTCCGCGAGAGGTCATGTGGCTGTGACGTCATGACCCTATCGACCAATCAGGATTTTCGCGGCGCGCCACCGACGCCGGCTTTTTAGCCACCGCACCGATTTTCCGCGACACGAGCTCCTTAACGCTGTCGCGTTAAAAAAGACGAAATGTTTCAAATTCTATTTAAAATGCGTTCTCCGCGTCGAAGTAGCGCCGGCCGATTAGGGTTCCTTTGCGGGACCTGTCTGCTATCATAACCCGAATCGGCCGGGGCTCCCTCGACGCGGCGTACGCCATCTGTCGGAAACACTTTTCACTACGCGTGCATCGTCTGTAAAGTGGCGGCGTAGAATACCCAAAACAGGCTTACGTTTTAATTTTTTTTTTCTTTTGAACCAGGTAAGTTTATTTGTTGTTGTTGTTGTTTTTTTTGTCACTGTAAGCTTCCATCACCTGGTTGCACCTCTGTAGTAAATCGCAGCGCGATAGGTTGAGAAACCAATTTTTGCGGGTCGTCTAGGTAGGTATATGTCCCAAACCTGCCGAGATTCGAGTTCGATCAGGTTCGACTCTACGAACTTGTAACGTGAAGTACGACAGAAGTCCGATTGAAGCTCGACTTTTGTGCGCATCCGTGAATACGGACAGGCTGGTGGAGAAAAAGAGCGATATATATGGGGTAAGTTTTATTGCTTCGCATGAATAAACAAACTGAAGAGAATATTGACTTAAAACGAAAGAAACACACAAGAGGACGAAACAGACGACACAGCTTTCGACAGATGTTTGGTTTTATATTATGTAAAAATTGGTAATCATTTTTAAATATGCAAGATCAAACTGCTTTGTAAATTACTTGTTTCTTTTCTTAAAAGTTGACTCGTGTGTGTGTGTGTGTGTGTGGTCCGGAAGCACTAACCATATAGCCTAAACCGAACTTCGATCTAATTTCGCTAAAAGTTCTAAAGATTGCCGAAAGAGTTGAAACTCGATCGAGCTTCGACGTCGCAAAGTTTGCGACATCACTACACAGTACGCTGCTGGGCGTTCGCACACTCGACTTGGCAAGGCCGCAACAAAAGATTAGCCCACAAAGGAAACTCGCCCGATGCCGCGAGAGCGTGCATGACGTCATCTAGAGGGCGTCTACCAAAACACACATATATACGAACCCGGAGATACCCGCTATTCAACGTCGACCTTGCCCGCGAAAGCGCCACTCTCGTTTGTTGACACAAGGCTGTTTTTCTTTTGCTTTTGTTTCTTTCTGAGCAATTTTTTTTTTTTTTAAGTTGCGTCTTTGCGTCTCGCAAAGAAAAATCCCGCGTGAAAGGCAACAGATTGACGGCGGTTCGCATTAAAGAAATATTGCAGCTGATCTTGCTTTTTAACGCCCCCCCCCCCCCCCCCCAATCCATGTTTTGTCCGTCCGTCCGTCGACCGTCTGTGCATTTCCCGCTAAATTTAGATGGGAAATTGATTTCACGTGACCTTCACACGAATTCAGTTTCCCCGCTAAATTTAGCGGTAAAATATAAAATACAAAGTGAATTTGGAAAAGTCCTAGTATGGAAAAGTCCATACTAGGACTTTGAAGGTAAGGGTCGCTTCCAATATTTTTCTGTTCTGATTGTTATGCAGTGCATCTCATGTTTGTGCCCTTTCTGCTATAATACCTTTTGAGTCGAGCTGCAGGGTGAGGCAGTAAGGACCAGCCCATTATGCACGCCTCGCTAAATTCCAATTCTAATCATACATACAGGCACGTAGCCAGGATTTTGTTTCGAGGGGGGCCCGCCCATGACAAAATGCTGTATGAGGGGGAGGGGGGAGAGGAGGGCCCAGCAAAATGAAAGATTTCGGGGGGGGGGGGCCCGCCCATGCCCCCCCCCCCCCCCCCTGGCTACGACCTGCATGCATACATACCTGAAGCTGGACACGCGAACGTCGTTTTGTAAAACGTTGTGTCTGTTTTATTAGAACTCAAGTCGGACGTTGTGAAATAATTTTTTTTTAAAGTGCACAAACGCAACCGTGCATTATCAATGTCCTAAACCGGATGTTCGTCGTCTGCAAACTGGTTTGCGAGCTTGTTCCCAGGTGGTCATCGTTCGTATATTTCCCTAAAATTATTACTTATCGCGATCACCCTCCTCGTCGCCAGCCTCTACTATAGCAGAAGGGTGGAAAGTTGGGCTAGTTGGTAGTTATTCATCTTGGTTTTAAAAGCGCACAAAAGACGAGGACAGAGTAAGAAACACAAACGACGGACGAGCGCTCACTCGCAACTGATAGGTTTTATTGGAACCTCAGGAAACACAAAAAGCACCCCCCCCCCCCCCCCCCCCAGATCGCTCATGCGCACTGCAGCTCCTTGTTGTCAACCTACAGATCTTGATTATCGTGATTTTACAGTTTTTAAGATGTGTAGTTTGACAACAAAGAGCTGCAGTGCGCATGAGCGATCCGGGGGGGGGGGGGGGGGGGGGTGCTTTTTGTGTTTCCTGAGGTTCCAATAAAACCTATCAGTTGCGAGTGAGCGCTCGTCCGTCGTTTGTGTTTCTTACTCTGTCCTCGTCTTTTGTGCGCTTTTAAAACCAAGATGATCTACTATAGCATTCTCAGGGTTTTTGAGTTCAGCAATTGACTCCCGGGAGCGAGCTCACAAACTATAGGAAGTATTCACTGGCGGCCATAGCTGTGTGCGCGTCTGCTGAGCGCGTGCTGATGGCGAGCTTCCACAGTTCTTTTGCAACGTGCATTCCGCACCCTCAAGATTGCCGGTCTTAGCAGCCTATTAATGTGGGCTCGTTCTGAGCATGCGCTCTAGACAGCACCCACAAATATGGCGCCCAGTGAATACTCCTTAAGGCCGGTTCAGACACTTGCGGTTGAGTGCGTTTGACTGCGTTGCGGCGAGAACCGAAAGCCAGTCACCGGCACATCTGTGCTTCGTATGAAGCGTGGAACCCAATTTAAGGAATCTCTTGGCACGCGCTATGAGCAGGAGGAATGTCCTGGGTTCTCGCTGCCGCAACGCAGTCAAACGCAGTCAAACGCAACTGTCTGAACCAGGCTTTATACTCTGTTTCACCTTATGATGTACCGCAGGAAAGGCTACAAGCGCGAGCTCCTTGCTCTATGGGAAGCGAGCATGCCGGCCGTGTCGCGGCGGTCGCCTATTGTTTGCCGCATCAATTGTTGTGGCTTTCTTAGAGCGGAATAGCTACCTTGGAAATTACAGCGCTAACCCGCTATAGCGCACAACCAACGCAGTGACTGGCAGAAGTTCCCGATGCAACGGATCCGTTTGCCGCTAGGGGCGCCCTGGTCGGGGCTTGAATTAGATCCGCACCTTTTCTATGCCGGCCGCGTCGCGGCGGTCGCCTATTGTTTGCCGCATCAATTGTTGTGGCTTTCTTAGTGCGGAATAGCTACCTTGGAAATTACAGCGCTAACCCGCTACAACGCACAACCAACGCAGCGACTGGCAGAAGTTCCAAGGAAGTTCCCCGATGAAACGGACCCGTTTGCCGCTAGGGGCGCCCTGGTCGGGGCCTGAAGTAACTGACGTACCCTCGACCTGGTGCAGTTTTGGATTGCCCGCTGACACAGGGTATGCAACTGCCAAGGGTATGGGCGAAAAGGCTTAAAAACGGACGTCGTGCATGAGCTAGTTCCGAGTGCTCCTTTTTACCGTGCTGCGATTTCCAAAAATCTACGGTTGTCTGGCTACCACTGCGTGGTCGTGGGATGGATAAATAATTTTAAAAAGCATAAGAGCAATAGCAGAAAGTGTGCCATGAGCACAAGAAGCTGCAGCGCGAGTGTGGCTGCAATGTTATCGAGCTTCGCATTTTCCCCAAGAATCCTTATTTATGATGTCAGTCGATTGCGAGCTTGAATCGCGAGAGATTCGTATCAGACTCAACGTCACGTTTAAGTTAACGACCACTTCATCTACGACAAGAGGACCGATTTTAATTCCCGGTGCAGGTGGTCCAATTAGGTTATCACTGCAAGCCCCATGGTATGTGAAAGGTATGAAAAAGTCTACATGCCACCACTCAAGATGGAGCTATCAAATGCTGAGAGCTTACCTGCATAGACTACATTAAACTGCTCATATATATACTTCGCTGTGGAAACTCAATCAAAACACCCCACCATCTTCGTCGTCGTTCTCTCAAGGAGGCAAGGTGATGGCCTGTGAGTAGCCAGCTGGATTCAACAGGACAAGCTCCAACCAAGTTATTGCAGCCCACCATAGCCAAGTCTAACCAAGTTCCCCCCATTCCCACACCGTTGCCTACCCAGATAGCTGTGCTGCCAGAACTAGCCGGTATTTCTTTTTCTAAGCCGCTAGACGGCGTCGTCGGCGCCGCAATTCTCAAGATGGCGGCGCCGTTAAAGAAAATGTCTATACGGGGAAGGCAAGCGCGTGTGGCGCGTGTACATACATTCCCAGCATTCTCCTTGATGCTTGGGTAATTTAGAAATTCCTCTATTGGCGAAGTGGGCGATCGAAAGCGTCGCTGTGATCTGCCTTCCACGATTGGCCGAATGCTGACCTTGGCTACGTTTACATGGATTCGACAGCAGCGCATCGGATCCAGTTAGCGAACCGGTTCCACTTCAACCACTACGTTTACATGGATTCGGATCGACCAGCAGCGGCACCTCGTGTCGAAGGATCACAACGCAAACCTCGTGACCTTCAGATTATTTCCTAGGTGTCCGGTTTGCCTAGCGGCATGCAAAGCAAAGCTCCCGTAATCCCTCGCTCGAGCACTCGATTCGATCCGCTAGCGTATACATGGAGAGTCTCGATTCGGATTAACCATCTCAAACCCAGGGGGGGGGGGGGGGGGGGGGGGGGAGGTGCCGCCGCTTCCAATGCACCCTCCTCAGAATTTACGGCGCTCCGTGGGGGCCGCCATATTAAAACTTGATACCAGTGTTGCTGCATCTGTAGGTCATCTTTAAGTTAGAGCTGACGGAGAAAATCTGGCAACGGCGCAACGCCGATGTACGCTGGAAGCTAGAGCCGGTTTGCTTTCGTTGTTTTTGTTTGGTCGCAGAAAATCTAGCAACAACGCAAGTTCAACTAGGCGCCAGTATTGTTTTGGTTTGACGCGGTTTGCGAGCACATGTAGCGAAGACGTGACCGGAGAAGTGCCCCTGTGATGTTCCCGGAAGACGGAAAGTATCATTCGTAATCGTCGTGTGTGCTTTCAAAGCGAAGGGAGTCACAGGGTCCACGAGTGCGCAACCACAAGCCAAGGTTCACGACAGCGCTGCGTTGACTTCGGCGATCTCGTTCTGTTTGGTACATAGATATGCGGAGGGCAAGTTCGTCTGCTTCTCGCGCAGGGGGTACCGGTGACGTCAGAACGCCGTGCCCTGATTGGCTGATCGCGGCCCCCCTATCTGAGCGTCGTCTGCTCCTTTGCAACGTCGTCTGCGTCTGTCTTACCCAGGGTGTAAGATAGACAGGTGGGGAAACGGCCCATAGAGGCCTACAGCAATGCCGTGACCGGATTGTGTACTCGTCTGCTTGCGGGTACCCCCGATTTGCGACAGATGGCGCTGCGGCGAGAAGAAAAAAAATCTCAGTCGGTTTAGCCGGTCGCCACCGGTCGCCCACCTGGAGTGAGAGTTCGCGGTGCTCCACATAGATGGCGCCACAAAAAAAGAGAAACCCGAAAGGGACACAATCCGGTCGCTCATTTGGCTCTCGTTTTCCCACCTGTTTATCTTACACCCTGGTCTTACCTTTCCTGCGACTTTCGGAAGTGCAGAGGCCAGATTCACAAAACTATGTTACGCCGAAAGAGTGCGTAAGACAAAACGTGAGAACAAATTCGTATTCACGAAACGAAATTATCGTAAGTTTTGCTCAGGTTACGACGGAATCCTACGACGACCAACTCAGCATGGCCGACAGCGTCGCTCAGTTACTTGGTCGCGACGACCAGCGGACGTTTATTTTTGTACGTGCTCTTCTCACGCGTTACGACTACAAGCAGCAAGAAAAAAAGTAAAAAGTACTTGAAATAAACCACGACGAACAAGAACGCTGGATCCACAAACACCCGGGAAATGCTCCAACGGCCACGATTCCACTGACCCCGTCCAAGCGAGCTCGGCAGATAGGCCTAGCAGCGGCGCAGCGGTGCTCCGACGGTCCTTGGCCAAGACCGTCTGCCCACGACCGGCTGGCGTGCTGAATGGAATATGCCCGCGCGACCCTTGTGAACCCTTCAATCTCTTCCTCTTGTCATCGCCTCGTTTTCCGAGGCAGCGGCGACTCTTGCCGGTGAAAAAGCGGTGAATCTCCGACAGACGCAGGAAAGGTAAAGCAGCCATCGCTTTGACTAGCAGACGTAAAGCAGACGACGTTAACTGCACCAACCCTTCGACGCCGTTTAAGAGTGAGGAGTCTCGCCGCACACGCAAGGAGGGAAAAAGTGTTTGGGAGGGAACTTGCGGACACTCTCGCTTCTTAGCAGACAAACCTCGGCGCCTCGGGACACCTCGCCAGCGAGTCCCTTGACTTCCCTCCTTGATGCGCGTCTGCTAGTTGTTCGACAAAAACAACGTACCGCTCGAGTTATTTCGTCTCCACTCTCTGAAAGGCGAAGTCGAGCTCGCTCGTAAAGACCTGCACTTCCGAAAGTCGCAGGAAAGGTAAGACAGACGCAGATGACGTTGCGAGCAGACGACGTTGCAAAGGAGCAGACGACGCTCAGATAGGGGGGTCGCGATCAGCCAATCAGGGCTCGGCGTTCTGACGTCACAGAGTTGAAACGTTCGTGGTGTGTTGTGGGGTGCTTGGAGGTAGAAGCCCATACTAACACGAAGCGCAAATTGGTTATTGTGGGGTTGAAATTCAGCGGGTTCAGTCCCGTCGTCGTCAGCTGATCCGGTCCGCCTGGTCCGGGAGGACGCAGCGAGCGCTTTTAAAAGTAAATCTTCCTTTGTTCCGTTTCAAAATGTGGAAGATTCTCGACGCATACCGTGAGTAAAAAGCTGCGGGCGTTTTCAACAAAATTACGTCGTTTTAATTGAATAATGGACTCCGGATTGTTGTCCTAGACCTGCCGTTTTTATGCTTCGTGTTGGCGTTTGCAGAGCGACACACACCGCCAGAGTAGATGATTCGGTCCTGCAAACGACCGGTCATACAGAATTTCAGGGAAACTTAAGTCACCACCGATATTTTCTTGTAAATCTCGTGTGAGTTTGTTGCGCTCATCATGCGGTGTGAATAAATTGGGGCAACGTTTCCTACCTGCCTACGGATGCATGAACTGAGACCATTCTTTACGTAGTGAGCATAGTGTTTTTTTCTTTATTTTGGGAAGAGGTGTTGGTGAATTTATTATGGTACAATCACTTGAGAGTTCAGAACTTGTGGAGAGCGAGCATGCTTTCCCAACTTTGTCTCTTTTCTCTCTGGCATTGACCCTAGTTTCAAGTTGCAGCTTCAGGAGACATACCTACTAGCAGGTACAAACTGCTCTAAAGCAGGTAGAAGACTGGTAAGTTAGGGCGGTGCGGACTCCGTGTTTCGCGATTTTCGCTAGGTGACTGGGTAAGTGCTTTTGCGAGGTATGCGGAATACGCAAACGATTTTGTTATGCCCGTCGTTTGCGTCTTTCCAGCAAAACGAATAAGTTGATCTACAAAGGCGCAATCACAAGCCAAGATTTACGATAACAGTGCATTTGATTCGGTGGTCTGTGTAGTTGTATTTTACCCTGCTTTCTGCAACACCATGTCATGACGAAGAGCTGGAACGTTCACGGTTTGTGCTGGGCTACCGGTTGACCTAGGGGCGGATCCAGAACTCCGTTTTCTTTTCTTTTTTGGGGGGGGAAGGGGGGGAGGGGGGGGGGGGGAAGGGGGAGGGAAAATCTAAAGCAAGATAAACAGGACTCCGGTTGCGCCTTTTGTTTTAACCGCCGCAGAACCACACACTGCGCCGACGGCCCTTAGATGTGCGCCGCTACGCCGACTTTTGGTTCTAAGCCGTGCTTTGAAACCGCCGCCGTGGACTTCAGTCTCGGTTGAAGCGACGGAGTGGTTCTCCAAGTTCAGAGTACAAGTGTGCCTGCTAGGATGCGACCTACCCTATTTCGAACCCTCTTCCTCAATTGAGTACCGAGCCTTCTACCACCTGGCAGGCCGCTAGTCGGTTTTATTTCGGGGGATCCACCCATGTCAAATCGCCCTCCGAGAAGGGGGCAGGGTGGGGTTGGGGAAATGGCCGCCCCCGTCGCCCCCCCCCCCCCCCCCCCCCCCTTGGATCCGCCCCTGGGTTGACAGAAGCCCGCGTCGCCCGTATCGGCACTGAGTGCACTTGGGCTGTTGTAGTGGCTCTAGGCTGTTGATGCTCAAGCCTTTCATCCGCGGCTTGCCGCCAGCTGATCCGGCTGCTCGACGGTGAGGAAGCGGCGAAAGTGACCTCTGAAGTAAATGTAAATCCTTGTTCATCCAGTTATCCGGTGTCAAAGTGTGGAAGGTGTCCAACGTGTACTGAGGGCGGGAACTACGAGCGTTTTGCCTTGCTTTCGAAACCGAAACCAGAACAGCGAGATAACTGCCTTGCGTACTCCAAAATGATGGAAGCAATAAGTCGTCAAAAACCCGTTTTTAGGGTTTCAAACCAAGTAAACCAGACAAATATAATTAAACTTCGTTGTCTGTATGCAGGAGGACTTATGTAACACAACAGTACATTATCTTTCCAGAACAAAAAAGAAAGTAAAACTCAGTCCGCCGTATATGGCAGCAACTTCTTCGCTGCAAAACCTATGCTGGCAACGTAAGCGGTTTTAATATGGCAGCCTCCGCTTTGCGCCAGGGGGGTAAAGGTGGGTGAGGAGGAGTGGCAAATCCCGTGCGCCGACACCCGGGGTCCCGAGTGAAAGATCGCAAAAGAGAGCGACAGAACACGAGAAAAAGAAAGCAATGTTGCCAGCTGAAGGACGACAGTCGCAATGGTAATCGCGAAGACTGAAAACTCTCAGCAATATAAACAGTGATAATTTAACGTTGTAAACTAAATTCTGAGCTATTCTAATGCTTATAAAAACCAATATACTCATTACGTTGCATTAACTTCTCTTCTGTCGAAATCTCGGAAATCTGGTGCTTGCGCGGTTTCGTATTCCTCGGCCGCGCCCTCTCGCGCCCCACCCGCGAAGTCAGGTTATCTGGTTTAGTTTAGCGTTGACGCGAGGCCGTACATCTGCGCGCTATGCAAAAAGAAAGCTTTCGAAAGGAACGTGAATACCTTTCCACCGGTAAGTTCGTGGAATTGTTGAAGTTCGTGAAATCGAATGCTGTCGACGAAACTTCGCAGAATAAATGGTATGAGACTCCCTTTCCGGAGGTGCGATCGGGGATAGCGAGGCTTCGGTTGCCATGGTAACCATGTTTGGGACCCCGAGGGTCTGCCTGCATGCTCCGCCGCTTGCGGCAGCCAGAATGCATGGGAAAATGGCGGACCTTTTCCTCTAGAGTTAGTATATGATTCTCTATGGCGCCGAGAGCCGGCGTCTTTAGCAGACGATCTTTCCGACTCAAAAGCGGCGCGCGTTCCGCAGGCGGCGACAGTCGCAGAAACAAAAACAACAACTGATATGAAAAAAGCTCGCGCCGCTTTTGCTCCGAAAAGATCGTCTGCGTTGACTTCGGCGATCTCGTTCTGTTTGGTGCAACACGGCGATGCGACAAAAAGTTGAAACCTTCGTGGTGTGTGGTGCGGTGCTTGGAGGTAGAAGCCCATACTAACACGAAGCGCAAATTGGTTATTGTGGGGTTGAGGTTCAACGGGTTCAGTCCCGTCGTCGTCAGCTGATCCGGTCCAGCCGGTCCGGGAGGACGCAGCGAGCGTTTTTAAAAGTAAATCTTCCTTCGTTCCGTTTCAAAATGTGGAAGATTCTCGACGCATACCGTGAGTAAAAAGCTGCGGGTGTTTTCAACAAAATTACGTCGTTTTAATAGAACAATGGTGTTGTAATCTTAAATAAATGTGTGTTTTGTGTTTATTGTGCATTCAGATATAACGCGGTTGTGTGCTTGCCGTTTTGTCAGCGACGGCACGAGCGTGAGCGAATAAAATGCGCGAGGCTGGCCAGCCAGTCTGCTGCCAACCTTCGATCTGAGATGTTGGCTGCTGTTTGATCTTAGCCGCCCGGCCCGGTTCGGGAATCTGCCGAGTTATCGTCACCGCAGCCTCGACTTGCGGTAAGCTGACTCGGAGGGGGGATCGGTCTAGCGCACACCAGCTCGGAGTACGTAGAGCGAAAGCTCGCGCTGCACAACCCAGGGATCCTGGGTTCAATCCCCACCCCTGCCCGTTTCGATCTGGATGAGCATCGTACCGGCGTGCGGTCGTGTATCACTACGTGCGTGATGCACGTTAAAGACCCCAGGCTAGCGGTTGTACTGCACTGGCTAAATTGCTCATCTACAGCTGGGAGACTCGTCGCCCGTTGAGGCAGACCAAGTTCTAGGCTGTATAAACATACACACAACCCAATGTTTTTTTTTTTTTAAAGCTGACTCGGCACCTCCCAGCGAACCTATTCCGACACTGGGCCGGAATATAACAAATGGACTCCGGATCGTTGTCCTAAATCTGCCTTTTTTATGGTTCGTGTTGTTGGACTGCGTTTGCGCAGCGACGCACACCGCCCGAGTAGATGATTCGGACCTGCAAACGACCGGTTATACAGAATTTCAGGGAAACTTAAGTCACCACCGATATTTTCCTGTAATTCTCGTGCGAGTTTGTTGCGCTCATCATGCGGTGTGAATAAATTAGGGCAACGTTTCCTACCTGCCCACAGATGCATGAACTGAGACCATTTTTTACGTAGTGAACATAGTGCTTTTTCTTTATTTTGGGAAGAGGTGTTGGTGAATTTATTATGCTACAATCACTTGAGAGTTGAGAAATTGGGGAGAGCGAAAAAGCTTTCACAACTTTGTCTCTTTTCTCTCTGGCACTGTCCCTAGTTTCAAGTTGCAGTTTCAGTAGACATACCTACTAGCATGTACAAACTGCTCTAAAGCAGGTAAAGGACTGGTAAGTCAGGACGGTGCAGACTCCGTGTTTCGCGCTTTTCGCAAGGTGACTGGGTAAGTGCTTTTGCGAGGTATGCGGAATATGCAAACGATTTTGTTATGCCCGTCGTTTGCGTCTCTCCAGCAAAACGAATAAGATAATCTACAAAGGCGCAATCACAAGCCAAGATTTCCGATAACAGTGCGTTTGATTCCGAGGGCCGTGTAGTTGTATGTTACCCTGCTTTCTGCAACACTGTGTCATGACGAAGAGCTGGAACGTTCACGGTTAGTGCTGGGCTACCAGTTGACAGAAGCCCGCATCGGCACTGAGTGCGCTTGGGCTGTTGATGCTCAAGCCTTTGATCCGCGGCTTGCCGCCAGCTGATCCGGCTGCTCGACGGTGAGGAAGCGGCAAAAGTGACCTCTGAAGTAAATGTAAATCCTTGTTCATCCAGTTATCTTGTGTCAAAGTGTGGAAGGTGGCCAACGTGTACTGTGGGCGGGAACTATACGAGCGTTTTGCCTTGCTTTTGTAACCGCAACCAGAGCAGCGAGATAACTGCATGCCTTGCATACTCTAAAATGATGGAAGCAATAAGTCGTCAAAAACCCGTTTTTAGGGTTTCAAACCGAGTAAACAAGACAAATATAATTAAACCTCGTTGTCTGTATGCAGGAGGATTTGTGTGACACAGCAATACATTCTCTTTCCAAAACGAAAAAGAAAGTAAAACTTAGTCCGCCGTATATGGCACCAACTTCTTCGCTGCAAAACCTATGCTGGCAACGTAAGCGGTTTTAATATGCTTTTAATACTTAGATGCATATTTGGTTGGGTTTCTTCAGCAGGTGTATACAGACAATAAGGTAATTATAACATGGGAAGCAGAAACTACACAACCCGCAGCGATAAAAAGAGGGCTCAGGCAGGGCTGTCCACCCAATCAGTGCTTGTCTGTCCCCTATCTACGTCACGAAAGATTTTAAAAACGCCACCTCAGAGCCAAACAGGGCTATCGATGGAGCGCTGACACACGTTCCTTCAACGCACTCAGTTATGAAAAACGCTTCTGATATCCCCCTTGTCATTTTGTTTCGGTTTCGGGCCAAGATAATGGTGTTGTCAAACTTCGGGACACACCCACATTTGTCACCCGAGGGTGACGATCTAACTGACAGTGCATGCTCCCTGAGCCTATCATTTATACAACGTCCCGATTGGCCTATGTATACTTTGCCACACATAGACCAATCGGGACGTTGTATGATAGGCTCAGGGAGCATGTACTGTCAGTTCGATCGTCACCCTCGGGAAATCTGGCTGTACACTGGACAGATTGGGTGTGTCCTAAGTTGACAACACCATTATCTTGGCCCGAACCGAACAAAATGACAAGGGAGATATCCGAAGCGTTTTTCATAACTGAGTGAGTTAAGGAACGTGTGTCAGCGCTCCATCGATAGCCCCTTTTGGCTCGGAGGTGGCGTTTTTAAAATTTTTCGTGAAGTAGATAGCGGACAGACAAGCACTGTTGGGTGATGTCGCATTCTGTGGTACATGTCGTGATTTCACGGTGTATATATATGTTGTGTTTTTCCGAGGATAAACTTCAGCTGCAGTAGCGCTGTGTTGTTCGTTTCTTTTACTTGTCCCTGTTTTTAGCGCTTTTACTCTCAAGAAACATGGATCACCAACTAGCCCAAGTGCATACCCTTCTATTTTCAGACACCTCATATATCTTTTTTTTAATTTTAATACTTAATGTTGTTAAAGCGGTACTCCACCGTTTTCTTCTAGTCCCCGATTTGCCTAAAAACTAGCTAAAAACACCAACATCGCTGAAATAGTAACCCAAATATTTGGACAAAATAACTTTTTTTCGCGAAGTTACAGAATTTACAACTTCGATCCTCATCGTGCTTTTCAAAGTGAAAAGCTCTACTGGCAACATTGAAAAAGTGACGTTATGGGTATTATGGGTAAGGGCTGTAGATTTTGTTCCCAACTGATTACAAACAGTTTCATGGTGTCAAATAAATGCTTTGGAAGGTCGCTCCAGCTCCCGCGCAGCAGCATGAAACAAATGCTCGGCATAGTTCATTTTTAGACTGCCCGCTCGATCCGCAAACCTGCCATCCCGTGACGTCACGGCAATGAAATGCGCGGGTATATTCGAATATTCGTTTTTGGCGTCATTTTCCATTTGCCGATTTCACAATAACTATTCTGAATTTCGCGATACTAAATAGCATACCGAAAAGAGTAAAGGACCGCGATTTCAAAAATATAGTTAGTTGGGGTTGCTAAAACAAATCGCCGGAGTACCCCTTTTAATGTGTTCAGTTACAAATATAATTAAACCTCGTTGTCTGTATGCAGGAGGATTTGTGTAACACAGCAATACATTCTCTTTCCAAAACGAAAAAGAAAGTAAAACTTAGTCCGCCGTATATGGCACCAACTTCTTCGCTGCAAAACCTATGCTGGCAACGTAAGCGGTTTTAATATGCTTTTAATACTTAGATGCATATTTGGTTGGGTTTCTTCAGCAGGTGTATACAGACAATAAGGTAATTATAACATGGGAAGCAGAAACTACACAACCCGCAGCGATAAAAAGAGGGCTCAGGCAGGGCTGTCCACCCAATCAGTGCTTGTCTGTCCCCTATCTACGTCACGAAAGATTTTAAAAACGCCACCTCAGAGCCAAACAGGGCTATCGATGGAGCGCTGACACACGTTCCTTCAACGCACTCAGTTATGAAAAACGCTTCTGATATCCCCCTTGTCATTTTGTTTCGGTTTCGGGCCAAGATAATGGTGTTGTCAAACTTCGGGACACACCCACATTTGTCACCCGAGGGTGACGATCTAACTGACAGTGCATGCTCCCTGAGCCTATCATTTATACAACGTCCCGATTGGCCTATGTATACTTTGCCACACATAGACCAATCGGGACGTTGTATGATAGGCTCAGGGAGCATGTACTGTCAGTTCGATCGTCACCCTCGGGAAATCTGGCTGTACACTGTGACAGATGTGGGTGTGTCCCTAAGTTTGACAACACCATTATCTTGGCCCGAAACCGAAACAAAATGACAAGGGAGATATCCGAAGCGTTTTTCATAACTGAGTGAGTTGAAGGAACGTGTGTCAGCGCTCCATCGATAGCCCTGTTTGGCTCTGAGGTGGCGTTTTTAAAATTTTTCGTGAAGTAGATAGCGGACAGACAAGCACTGATTGGGTGATGTCGCATTTCTGTGGTACATGTCGTGATTTCACGGTGTATATATATGTGTGTTTTCCGAGGATAAACTTCAGCTGCAAGTAGCGCTGTGTTGTTCGTTTCTTTTACTTGTCCGTTGTTTTTAGCGCTTTTACTCTCAAAAACATGGATCACCAACTAGCCCAAGTGCATACCCTTCTATTTTCAGACACCTCATATATCTTTTTTTTTTTTTAATTTTAATACTTAATGTTGTTAAAGCGGTACTCCACCGTTTTCTTCCTAGTCCCCGATTTGCCTAAAAACTAGCTAAAAACACCAACATCGCTGAAATAGTAACCCAAATATTTGGACAAAATAACTTTTTTTCGCGAAGTTACAGAATTTACAACTTCGATCCTCATCGTGCTTTTCAAAGTGAAAAGCTCTACTGGCAACATTGAAAAAGTGACGTTATGGGTATTATGGGTAAGGGCTGTAGATTTTGTTCCCAACTGATTACAAACAGTTTCATGGTGTCAAATAAATGCTTGAAGGTGCTCAGCTCCCGCGCAGCAGCTGAAACAAATCCGATAGTCTTTTAGACTGCCGCACGATCGAAACCTGCCATCCCGTCTGGAATTTCGCGCTACTAATAGCAGCAACCGAAAAGAGTAAAGGACCGCGATTTCAAAAATATATTAGTTGGGGTTGCTAAAACAAATCGCCGAGTACCCCTTTTAATGTGTTCAGTTAAAAACATAAAAATCGATTGTAGCAGAACTCACTGCACCAAGAGGACAACAGTAAATCTTTTTCGGCTTTATTTGCCGATTTCACAATAACTATTCTGAATTTCGCGATACTAAATAGCATACCGAAAAGAGTAAAGGACCGCGATTTCAAAAAATATAGTTAGTTGGGGTTGCTAAAACAATCGCCGGAGTACCCTTTTAATGTGTTCAGTTAAAAACATAAAAATCGATTGTAGCAGAACTCACTGCACCAAGAGGACAAACAGTAAATCTTTTTCGGCTTTATTTGCCGATTTCACAATAACTATTCTGAATTTCGCGATACTAAATAGCATACCGAAAAGAGTAAAGGACCGCGATTTCAAAAATATAGTTAGTTGGGGTTGCTAAAACAAATCGCCGGAGTACCCCTTTTAATGTGTTCAATTAAAAACATAAAAATCGATTGTAGCAGAACTCACTGCACCAAGAGGACAAACAGTAAATCTTTTTCGGCTTTATTTGCCGATTTCACAATAACTATTCTGAATTTCGCGATACTAAATAGCATACCGAAAAGAGTAAAGGACCGCGATTTCAAAAATATAGTTAGTTGGGGTTGCTAAAAAAAATCGCCGGAGTACCCCTTTTAATGTGTTCAGTTAAAAACATAAAAATCGATTGTAGCAGAACTCACTGCACCAAGAGGACAAACAGTAAATCTTTTTCGGCTTATGGTTTCTGCTTACTTTTAGCAGACTTGTACAAATTACTCAAAAAAGGTAGTTAAGTTACTGAGTATCGACGCCAAAAGTAATTGGAGTAGAGTAGAAATTACGCATTTGTAATAGTAATTGAGTAAACTACTAACCACTGTAAAAAGTAGTGAGTTACTTTGAAGTTACTTTTTATATTTTTGTGGTAGGAAAATGAACAGCAGTTTTGATCAATGAAAAACCCTGCGAGCCTAAAGAAATGCAGTCTATTTGTGGCTTGCGTTTTCACCAAAATAGTTTATTCGCTGGCAGAAGCAATTGACTTTCAAAGTTCTTGATAGAAGAGTTTTCCCCTTTTCCTTCTAAAGACGTCCCCAGCCAAGCTAAACCGACGTTCCACCGACGGGCTGGATGGAACGGCAGCGTTGAATTTGAGAAACAGGCTGTGCACGGTTGAGTAAGCGAGTGTCGGCATCTTAGGTGTCCATGACAAAACATGTGAGGTGTGCCTCGGGTAGGGGGTCTTTTATAACAAACTTTCCTCCTTTTTTCTTAGGCAAGTTCAGATTGTTATGACTGGCCCCTCTTTATTCCGACGACGTTCTGAGTACGCTGAGCGAGTGCACCAGACCGTCAAGGGTTCAAGTCTCGCGCCACGACGATGAGATCATCCGGACGACTGCGCGTCCCGTTGTAGTGCTCGTGCTACGCTACTGAAAAAAAAAAAAAAAAAAAAAAAAAAGTTGTTTTGGTTTAACAGAAGATGAACCGAAGTATACTTCGCCGCTGACGCCGGGTCCAACAAAAGGATCTCCCAAGGGTAACTCGCAATCCTCGCCGGCGACTACAATATTCTGACGCGCCTGACAAGTAAATCGTTTTTAACAAAGAGGTCTCCCAGGCATAGAAGGTCGGAAAGACGCGAAGGATTACGTGAACGAGAATGGTCGCTCGTACAGTTGCAGCTGGAAGAGGGAACGTGCTCCCATGAACGGATTATCCGTGCCAGGGTTTGTGCGCGGGGGAGTCCGGCTTTGCAAAGGCGTATGCGCTGACGGCGAGGCGACCATGGGAACAGGCGCCCAGCTGCGAGGTCATTCCAGTGGCGTCCCTCGTGGAACCTACCGCTTGAGTCAGAACTCACTGAAGACAGACAACACGAAAACAACAACCCTCGGAGTGTCCCTGTCTTTCACTGTTGCAGCTGCAAACGCGGCGCCTGCGTGCATTACCGGATTTGGTTAATACCCGACCAAGGCTTGTTAAGCATCTCTTCCTGCGTTCGCGCGCGCCGGCGTTATGTTTTGGCTGCTCGTCGCCACCTTGGCCCAAGGACGCCTTCCCGAACAAGGGGGCCCCTTGTTCGGGAATGCCACTTTATCTGTCGGCGTCTTATTCATTTCTGCGCTCACTTTCTTGATCAGCAAAATTAGCACTAGATTTCGAAAGTAGTTAGTAATTTGAGTAGAAGTTACCTGAAAAAAAGTTAAATTAAACTACTAATTATTGAAAGTTACCAAGTTACTCGAAAAAGTAGTTAAACTACAGTAGTTTGAGTAGAGTAGTTGAACTACGTCAAAGTCTGACTTTTAGCAACACGCTCCTACACAAATTTAGATTTTTTTTTCTTCGACCGAGTTGCAGGTTTTTTTGTTTTTTTTCACATTGACACAGCATTTGAAAATCATTGCGATAATTTATCTTCCAACTTTTGGCAAACAATTACCACTAAAGGAAGAGGCACCAACGGCGCATCCGCTTCGGATCTTCTGCAAGAACGACGGTCACTTCCCACAATGCTTGGGTAGTGTGGCGCACCATTCCGATTCACGAGTACCAGCGAGCTCCGCGCTTCCCCATGCACCGTTGTTCAGCAGCGCCACGAGTTGCATACAGTGAATTTTATAAGTGTGAAATGCGGGACAGTTTGAAGATATTGGTATTTCTTGCAGGACTTGGGACAATAGCCCTCAATGTCATCCTAACCAGCGCCTCTGTCCTAACCGAGAATATACACAATGAATCTTTCTACAACTGACCAATTTGGTGGGTTTTAATGACACATTTTAAGTTTCAAATTGAAACCAACGCTTTTTCGTTACTTGTCCGACTTATAGTGACGATTAGACCCCTATACTATGTCCCTCTGGACGTACAACTCGCATGCGCAAACTACATTTTATAGCTTTCATGGCTTTTTCAGAAAAATCTGTAAAGGCTAAAAAGAAGAAAAAAAAAACAACAACACCCTATATAGTGGTTTTCAGAAGAAGCAACAGTATGGTCACTCGAAAATAAAGAACAGTCAACAAAGCACTGCAAAGAGTTTCTTTTTAATCGTTTTTGTTTTGTCACTGGCATTTTTACACAGTTCAGAATGTTCTGTACACTTCACCACCTGTGCACCATCTCTTTTAACTCCAAAATTTAACTCCTCCTTCCTCGACAGTATGAAAAAGAAGATCCAAACCCCTTAGCCATCTTCAGAACACCTTCCTTCTGCAACAAAGCAGCAAAAATGTGAAGTATGCAATGAAAAACCATACTGTGCGTCAACTTTAAAAATCCGAGGGCTGCTTAAGCACCTTGCCCTCCGAGACAAAGGCGAGAAAGGCAGATGGGCAGAAAAGGATGTGCCCAGGAAACAACTTGCATCTATCCCAAATACCCGGAGAAAATACGGATGGCACTATGACGGAAGGTTGTGACGAGGCCTTTGCAAAGCAGACATGCCGAGACGAATTTTGTGCGACTGCAACCTCCTGAATATACTCTATCTCGCTAGTTGCATGCAGTACTGTCGAAGGAAACGGGCGGAAGGAGGAGGAAAGTCGCTCAAGTAAGGATTTTAAGTGACGGGCTAATCTCCGAGGGGGAGAACAGCGTTGTCCGGGATACACAGAGGATGGTGGACCGGGTAAGATGGGAGTTCCTCTCCTCCTCAACTGCTTGAATTACGCTGTCAACCCTGCACCTTTGGTAACCCTGCGCGCAGCTAGCGAGATGAAGGAAGTCGCAAAATTTTGTTCAACCTCAAGGTTCGACTGATGCGCCAAACTTTCCAACCTTTGTTGAAACTCAACGAAGTTCGACTCTTCGAAAGTGTTGCCAAAGTTATACGCAAAAAAGTAAAAAAAATATTATTAAAAAAAAAAAAATAATTGATGCTTTAGTTTATGGGTTAGTAGGTGCTTGGGGGTTCCTCAGAGAACCTCAGGGGTTCTGAGAGCTTCCAAATTCATTTAACTGTCTCAGCCCCGAGCTAAGGTTTTTTTTTTCTTCAGCACTCTTTTAGAAAATCCGAGTCATTCACCAATGCATTACTATGAGCTATTCACTTCCCGGCAAGTGAATTATCCCAGCAGGCTTCTGCGTATCTTTATTAAAAATATGCAGAGAAGGAAAAGTGTTTCTCGGCCGGCAATCGAGAGAAACAGTGGTTTCCCAAGATAGAAACGTTAGAGAGCCTGCGCGCTAGTTTACTGCAAATCTCAGAAAACGATTAGCAACAATTAAGTCAGAACAGAAAGATAACATAACTTTTCACAATTTAGCTTTTTTTTTCAATTTCAGTGCGTGCGCATAATAGTCAAACTTCGGTCAAACTTTGTGTTAAGAGTTGGAAAAAGTCGAACCTGGGGCTCCGAGTTGGACGCTTTGGAGAGACAGCCGGCGACGTTGCTGACCGCAGCGATTGGCCAGCGCCAAGCATGACCTTGGCGCCGACCAATTGCCGCGTGGCACTGGCCAATCGTGGCAGTCGGCAAGTTTGTGACGCCCACCCCTTCCAACAAATTGCGTAATGGAAGCCTCGCCACCGAGCACTGCCTCTCCGTTTTCCCTTCCTGTCCTCCCACAGTGGGGTTTAGAAAGGAAGGCAACATTTTGCTGAGCGGCGGTCTTCTGCGCGTGAATGTCTCGTTCTGCCTGTACAGGGGTGACGGTCGAGCGCGCTCGACGAAACATCCTATGCGGCATCCGAATCTTCGGCCGCCTCCTCTTCTTCCGCGGAGTCCTCCTCGCCCGTGCCTTCCACTTCTTCGCTCGCTTCGCTTCCGTCCTCCTCCCACATCTCCCACATGTTCTGCAAAGAAAAAGAACGAGATGCCACGTGACTGGGACCTTTTGCCTATGGACCACAACCCGGCAGTTCGAGTTGCCCTAAAGCTGCGGTTACACTGCTAAAACCTTCGAACGTGCACGGGCGTCCCAACGACTGCTGCTGCCGAATCAACCGAGGGCGGGGCTAACCTTACCTCTACTTCTGGAGATCCACGGCCGTCCTGGTCCATGTCCTCGTCGTCCGACGACTCTGCGTTGACGGAAAAATAGGCGTCAGCACGCATCCACTCTTTGGTACCTTCGGCAGCATAACGGGTCACGTTACAATAGTGCTCCGGTAGGGTGCCTAGACTGCGTCTTCGACCGGCGTTTCACGCTGTCGCGATACTGGCGGATAATTGTTAAAAGCGATCCAAGCCTGCACGCAAAACGTCGTCCGGAACAATCCGTGGAACGGAACTCGTTTTATAACTTCACCAGGCAGGAACGGGTGGATATGTGCCGATGCGTCTGGACGATTTAGAGAGACAGTCAGCGCACCCGCAACGGGAGGGTGGGAGGGGGTGGCTTGAGCAGGAGGTAAAAACATATCTTAGTCGCGAAGAGTGGGAGGGAGAAAAGGCCCCCGTAGGATTTTTGGCTGGCTTCGAGGAAGAGAATATAACAAAAGCAAGTGCTTCTTAAGCCTCCCTTTGTGCTTTTGTAGGGTTCCTAAAAATCGATAAATGCACCACCCCCCCCCTCCTACTCCGCACAAGGTTCGTGAGAAGGGTAAGGAGGGTGGGTAGTCCGCCTTCCCCCGATTGGCTACTGCAAAAATCTGGCGTCCGGCAGAGAGAAAAATAGAGTCGACTCTCATTAATTCAAACTCACATGCACGTCCCATCCTATGCATCTCTATGGGAGGAATCTCCCGGCAATTTAAACTTCGCTTTATTCAAACAAATTTTCAGTCCCCCTCAAGTCTGAATTAACGAGATTCAACTGTATTGAACTTTCAGTCCGGGCTCCGGGAGCAGGAAATATGTCACCGTTGACGTCACTTTCATCCACTGGGTTGTTCCGGGCGACGTTTTGCGAGCTAGTTTAAAAGGATACTGAACCGAAATTCGGATTTCTCAAAATAAGGCCGCAGAAGCATTGAACGGGATGCTATGAACTGCAAAACATCACTCATACATCGATATATCAAACGCATGGACATACTTTTGAAAAAGGAGGGCGCAATCGAGCGAGGTCTTTGATGTCATTGTCCTCCGGGAGAATTAGTGAATGAGGGGAAGCGGCCTCGCTTTGGCTCACCAGCTCGGTGGGACGTAGTGAGGAGGAGAGGGAATGGGAATCATGACGTGCCTCTCTCTCGTCGGCCGTGTTCAATCGTGCACTTCTTTTCCAAAAATATGGCGATCCGTTAAAGACATCGCTGTACGAATGATGTTTTTGGGTTTTACAGCATCCCACCTATCCGTCCAGCCTTGTTTTGTGAGCTCGAAATTTCGGTTCAGTATCCCTTTAAGCCGCCCTTACAAGATTTCTAAAAAAAACAAAAAACAAAAACGAGGTCAGTGAATGCAAGTGTTGCTATCGTTGTGGTGCAACAACCTATCGCGGCGTAAACATCCGCGGCCTGTCGAGCTGACAGCAATCTGCAGTAGGACAGGCGTCTGCTGCATTTGTCTCCATTGCAATGCCACGGCTAGGATTGCAGAAGGCTACAGCGTGACACTTCTACGACGTCATCGGGCGGAAATCAAGAGATTGCTTACGAGCGAATGGTAAACAAAGCAGACGGAGACACATTCCAGGTGCCATAACCCGGGGTGCGCTCTCTACTCACCGTCCTGAACGATGCACAGGGGCTCCGTGGGCAGTGCTTTGAGCGTGTCCTCGTGCCGAGCAGTCACCTGCGAGCGTATTTGGCGTTAGGCGAGTGCCCATTCCTCTCGATCGGCACGTGACAAATCGACAGAAAGCGGTTGTAGCAAGTGATCGAGACTCGCCCCTGATTTCCCATAGAGAGGGAAAAGCATAGCTTCGGGACTATTCCTGCAATATTGGACATTAAAAATACAGCACCTAAAGTGACCCTTTCGACGTGGTATCTAAACCGCTGTCACAGCTGACTGTTACTTGGAACGGGCCGAGAGACGATTGCCGTGTGCTCGAGCTTTATGCGACATCCTCGCAACTAAAGACGTGTCGTCCTCGTCTTCAGAAGGAGCAGGTTGCATTTGAACAGCCCTTTATTTTCATGGCCGACCAATGACTATAAAAAGGTTGACACGGCAATATTCTCCCCAAACCGACACTTTCATTTTCTTGCGTCGACCACAACAGGTTGTCCGGATCCAATCGATCGGTTGATGACAAACGAGCTTGCTGCCGTGGACACTCGCAGAGTGGCGCTGAAGAACTGCCCTGAAAGTTGGCCTTCACTGACCGCCCCCTAGGACCACCTTTTTTGTGACGGAAAGTCAACTTTCGGGACAGAATGCCAGTCGGCAAAGTTTCATTAATTGGATGCAACTGCCGTCCCCGTTCGACGCAATGTAGGTCGAAAAATCCGCCGAACGTCGGATTGCAACGACGCAATCGAATGCACGAGAGAAAAAGACGGAAACTAACGACCACGACAATGTAACCGCACGGGCATGTCAACGCGGGAGAGCATTCCGTCTCGCCCAAATCCCTCCGCGCAGGCACGGCATACTCTTACGCACACATCCGTGCGGGTGCATGCCTCGTAGACAGCCACCACCCACCTGTGCCATGATGAGGTCCACCCTGCCGCGGAGCCTGCAGACCTTGTCGAAGACCTCCGTGCGTGCCTCCAGCAGCTCCAGCAGGGGTGTCAGCAGGCCACTCGCCTCCTGGCACTGCACAGTCATTGAGAAACGTCGCTGCTTTCTCCGGCAAAGGGCGCAAAAGCGATGGGAGGGGGGCTTGCACGGTGCGGGTTTTGTGGCACAGCAGCGCCGACGGCCGTGCCGCTTCAAACTATGAACATTAAAGAATGCTACTCTGTTTCACCATAACGTGGCAAGGAGCGAACGCTGCGGCTTCTTCGAGTCAATCAGAGCGACAGAGGCAGAGCATATGGCAGTCCTTACCAAAGGTACAGGAACCAGAGCATAACCCAAGCAGTTGGAGTAGAGGGGAAGGAGGAACTCTCCTCTTACCAGAGTTGCATTTTGTGCGTACCAGACGTCACTTTTATTCCTCTTGAGGATTAGACTCTCACTCAAGATTCATACAAAAGCGGATTTCCAGTCTTTCTCGCCCGTGGCTTCGAGAGCACTGCGTGCAACTGGTGAGTTAGAGTACACGGTAGACTCTCGTTAGTCCAAACTCCAGGAAGCCACAAATTTTGTTTGAATAATCAGAAGTGCATCTAAATACGATGCAAGATGAAATTATGACTTTCTATATGGATGGCAACATGTACAAAGCAGATATTTGATTATTTTCTCTACATAGGCCTATTAATCATAGGCAGGTATGCCACACATGAAACATTGGTGAAATGTATGAGTCAAGTTTATTCCCCCCTCAGAAATGTTTTCTAATGTGGACAGTTTAGACAGCGCACGACACCTCAAAAGAAAATTAAGTTTGTTCATCCAGCAATAAAAGTTGTAGACTGCGGACCACTAGCCCCGTTGAGTGCGCTTCTTAACGAGCACCGGTGCATTGCGGAGAAGCAACATCCGCGGGAGCGAGCTTCGCGAGTGTTGCTTCTCAGCAGTGCACCAGCGCTTGGAAAGAAGCACGCTCAACGGGGCCGCAAGAACAAAAAGTAATTACATGAAAATGCCGTTACAGAGGTGGAACTCATGAAATGTACTTGGGAGCAGCCACGGGAGCAGCTGAAACAGCTGTTTTAGGGCAGGATGGGAGCAGCTAAATCTACGTTCTGGAGCAGGCTAGGAGCAGCTCAGATCAGTTTTCATTGCACTTCAGCTTGTGTCTTTGAGAAGCACGGGAACAAATTTAATTGTGCTTAGCAGCACAGATGAACACGAGTGGTTAGGAACCTAGGTAGATGGGATAACAGTGTAACCGACGAGAAAACTTAAAACTTTGTGAGCCTTCATGAGAACCAAAAAGCAAGTACCGCATGTTTCTGAAGATAGTGTCCTTGATATTTTCTAAGTGGCTTTCAGCTGCTCAAAATGCAAACCACCACTGCTTATCGCACAACCCACGCGTGCTCGACATAGTAATTATATGTGGGAACCATGTGACGTGCGCAAGCTATGGACGTGCAGTTGCGCGGAGGGACAGGGCAACAAAGTTCGAGTTTATCCTATTGTGCAACTCAATATCGAAGCAGCAACTATGATTAACGGAGTTAACGTATTCGAAGCGATAAGCAGGAGCAAGGGTTAAGTACGCCGGGCAGATCTACGCTCGCGTGAGAGCTGCTGGCCGGCAAGGTTTCGGATCGGACCGCGTTTCAGTTCTATCAAATCACGATTTATCTTGCGGGAATGTGGTTCCAACTTCTAACGATGAAGTACTAAAAGAAATATTTTGCTCATATGTTTTCAACTGGCTGACGTCCGGATCCCAGGCCGCAGAGCCTCAGGCAATCTGACGCTTAACGACTCGACCTCACCTCGGCCGACTTGCTTAATCGCTGATGGTTGAAGAATAACAATCCAGTCGCAGGTGGTGTAGTCCTCGGAATCCGACCCCCAAGTTTTTTCGCGCGCTTCCGACTCGGGATACACAGGGAGAATAAACAGAGCAAAAGATTGCAAGGCCGACCAAGCTAAACGCGCCCATTGTTGCCAATCGAGTCTGTAGAAACCGAAACCAAAACAAAATATTTTTTTTTTGGCGCACGTTCTGCGATTTGGTGCACAATGGCGCAAAGTATTGGCTGTGGCGCAGCTTCCGCAAAATGGCGCACGATGGCACAGACAAATGCGTCCGATGCAAATTGGCGCAAATGGCACAGCCGTTCCACCCCTGCGTTATAACTAAGCAGCTTATAAAAACATTGAAAGCACCTCGGGACAACCAAAATTTTGAAATTTGTTTAAATTAACCGGAAGTATGAAATACTCGAGTTCGAATTATCGCGAGCCTACTGTAGTCATGTGCTTCCCTCCGATGCGCTGATCGGCTCAGTGGGACCGTAGCCTTCGTCGCTTGCTAAATTGCGGTGAGACAAAGTGTAGTAATAGTACACTATGATTGAAACTGGGCTATAGTGTTTGTGTGGAA
Organism: Ixodes persulcatus; assembly: GCA_013358835.2. Classification (NCBI taxonomy): domain Eukaryota; kingdom Metazoa; phylum Arthropoda; class Arachnida; order Ixodida; family Ixodidae; genus Ixodes; species Ixodes persulcatus. The sequence goes on along the minus strand of JABSTQ010010317.1, from coordinate 832,771 downwards.
TTCCCATACCGTAAAATCCCGTAAGGACGCCCATCCAAAATGAAGCGATAAATGGTGAAAAACATGGGGTGGGCTATCTTTGGGGATGCCACTAAAAAACTTTATCAAAAATTAATGATAAGCGCCGGGGCACCCACTACAAACCGCGTGAGGCGGGAACTGATAACGCAGATCGCAGACACAGCAAATTCGCGTTTCATAATGCGATAAACACGCGGGAATTCGCTACAAACTCCTGTGTCATGGGAAAGGATACCGCAAATGGCCGACGCAGCAGATTCGTGTTTCCCAGTGCGAAGGACTCGCGGAAACCCGCCGAGAACTCGCATCTCACGGGAACGGATGTCGCGGATGGCAGACGCAGCAGATTCAAGTTTCATGGTGCAGCGGGAACCCGCTACAATCTTGCCTGTCACGGAAACCGATATTGCGCGCTGATCGCGGTCAAAAACACGGGAATATGCTACAAACTCGCAAGTCGCGGAAACAAATACCGCAGATTGCAGACGCAACAGAATCGCATTTCACGATGGAATCTACACGCGGGAGGAAATCGGGCGTTACTTACAGCTAAAAATCTATATCGCGCACGCAGATCGCGGACAAAAACACGGGAATCCGCTACGAACTCGGGAACGGATATGAATTCGGGAACGGATACCGCAAATCGCGAACGCAGCAGATTCGCATTTCACAATGCAATATACATACGAAAACAACTCGCGTGTTACGCGAGCCAATATCGCGCGCACATCGCAGACAAAAACGCGGGAACCCGCTATGAACTCGCTTCTCGGACACACCGGTACCGCCGATCGCGCCGTTGATGCGCGATTCCCGTCGGACATCACTTGACGTCCAACAGGAATCGGGGGGTGGGCGATGTTTCGGAATTTTTATGTTACTGGTATTTAGTCAGAAAAACAGGATGGGCGCTCTCTCTGGGGGAGGGCGCCCTTACGGGATTTTACGGTATGTTCAAGAAAAACCAAATGAGGTTTCAAAGGTATGAGACACTTGTCCCCTCGGAACAGGGCAGGTTGTAATGAAATGTAGAACTTGAAAAACTCTGGGGAAAAAGTGCTCATAATGTCTTACGAAACTGATGGGAGGAGGGGTGGGCACACACACTCACCGTCATTAGGTATGAAGTGTGCATAGAGATCACCGCCTTGGTCCACTTCATGTACGGGTACACTCTGCAACAGTGACGGACATTTGCAAAGGCTGAATCGTGGCCCAGGCAACCCTGACACACGCCTTCCGCTACTTGCGACAGTCCGTCATGATCACACGCTCAATAGAATTCCATCCAACCACTGAAGCATGCATGCCTCCTCTGCATAAAGGGTGTTAACTGTGCAGCTGGACGTTAGATGAAATGATGTTAACTGCGCAGTTGGACGTTAGATGAAATGATGTTGATCTACATTCTCGGTTGACATATTTTCTCAGCGTTTTTTCCGTTTATAGCTGTCTCTGCCTCTTTATGCTGTGCTTCCTGTTGTTCTTGCCTGGGTGGGCAGGACTTTGGTCTAGGTCTGACAATGATTTAGGCTTTCACAATCGCTTGATTTCACATGTGCTCGTGGCATGCACGCGTCAAGCTTCACCATTTTTGCATTGGTGCGTGCATCAAGCTTCGCTGCTTCGCAGCAGCATGCTAGGAGTGGTGGCTGATGCAGAGATTGTCTTCGATGGGCTCGGACATTCTTTGACTATGGTCATAAAAACGCAGAAAACTTAGGCTTGCCCCACTATATCTGCGAGGCCTTCCTGTGAAGCCTGTGCCAGCAAGGCCTCCCAGCAAGGCCTCCCAACAAGGTATCTACCCACGAAGCCTCTGCTAACAAGGCCTTCTCAACAATGCCTTTGCCCGCAAAGCCTTCACCAGCAAGGCCTGTGTCAGCAAGGCCTTTGCAACAATGCCTCTGCCCACAAAGTTTCTGCCAGTAAAGACTTCGCAACAATGTGCCCACAAAGCCTCTGCTAGCAAGGCCACCCCAACCATGCTTTGGCCGAAAAGGCCTCTGCTGGCAAGGTCATTCTAGAAATGCCTCTGCCTGCAAAGCCTTCACCAGCAAGGCGTTCGCAATAATGTGCCCACGAAGCCTCTGCCAGCAAGGACACCCCAACCATGCTTTTGCCGTAAAGGCCTCTGCCGGCAAGGTCAATCTAGAAATGCCTCTGCCTGCAAAAGCCTTCATCAGCAAGGCCCAAGTCAGCAAGGCCTTTGCAACAATGTGCCCACGAAGCCTCTGCCAGCAAGGCCACCCCAACCATGCTTTTGCCGAAAAGGCCTCTGCCGGCAAGGTCATTCTAGAAATGCCTCTGCCTGCAAAGCCTTCATCAGCAAGGCCCACACCAGCGAGGCCTTGGCAACAATGCCTATGCCCGCAAGGCCTCCGCCAGCGAGCCCCTGTGGATCACTCACCCGCTTCCCCGGCAGTGCATCTGCTTGTGCAACTCCCTGAGCAGGGGCAGCACGCTCGACAGGGGCAGCCTCCGCACTGTGTTGCGCACCAGGGAGTCGTCCGTCCGCTGGAGCACGCTCTGTTCCAACAAGCCACATTCTTACGAGGACCAACCGAGGGGGAGGGGCTTTGTTTAAGCACTAAACCGCCGCCCTACTCCGTCTCACAATCCGACGTACTACAACGGACGCTACGAGCCACCGAGCCAGGCGGCAGCTCCGAACGTGTCGCGTAACCAGGAGGAGCAATAAGCTGGATTGGCTAACATGGCTTGTAACGTCCGATACAATATGTCGTAAAGTGAAACAGAGTACAGTCTCCCAACAATACGAAAAGACCAATTTGCTGAGGCAGTTTCAGGTGGCTACGTTTCATTCACTTTGGCCAAGGCCACATATATAGAGATGACATTTCGTCAGGAGACTGATTTGCCTTTTGTACCTTTGGACCTTCCGGAGTTCTTCCTTAGCTTGGAACAATAAAAGAAATGATTGAAGATAAATTAGTGTTTGTTCTATTCCCCCCAACAAATAAAGTGCCCAGGTGAAAACATGCCTGAACGCTTTCGCCCGCAGGGGCACTATTATACCCGCAGGGTCAGATACCGCGTAAATGAGCAAATTCGCCCAGGGGTGTTGAGTTAGGTTAGGTTTATGTTTGATTAGGTTTAAATTAGGTTTAGTGTAGGTTAGGTTTAGGTGAGATTAGGTTTAAGGTATGGATGTAATGTTAGGTTAGGGTAGATAACCGTGAGCGGAGAATGGGTTCACTCACGCTGAGCAGCCGGGGGTCGTTGCTTTGCAGCCCCTGCAGCAGCAGCTGACACAGGTTGTCAGCACGGGGAGGCTCTCGGCCCCCCGGGGTACCCCTGGCCTCTTCACGGAGTCGCTCCTCCATGGGCAGCTGCAAAGGAGCGACCCCACTTTCCAGAACCTCCCCTCCACGGCGGACCCCGTCGAAGCACCCAAATTGCCACCAACAAGAATACCACATTCTACAGGCCTTCTTCCCCCCCCCCCCCCCCCACTCCATAAAACAGTTAACCCATTTGCTAACAAAGCCGGCGAATCGCCAGGCGTGCTGTCAGGGGCCATACTGCCAAAGCCAGCAATTTGCCGGGCTGCATGAATTTCTGTTTTAAAGAGCCATTCATAGATAGCGCGCTATGTAGACTTGGGGTAGTGTAGTTAGATACATTGCCAACAGATGGCAAGAGTCGTTCTGTTTGCTTTGTTTGGTTAAGCTTGTTCTTTTGTGTGTTGTTCCCGCTCGACTGCTGCCTACTCGGAGAAGATGGCAGTGTCCAGTGTACGGTGAGGCCGTTCTGACGATTAAAATCATAGATATCCTCTTCGACAGCGATGACGACGGGACGTCTGGTGAGGGTAGTGGTGTTTGGAGCCTTCTGTCCACGACGGGAGCAATTCCGACAGCAGTTCTGAGTCCGAATCACGACAAGATAGCGCTATTCGTGCACCGCTTAAGTGACCGAGGATGGAGTTCTTCGAGATCTTTCAAACAAGAAAGAATTTGTGAGGGTCTAGTGGTTTGTAGGATTGAACGAACCACTTAAGCATGTAAATAAACATGTTTTCTGCACTGAGTTTTACTGTAAAAGCTTATTATACAAGCAAAACAGTCACGCCTGGTGTGGCCCTGTTTTAGAGGAAAAATGTGCAGCACGGACAACCCGGCAGCGTGCAACGCACGCAATGGCCAAAAAATAATGCTATCACATCACATTAAAAAAATAAAAAGGCAAACAGTTGAGACAGCAGCAACTTTTCCCCCTAGTTACCCCAAGCTGCTCTCGACCCTCAAGTGTGAATATTGCGCATCTGGATTTGGGCAATATTCTTTCGCCTTGTTTCCAGCTTGCTCCTACGAAAAATTTGTTTTCGAGGTTCAATTCGGTTTTTACTGTCTACGAAACGAATTTTCAACCCCCACCCCTGCCTGCTCCTACCTGGATGAGCACCATACCGGCACATGCTCGCGTAATCACTGCCGCGTGATGCATGAGAGAAACTCCAGCCGCAGCATACCGACCAGGTTTCTCACTTTTGGCGTCAATCAGTGCCGCCGTAGCTCAAAGGCAGACAGACTTAATGCTGTTCTAAACACAAAAAAAAAAAAAAAAAAAAAAACACCCAACTGGCTTCTTTTTTTTACAGCGAAGCTGTTTATGGCTAAAGTTACGTGAATTTTTCGTGTGCAATGACTAAAAACTCCACGCTCGCACGCGCATGCCTTCCCCGTATAAAAGATTAGGAGTAAAATAACCAAAATAAAATGTTGACGAACGCGCGAGCCAGATCCCATTTGTTTTAGGCTTTTGCTTTAGAACAGTCACTGCTGCAGACGCTGGCACGTGCGGCGCGTGGAACACTATTCCCTGCATAGGCACCATTTTCAAGATCAGTAGACTCTCAGGTAGATAACAAAGGTTTCTCAAAGATTTGCCGCCGTGCGACCCGCGTCAGCCGTGTCTACACTCGCACCGCCCCGTCTTTGTCGTCGTTCCGAGAGCTGGGGTGTCTAGTCTCCTTTCCTTCCACTTTCCCGGGATAACAGCCCCGTCGTGCGTGTCTGCTTTCCGCCGGGTGACGGTCCCGTAGCGCGTGTCTAGTTTCCTCCGGCTCCTCGAGGCAGACCTGTGTCATGTGCTAAACAGCTTCGCTGGTCATCTACCTTCACAAAATAAAAATAATTTTTTTTTATTTTTATTTTACAGGTTGAATTTTAAGTTATTTATAGCACCATCTAGAAATTCTTTGAGATGAGCAGTCGAGAAATGCACGCTCCTAGTCAGGTGCAGTCCGTGGCACAGAAACGCTTTAGGATTTTAGACATATCTGACCCAACAAGTCGAGGTTGCAGCCCACCTGAGACGTTGGTCCGGTCTTCTTCGAAGGTGCCTCCACCCTGGGTGCCAGGTGGCCGGGGGCCAGGTTCGTTACCTCCTTGCTCACCTCCACAGGGTGCCGCACCTGGGCGGGAGCAGAAAGCTTGCACGGTGCCCGAAAACTCCATGCCCGAAGCGCTCGTGACACGAGGTTTCGCCACCACGAAAAATAAACTGCCATCCGCCACTCGCGTATGCATCTTCAGTACCCTCTGGCAAGGCCATTCCTTTACGACGCCGGATAAGACAGACTTCTAATTTCCCAGAAATTTATCGTTCGCAGCCCACCCTCGCCACCCTGTCAACCGCTCGAGCAAGAAGTGGTGGTGTTACAACAAAACATCTTGAACCACCTCAATTTTGTCGCAAAAGGTTAGAAAATTTTCGGATTGATAGATTGACGCTTTAGGTGTCTATCTTTTCAATAATCAATAATCTTTCTGCGCTTCTAGATTCCAAAGACTTTCGCTGCAGGCCTGTTAGTGCAAACGCAACTGCAAAAGAATTTGTTCATTAATCGGCACGACGAAGCGACGATGACCTTCACAAAGCCTGGAAACAACTGCGGACAAACCGTGAACCTGTAGGTACCACACCACCGTGCTCCACTCACCAGAGACGCAGCCTCTTCGAGCTTGCCGGAAGATGCCTCCGTCCGCGTCTGCCTAACCAGGCAGCTGTGGCCACGGAGTTCTCCGACACCCTTCTGCAATTGTAAGGAGACACCTTCTGAAGACAGCCTCCACCACACGAGCCAGAGTATCGCCTTCGTTTCTCTTTTCGCCGCCAACTCCTCATTCGCGGGAGGGGTCACACACCCCAAATTTGACTACGGCGCTTGCGGGAAGTTCCTAGAGGGGCGCCTGGTTCCGGGAGGGACATATTTTTCGCTCTGCGCTAGCGAAGTGCAGATTTTGCACTCAGGTCTGATGAGGAGATAGCTTCTTGAACCTTGGAACATTGTGTGTGTGTCACTTGGACACATCTAATTGCATTCTTTTTGCAATGGAAGCGCTGTTTCGAAGCGGCCGTGCACAACGCACAACCAGACGACATTACAGCCAACGATGCAGTGCATGCACGCGCGTTTTAGTGGGATTTGGGAGACGCACGACGGCGCATGCGTAATGAATCGCAGCCTTGTGTCGCCGAACCGTCGCGTCTCCTGCGAGAGCGACAGTTGCTTCTCCCGCAAGTTGCGAGTAAAATACTGTAAAACCCTTAATGTTCGCGAGCCCTTAATTTTTGCAAATTTCGCGTATTGAAAAATGCGCGAAATTTAAGGGCACGCGAAAATTTCTATCCTTAAGAATTTCAATGCAGACGTCTTCAATTCGCGAAATTTAGTGGCCGCGATTATGTCCTCTGTGACAGATTCGCGAAAAATAGGGGCCGCGAAAATAAAGGGTTTTACGTATTTGAGACAGACGCAATATTTTGCTTTGCAAGCCGAGAATATACTCTAGCTCAAGGTGCTTGCCAGCACCTCCCAAACAGTGAGGACATAGTCCTGGATTATCTACGTCGGTAATTCTCCAACATTTCTACTTCGAGGAGTCATTGTCCAACTCGAATGGCAGCCAGGAAATTCTTCCCAGTCTCAGTATTGACGCGATAAAGAGGTGCAAACGTCCACAGACCTTGTAAATAATAATGACCATAATGACCACACAGTAGGCTCTCGTTAATTCAAACTCTGGGAAACCACAAATTTTGTTGGAATTATCAAACATTCATGTAAATATGATGCCATATGAATGGCTACAAATACCGTATTTACTCTAATGTAACGCGACCACGATTGTAACGCGAGGGGTGACTTTTCACAGCGCAAAAAAAAAGAACACGAATGTAACGCGAGTAAGGTGAGGGGGAAAAAGTACCTTTAATTGTTGCACATAGTGGCCAACACCTGCAGTTTCTAAAAACAAAATGAGTTTACTCGTCGCTTTTGCCATCGGTGACGGCCACAACGAGGTCCGCGGAAGCCTTTTCGGCCGGGCTCACACTTAAAGAGCGCTTCACGCTGGAGCCTCCACCCACGGATAGTCGATTCTGTCACATCTAACCGTCGAGCCGCGGCAGAGTTTCCGATTTCCTCAGCCATCACAATTGCGCTTCTTTTAAAGCGGGCGTCGCACTGAGCTCCTCGCGTTGCCATTTGCTCGACTCCAGTCGCGGAAGCACGGCGCAGCAGCTCGCGAAACTCGGGGACTCGGCCGTGCACGGGCACATGGGTAAGCTAACCCTAACATGGGCGCAACGAGTCGCAAACAAGAATAGGATTGGATTGGCTGTTGCCAGCGTGTATATGTTGCCAGCACAAGATCGAAAGTTTGCGAGATTTGTTGTAGCCATTTTAAAGAGCGTGTGCCGCGACACCGCCAAGGCAAATTTTGAGGCGTTTCGATTATAACGCGAACCCCCGAATTAGGTGAGGGAAATTTTGAAAAAAAAAAACTCGCGTTACATTCGAGTAAATACGGTACAAGGCAGATATTTGATGATTTCCTCTACATAGGTCTACTGGTCATAAGCAGGTATGCCACACAGGAAACATTTGTGAAATGTATGGCAAGTGTATTCATCTCTCAAATATGTTGTTTGTCATGGACTGTTTAGACAGCACATGACAACTCAAAACAAAGTTAAATTTAATCATCGGGCCAAGAAGTTGTCCAACATGGACTGTTAAAGGGATACTGAACTGAAATTTCGAGTTCACAAAACAGGGCTGGATAGATAGGCGGGACGCTGCAAAACCCAAAAACATCACTCCTACAGCGATATCTCCAACGGATCGCCGTATTTTGGGAAAGGAAGTTTGCGATTGAACACGGCCGACGAGGCCGATCCGTGACAAGGCACGTCACAATTCCCATTCCCTCTCCTCCTCGCTTCATCCCGTCGAGCTGGTGAACCGAAGCGAGGAGAGAAGCGAGGCCACTTCCCCTCATTCTCAAATTCTCCCGGAGGACAATGACGTCAGAGACCTCGCTTCATCGCGCCCTTCTTTACCAAAAGTACGGCCATCCGTTTGAGATATCGATGTATGACTGATGTTTTGGTGTTCGTAGCGTCCCGTTCAACGCTTCTACGGTCTTATTTTGCAAAATCCAAATTTCGGTTCAGTATCCCTTTAAAGGGATTGTCAGGTCGAAACTGGAATTATGCAAGTTCTTGCGCTCGTTACGCCGAGGGAGCTTTCATATAGTCAAACATAGTTTTATTTTGATATACAATGTCCCCATATTGATTAAACCTTTTACGAGGGTGCACAAAACTGCACCCCGAATTTCGACAGTGCCAATGGCTGACATCCGAAGCTGCTGCGTGGCGTCACATAACGCAAAGGATCGTCGGACGGTCGGGATAACAAGCGTTGGTCGATGGATGTCTCGTATTTCGTTTCCAATTATATACCGCATTTACTCGCCTAATGAACACACTTTTTTCCCCGAAAAAGTTACACATATTCGGGAAAGCGTTCATTACGCGCGATAAAAATTTTGCATTTACACACTTCGCGGAAATGTCATATTAGGTGCCAATATGACTCGGCAAGGTACTGTGGCACGTCTCCACTGATGGAGGCGCGCCCACAACTGGTCGGGGGCACGCCACAGTAACCATGCTCTACAAATTGCAAACCTTTTTACAGCGAAGCTGTTTATGGCTAGGGTTTCGTGGACGCAGCACTCGAGTCCCATCTGCGCTAACACCGGCCTCTGGCAAGTGACGCAGAAAATCCAGCACTATGCCCTCGCCATCTAGGAGGCGTGTGTCTGCACGAATGGGTGAGTGTTTGTGTGAATGAGAGCATGTGTGAGTGAGAGTAAGGGAGAGCATCTGTGTGTAAGTGAGTATGGGAAAGTGTATGAGTGAGCTCGTGTGAGTGAAAGTGAGAAGTGTGTGTGAAACAGCGTAGTATATGGTAGCGAGAGTGTATGTGAGTGAGACGGTGTGTGAAGGAGTGTGTGCAAGTGTGTTCATGTCTATCTGTATGAGAGAGTGGGAGGAGGCACCCACCAGAACCTCAAAGGCCGGCCTGAGGAAGGTTCCGTAGCAGAGCAGCAGGGAGTCCCCCTCCAGGAATCCCGCGGCCAGGATGGGCAAGGGCTGGGGCTTGTGGGGCGCCTGGCCGTTGGGGCCCCCAGAGGCCATCTGCACCGTGGCTCGGGGCTTCAGAGGGGTCTGGCACCGCCTGCACAACGGGCACGAGGTTGAGGATTAACGGCGGGCAGATCACTCCGCTGAGGGACCGTACCCGCACGGTCAAATGAAAATAGAAACTTGAATTCACTTAAACTAACAAAATGGCAAACAGCTATAGCTACGGCCCCAGCGAGCCAATCGATGAGTCGGAGGGAGGTTTGTGACAATGCATCGTCGGAGTATAATCTTTCTGTGCAGAGCCACTTTTCACTACGCTCCACCGCCGCGATTGGCCGGAGGAGCCGGTAGCGCTTGCACTTTGCAAAGTCGCCCCAAAACGAAGTATGGCGACGTCTGGGTTAACATGGACACCCCCGTTTCCCCGAAAAAGCGTCAACAACGGCCAGACGGACGCGTGCAAAGAGCTACAATGAAGAACCATTTTAAGTGAAGGGCTGCGGTAAAAAAAGGGTGCGGCAGTTTTTATTTCTTCTATTTTAGTCGGTGGCCACTGCATATTGCCCTAACAAAGCCATTGGCCATTATGCCTCTTTATTGCACGCTCCCATTCGTGAAAGAAGCACCTTGAGGACTGGGGAAGTGTTTGTCTGTCAGAGTTGCACGCTACTTTGATCCTACTGTTCATATTTTAGAAACGTGCCTCACAACTTTTCATTCGTCGGAACATCGACAGTAGTTTTTTTACCTGCTTTTATTCTACATCTTTTGTTATGATATTGCCCTGGAAGGGGGGGTATACTTCCCAGGGAGTTGCGAGCTGCACTTGGACTCGCAAAGTTTGACCACCCCTGGCCTATGATGTGAGTAGTCCATATGAACGAGACAAAAATGCACGTATTGACCCAGTTCGACCCCCGAAACGTTCATATAGGGAGGGGTACCCATATTAACGAGATATTACTGTACAACTTTTCAGCTCTTATCTCTGGCAAAAAATGCAGAGTCGCCGAGCAGCGGACGCGTGTGCGGCGTCCGACATGCTGTTGAGGAAGAGAGTTACTTTGCATGCCCGGAACGTGTGCCCCAACCCAGTAGACAAGATGGCAGTGCACACAGGAAGGATTTTGAAAGGGTGTATGGAGCTGCACGCGTGGCGAAGTTGCCAACGCGGGCAGCCGCCACCTAAGGCAACGGGGTTTGAATTCCCGCTCGACTGTCTCGTTTCTCGACACTCGCTCTTCCGGAAAGTCCTAACCCGTTCTCGGCCGTCGTGGTGCGTTCAGGTTCGGAACGGTCCTGATCGTACTGCGCGCATCAAAGCGTTGATGCGCCGCGTCAAGACAGTCACCCTTCCGTCGCCGACGCGAGATGCGTGGTACTTTTTTCTACAGTTTGTGGGCACAGAGTTCGCCTCATTGAAAAGTTTGCTTTTTAATTCAGATTTTTGTTTCCTTGTGACAATAGGCAGTTTTAGGTTGGCATACACAAAACCCTTACATACACAAAGAAACAGCGTCGTTGGCACTGCACGTGCGCCAAGCCCGAGCAGCGTTTTGGATTGACGCGCGGCGACGATGCTCTTTCTTCGCATTCTAAAACTCGCCCAGATTTGGCAGTAACGAAAGGACCTTTCACTTTGAGACTAGTCTTTGCGTGTCTCTGTCCGGGGCGGACCTCCGCATTCGGGTTACGCAATTTTACAAGCGCCGACGCATGTGAACTTGCCCGTTGAGCTGCAGGTCGAAGATGTGCAGGATGCCGGTCCTGGTGACTGCAGACAGGAGCATCTTCTGCAAAAGGAAGAGGGGGATCGGTCGTGGGCAACACCTCCCACAGGCCCGTGTCTCTCGGCTAGGGTGGACCGTAGCGTCCACAAGACGCCACTACAGAAGAGGTGCTGCAGCCTCGGCTAGAGTCCGCGACATGCGACCAATTAAGCAAAAACACTACCTTCAAAGTGCAATCTTTTTTTTTTAAAGTCACATTTTTAGCAAGTAGTCTTATAAGCTTTCAAATATCCTGAAGGATGCTGCCACAAACTTTCCCTCCTGTAGCTAAAGTATTTTCTCCGGAATAAATTATTTCCAACATACCGGCACCCTCTAAAATGTACCTTTTTGAACTTACAAATGCTTTTACCTCAGTTTCACTTTTTGGCATCAAATCTTGGTTCAGGAAAGCTATTATTTGATAATGAATTAATGCGTGGAGCCAGTTTATGAAGCTTCTATGCTGCAATTTTGTAAAGAAAGTGCCCGTGAGCTTAGTTTATGAAGCTTCTATGCTGCAATTTTGTAAAGAATGTGCCCGTGAGCTTAGTTTCTGCATTTTCGTGGTCTTTTGTGTATGAAAAGCTGCAGTACCTTCAACCTAATGCATGCACAAAAAGAAAACTTTGTTTTTACATCTTTATTTTTACAGCAGAGCTGTTAAGAACTAGTTCCCCCAGGATCTTGTCCGTCAGCAAATAAATGTCGAGACATTGCTCCGGACAACTACCGCAATCTATGAGCGACGGAGGCAACCTTTCCAGCCTTTTCACTCTGGCTTGCTGACTTGCGGCCGGCCATAACTTCATTCCCATCACAGTACAGCTCCGCTGGTCTTCCTTCTTTACCAGAGTGGAAAGGCTGAAAGTTTTCTTATTAATAATGGTTTAATTTATGTAATTTCTTTCCATAATCACATGACACAGGTGTTATACTGCATGTTTCATGAAAAACACTGGCCACTATCGTCACCTTTAATAAACGACTGTTTTGCTCAAATGCGCAAAGTTCATTTGATGTACTTTTACGTAACTCTTTGAAGAATAAGCTTATAAACAAAGCTTTGCAAGTCATCTTCTTTTCCCGCTATGAATATGCCCCACAAATTTGCGAAAAATAAGACAAACAATTAAAATAGTTCACCCTCCTGAGTACCGTCCTCCCTTAATCCCAACGTGAAGTGGCGTCCCGTTATGCACAATCCACAGGTGCACAAGAGCGTCTATAAGCGCGCTCTGCTGGGACTCTCATTCAATCGACGGGAATGTCAGTTCCAGGTGAATGCCGACACAGCACTAGGGTGCAATCTGTGTAGCCCCGCTGGCTCCCGGTGGGTGCCATAGACTTCAGACAAAAGCTTGGGAGAATTGGCGATTCACGGTGCCACAGCCTGGGCACTCCCTGTCGAGACTGGCCGCGACGTCGACTTTACGAAACGCGCTGTATTGGCTGGGAGTGGCACCCAGCTAGTACGAGAAATTACCGAAGCAGAAAATATTGCGCTGCCAGAAGATAGACACGTCGGCGCCCCTCCCGCGTCTTTGACTGGCGAGAAATTGAGCTACTTAGCAGAAGGATCGATGTGACGTGCACAGCTTTTTTCGTTTCATAGCTTCGCTTCTTGCAAAGGTTCTCTGTTGTCCCAGTCTTTTTTTTTGTAGTGGCTGCTTGTGACATAGAGTTGTTCAAAGTTGTCCAGACGTGCATGCCAAGAGGGGGGAGGAGGACACTTACCCGTGCGTTGCCTGTGGAAGATGAAATTGCCATATGCAGTGCGTCGTCAGAGAGTGTCAGACACGCCAGGGCGCTCGTGCTGCCCCCTGCCTGCAGCTGCCTGCATGGCACGACAAAGAAAGGGGCCTTCAGGCACGAGCAAAGCAAATAATAATCGTCATCATCCCGTGAAATCCCGGGAGATGCCCCACCTTCGAAAGGTAATCCACCCCTATTAATGCGATAACTTAAAGGAGCTCGCGTAGCAGAAGAGCCAGCATCGGTGTCGGTGGCGTGGGACGGGAAGATCCTGATTGACCGACAGGGTCGATAGGTTCATAGCCACATGAACTCGCATGGGAATTTCAAACAAGCCACAACGCTCATGTAAAATGTGTCACACGTGGAATGAAAACATGACATGTAATGCAAACTAAAGGTTGCTCAAGTCTCAAATTATTTCACTTTATAAAGTAATTCACTTGCCTTAAAGAAAAAATTCAAAAAATTTTAGGCGGAGGCGGGATTCAAACTCATGACCCTTCAGTTGCAAGCCAAACACGCTACCGACTAGGCTATGCACACACGCTTGAACAAACTAAGAATGAGCGAGGGTTTATATCTAGCCATCGCATTCCACTCTTAAAGCCGAAGCTTGAAGGGAAGCCTAAACATTGCCTGAAAAAAAAGAACAAGTTAGAGCTGAATTCTGGCATATTTTTATCTCGTGAGTCTGAATATAATGCTTGTTTTCCCCGAAGATGTAACTAAACGCGAGAAAACGTGAAAGACCTCCGACCAGTCATAACGTCATACTAGGATCTCTGGGCCGCCAAGTGCATGTCGCTCTTGTGGGCAGCGCGTGCAATTGCAAGCTTGCCAGGTGTATTCCCCCGCAGTCGTAACGTCTCTTTCTGACCTTTCCAAAAATAGCAAGAGTGCACGTGCATAGCTTTGACAGGCGCTGAAGATGCGCGAGAGTAGAGATTCCGAAAACTCCTAGTTTGACGTCACGTCCCGGGAAGGCACGGCTTCGGCGGTACTTTAAAAATTAATTTCTGCAGCCCCCGTGCACCAAAATGAAAAGTAATCTCAATATTCGTGATCCTGGAGGCTGAAGGCCACTGAGGTGTTTTTCTCAAATACAGACCCACTTCAGTTCAGGGGCGGATTTATGGGTCAGGCCTGGGGGGGGCGGTAGGCCTTCGGCGGGGGGGGAGTCGGGAGTCTGCTGAGATATGACACGGTCCAAACGTTGCCCAGGTCTATTTTGTTGACCAAATATTTGCTATGTCGCCAAAAACTAAACTTCTGGCTGGTGTATATCAATGATTTTATTTAAAAAAAATTTGACCTTGGGGAGCTCAGGGGGGGCGGTCGCCCCCCCGCCCCCCCCTAAATCCGCCCCTGCTTCAGTTTCCCTTTAAGCGTCCTCCTGTAATTGTCTTGGCTTGATTTTCTATATTATTTTTAAACTCCGAAAGAGAGCCCACTCTTGGTAATCGTAGTGTTCGGATCAATAATGACCTCAGTGTAAGTGCGTCTAGTTAGCATGGCGGGATATAATGAAACACTGCTGACTGGGAAGTACAGTCATCTTTGCTTCATTGCCCGTCGCAGCAATAACAAGTTTGGTAGAGACACATGATCTAAAAATAGAATTTTCTTTCCAACTTTTCTTGATTGCACAATGAAAGTTAGCCCACTCCTCATTTTCACCCAATTTTATGCGGGATATCTCTCGTGATATTATAGTAATAAAAATAATAACAATAATAATAATAATGTTTTATTGCATAGAAACACTTACGTCAATCTGACCACCTGTGAATGGGCAGACCGTAAAACATTTACCAAACAGTAATAAGACAAACTAAACTAAAAAAAAGAAAAAGTCAAGAAGTAGCTAACACTTTGCTAAGCCATGTAAAACAATCGCAAACAAAAAGAAACACATTTTTGTACCCCTGGGTACCATGTTTTTTTAGATCTCCCCCCACTCTTTCCATATGACAATATGCTAATTAAACTATCTGGTCATTCGTTTAATTTTTAACAATTTGCGCAGGTGGGCAGACAATGAGCCCTCCCCCCGCGTCCACCGATAGCCGAGGAACCTCTCCGGACGTTGGTATAAACCGCTGCGAAGGCCTGCAGGCCTCGCAAACAGTAACATACACACTGTTTGCCACAGAGTTTTGCGTCAACAGATGGCAAGGGAACGTCCGAAGCAGCGCCTAAAGGCGAACCTATAGAACAGACTTCTGCCAGGAAGAGATCCGGTTTTCTCCTCTCCGTTCCCCCACACACTCTCCTCTCCTTACAGGAGCGGGTCTCCCTCTTTCTCGAATGGAAAGGAGGAATTGTGGGGGAGTTTCCCGCTTCCCGCTTGTTGGCCGGCCTTTTAACTGCGAAAGCACCTTAGCAAGGGTGGGGAATGCTCGAAACAATCCGAGTGCCGGGGGGGAAGGCAAGAATGTGTTCCCTACGGCAACGGGTGAATTCCCCATGGTCGCTCGCAGAATGAGAATGACTAGGCGTGTCTTTCAAATGCCGGTCCTCCAGCACGCGCTCTGCGCCTTCCGCCGTGCCTTGGCTGCGCGAGCGCTCGAAGTGTCAAAAGTAGGAAGCTCGCACTAGAGCGGGACAGGTGAAGCTCTTCCCCTGCCTTCCCATTTTGTCGTTGAACAGGGCGTCTCTGGAACTCTGCTCTACGTGCGGCATGTGCACACTTGTTTGTTCCCGGACTCGTCTCGTCCAATCGGCCAATCGAGATGTCGGCGAAATCTGGGCATCAGCCGAGTGTTCGTTTGAAAAAGAACGAAGCAGCAAACCAAAGTGCGCCCCAGGCGAGCGAACGTTGCGAGAGAAAGTTGACGGGGCTCCAATACTGGCACGATACGATACTTAATGGCACATTATTTCGAGCCGTTGCCCCGCTAAAGTTTGCGCCGCACGAGCACACATGCTCGTCTGGGACATTAAAACCTCGGTAACCTCCACTACGCTCGCACTTGCGGTAGTGGCCAACCACCCCAGCCCGTTTTGATCCGGACGAACGTCACGCTGGTGTGCTGTCGTGTACCGCTACCGCGTGACGCATGCAAGAGCCCAGGCTAGCAGCCATACTGCACTGGCAATATTTCTCATCTACGGGAAAGACACCGGCTGCCCAATGGTGTCGCCTAACTGCCCGCCGTCTAAACGCACGTACGACGCAACAGTGGTGGCTGGCAAAAAAAGGAAACTGTCGCTGTGTCTTCCAATACGGCCTTCAGAACCGAGCTCACATTAAAAAGGTTGATAATTGGGCTAGTTGGTAATTAAACATCTAAACGGTATTAGCACACATGTAGAGAGAAGAGAGAAGCTACAGGAAAGAGTGCTATCACAACTATGTTTACTGAGATGAAGAGAAGGAAGAACATTGTAAAAATCCATCACCCCAATAGAGATGAAAAAGAAAGATGAAAAATAAATAGAAGGGTGTTCCGTCGCAAACACATGCTTCAGACACCAGATCCTTTGTTTAAACACCAGATCCGTTGTTGGCTGTCACGTTGCCATCGTGCAGGGCGTTTTGCATCAATCCTGGCTCGTGCGGGGTCTTCATCGTCAAAGATGAAGACAAACACCTGGTGAGTAGTCGGCTGTGGCGTTGTCATCTTGCCTGATGTCTCGCGGCAAAACACCCTGCACAATGACAACATGATGGCCAACAATAGATCTGGTGTTTAAACAAAGGATCTGGTGTCTGAAGCATGTGCCCGTGAGGGAACACCCTTCTATTTATTTTTCATCTTTATTGGGGTGATGGGTTTTTATGATATTCTTCCTTCCCTTCATCTCAGTAAACATAGTTGTGAGTAGCGCTTTTTTCTGTATCTTCTCTCTACATGTGCGCTATTACCGTTTAGAAGCTCACATTAAATTAATCTGAATTCTCCGCTCGGAAACTAACTGTAGGCGTTGCATGCTGGCTGGTGGACACTCGCGAGTTTAGAGCATGATGATCTCCCAATTAGCGGGCACAAACAGCGGCACCCAAAAAGCTTTCACAGACAACACAACTAAAAAAAAGAAAGAAAAAAGAGCAGGTATGAGGTTCTTATATTGGCACTTTGCTGAATATTGTCGCTTTGCTGTAATATCTGTTGAACAAGTCACTTTTCTTTTTTTTTTTTTCCCCTCTTAAGGGGGGACATGGGTCTTCGGAGCCAAAAACTTCCTAAAACTGCATTCTTTTGAAAATGACAATGTTGACCTCTACAGTTGTTGTTCTTCTGAATCTACCAGACTTCTAATTTCATGGATGAATATTTGAGCTATAAATCAATTTATAATGTCCATGTGGACTGAATGTGTATTGAAGTTGACTCTAAAACATTGTTTTCACAAAAAAACAATTTTTGGACTCTTTAAAATTTGCAGGAAGGATATCTCACCATCTAGAGCAAATAGAAATATAACCTTTCCAGAACCATGTAGCTAAATGTGTAAAGCATACAATGTTCAGGGCAGATTTTTTTAGTATAAGCCCGGAAAATTTTTTATTTTATGTTTTGCTTTATTACTTGTTAGCCATACAATGAGCACTGAACTTCAATGTGTGGTAAAATCACTAATACAGTAAACTCTCACTCGAGCGAATGTCGGTTTATAGAATATTGCAGAATAACGAACCTCTAAAAAATCCCCGGTGGTTTTCCTATGCATTCTATGCAAAAATGTTTCAATTAAACGAAAAACGAATTTCAGAATAGCAAATATTTCAGTTCAACGAACATGATCGGTGGACCCAGGTTTATTTTTGCAATCAGTTCTGGAGTAGCCGATGCCCGCCACCCCACCGCCACCACCTCTGCAGCAACGGCGTATCATCACTGGCGTTTACAGCGCCGCCGAGGCAAAGCGGCAGTGCGGTTCCGTTCGGCCATCTTAGTTTTGGGTAACAACGGCAGTTTGTGCACCCACTTTCGCAATGAGTATGACAAAACGGAAGCGGTTGTCTCTCTCAGACAAGCTCAAAATCCTTCAGCGTCTGGACAACGGTCAAAGGCAAGTGGACGTTGCAGAGAGCTATGGGATTCCATCGTCGACGTTGTCAACGATAGTGAAGCAAAAGTCGAAGCTTGAAGGAAAAACTGCGTTCAATCATCTTAACACGAAACGACTCTGCGCGGGATGTTTCGAGCCAGTGGACGATGCCGTTTTGGTATGGCTTCGTCACAGGAACAAGCTGTGCCAGAGGTAGTGCAAAAAAACGTAGACTCTCTACACAGCTGTTACTTCATGTGCTTTAAGAGCGCTGGTGCAAATAAAAATTGGATTTTTTTTTCAAAATGAGAAAAACAAAAACGTAAATGTTATGCACTTTGTATATATCGATGTACATGACTCCATAAATTGTATTTCACACTTTTGACTCGATGTATGCTGTGCCTTATGCTGTTCCATATTCTAGTGAATATATCTTCAGTTTAGTGAACTTTCAGTTAAGTGAACTATTTCCTTGGGTTCCTTGAAGTTCGCTCAAGTGAGAGTTTATGGTAATGGGTTTGTCTTAAAAGTACTCCCAACATTGTATTTTCTACACTTCGTAGTATCTAGCCATGTGTTAGAAAGGATCTTTTGCTGAGCAGTTTTTTCCCTATTGTTCCTCCAAACAAAGGCAGGTAAGTTTTAATTATCTTGAGGACAATTCTACTGACTGAGAAAAACGACCAGATACATGAAATCAGCACTAAAAAGCTGAACAAGCTTGTGCAGTTTCATTGGGTTTGGTCATAAAATAAAAAAACTCCAAGACCAGTGTTCCCCCTTAATTTCTATTGCTCAATTTCATACAACGGTGCAAGTTATATGCATATTTTTTATCTAAGTATGGACCTTAACTTAGCATATTTGCCAGGGGGGTTATATTTCTCGTACGATTCACGGAAAAGTATATAGAAACTATTTCTTGTTTGTGCATATATCGCGATCACAATACAGATGTTCAGGCTCAACAATGCAGGTCTGCAGCTCAGACCATACAAGTATACAGGTGTGACTTATATGACAATTCTTTTTTGTCTAAATGACCACTTATAGAGGTTTGCAACTTGCGCAACATGATGGCGCTGGTGTGAAATAGCCCTCGAACACTTCCACTTCTCACTTTGATGGCGTGTCTCGCAGTGCTAGCGAGATCAAACCAACGGGCCATCTTTATGAAATGGTCACACTTTGTACAGTCAGACGTAACTCACTTTAAGGCGGAAACAATGATGCCTAAAAAACTTGGGGAATTTGGGCAGACCGGAAGCGTGCCAGAGCTAGCCGACAGAAAATGTCACCAAAAATGTTGCCAAAAAAAAAAAAAGTGGTTGTACAGAATGGAGAATAGTATACTATCAAAGCGTGGATGGTGCAAGACGCCAAAAGACACAGCGGACGGCACCCCACTTGCCCCGAGGGCGACCCCTCACCAGGCGCTCAGCTGTCGGTCTCCGGCGGCCGACGAGAGGAAGTAGCGCCGGGACTCGTCGCCCTTGGGGCCGGCCAGCACCACGGGAAGCAGCTGACGCACCTCCGTCGCGTGGCCCGTGAACTTCTGCGGGGGAGGAGCACAGAAAGAACGGAAAATGAGGACAGCCCCGTCACGGAGCGGACAATCAGCGTAAGGGCGTCTTTTCGACGTTTTTAGAAGTATGACCATTTGATTTCCTGTAAGACATCCGGTCCAACGCGGAACTTACGCTGAAATAAACCAAAATTTGTTATTCCTAACCTTGGCAAAACCAAATCCAAACACCAGAAAGGGTTTCTAATTTTTTGTCAAAGCAAATGTGGCCTTTTGATGTTTGCTTCGACGAACCAAGAATACCACTTTGCTTGGAAACACCGACATCAGGGAGGCGCCACGCTTCGACGGGCAACTGCGAGCGGACCGAGATGAATTTAGATTCCCGTCTCAAACATTTCTGCCAACCAGTGACCTACGGATATTTGCGATGGCATTTTTAGAAAGAAGAGATTGAATCTGCAGCGTGCATCTGTCAAATGGCACCGGTAGCAATTTTCACCGGTGCTCCCCACCGAAGCGGCCTTTAATAGCCAGCCGGCGACGCACAAAGAATGAAAACCCACCGGGAACATTTCCCGGTCTACCTGGAGCGAGCACCGCGACCGTCGAGGAACGTGATGCGGGCGATTTACCATGAGAACAGTCTTGCTCTCCACGTCCCACCACTTGACACTGCTGCTGGCTGTCAACACTGTGCCTGCGTCGACTGCTGCCACCGCATGCACGCTGTGACGGTCTGCCTTCCATTTGCTAGGGACAGAGAAAAAAAAATTGACGACACATTCTGTCAGCACCGACTGCACTCCTAGATGTCTACTGGAAAAGCTGGTAGTAAGAAGCAGCAAAGAGTGCAACTTCAACCTGGCAACCCTGTGTGCCCGAAAGATTAACGAACCCACAACACGACACATTTCCTTCTAACGCTCGGACAAAGGGAGCCAGGGAGCCAACTTTTTCGCTTTGGACTGGCCACTAAGTCTAGGTGGCTGCACAAATCTGGCACGAGTCAGGATGGCGGGCTTTCTTCCGCTCCTGACCTCCGCACACGAACGCGAGCGCGCGGGAAGAGGATGCCGCAAACGCGACTGGCTCTCCGTCGAGTGTTCGCCCCGTTATTAGACTTTTTTGAGACCGGCTGTTCCGAACAAACAAACCATTCTCGTCCGAAGGCGGCTTTTTTATTTATTTGTTTATTTCAAAATACTGAAAATCCCATAGGGATTTTCGCAGGTATTGGGGGAAAAGAAATATACATCAAGAGGCAAATATCAATAAAAAGGGAACAGCAAAATATCGCGTTATTCTTGTGACAGGAAAAACATATCAATTCACAAATTGACAAAGTAGTTGTTTTTAAACTGCATCACTAAACAATTTAACACTTGTACAACTAAAAAAGTGCCTATCTAAACTATTCCAGTCTCTTATGGCTGAAGGAAAAAAATTAGTGTTTAAAACTGTTGTTATTGAAGGAATACTCAACGAGTGTGTCGCTATGTTTATGTCTAGTGGCTCTCGCTTCCGGTCGCTTAACATACTTGTCGACTGAGTCTTATACCCTAGTTACACGGGCGCTCTCAACTGCCATTAAGTCAACGACAGTTCACTCAATCGCAATCGGCCGGAGTTACACGGCGGCGCCAACTGTCACCGAGCCACTAATGACAGTTGAGTTCAACTGAGCTCCCCTAAATCAGTTCAACTGAACGGACTTCCCCAACGGAGGTAAAATGGCGCTTGTCCGCGGGACCGCTGCCGCCGATCATCGTTTGCGAGGCACTTACTGTTTTGGAATGCAGGGGGAGGCGTCTAGAAAGAATCGTAACAGCAAAATATCCGGGAAGGAATAGATTTTGGCGCCCGAGCTGCCGCTAAAACGATCCCGGCTAGCCGGCAAGCCACCAAACGAGCGGAGATGGCGGCGGGACCGGCTGTATAAATGGACAAATAGTAATGGGTGCACCCATCGTAGCGGGCGGTAGTTTGCGCCACCTATCCCAAGATATGTGCAACCTAGACCTGATTCTGCTTTGGTAGCCGTGTAAACGCCGCTAAAAAGCAACAAGGTATTGAAAATATTGTACAATATTCTAATAATAAATAAAAGGTGTGTCTCCCAGTAAATTACTTTAACAATTAGACTGATCACGTGACACAAGAACTAGTTTCGTTTTAGCTTCAACTGGGTTCTAGAGAGCCGTGCAGCACCATCTCAGTTCAGTTCAATCACAGTTGGCGCCAATAACTGTGATTGAACTCAACGACAGTTCAAAGCGCCCGTGTAACTAGGGTATTACACGATCAACGATAGTCAATAAACCAGCTTTCTTTAGTAGTTCTGTTGGTGAATTGAAACGACTGTATTTGTGGTAAACAAATCTGATTGCCTTTCTCTGGACACTTTCTATAATACTTATATCCTTCTGCGAATGTGGGAACCAGGATATATTTGCGTATTCTAAAACTGGACGCACAAGAGAGGTGTATGCTAAAAGCTTTATTTCAGAAGTTGAATACTTTAACATTCTCTTCAGAAAGAATAGTTTTGCCAGGGCTTTGTTTGTTATATATTTAACGTGTGCGTTCCAGCTCAGGTCGGATGCTAATATTATGCCAAGATACTTATAGTCCAAGACTCTGCGCAAGTCTACACCATTAACACTGTATGGAAACTCGAGAATATTCTTTGTTTTCTTCGTTAGGCACATTTTAACGGTTTTGTCAGAATTTAGAGCCATTTGCCAATTGTCGCACCAATCGGTTATCTTTTTTAGTGATTCGTTTAGTTGAATTTGGTCAGCTTGGCTTGTTATCTCGCGATAGATAATACAGTCGTCGGCAAAAAGTTTTATATTTGCATCGATACCGTTAACAATGTCATTTATATAGAGAAGAAACAGGAGTGGTGCAAAAACAGTGCCTTGCGGGACGCCAGACAGTACCTTAACTGTTCGAAAGACGTGTCCTTCATAACATACAAACTGAAACCGATTTTTTAGCAAGGTGGTAACTTTAGCTGATAGTCAGCGCTTTGTTCGTGCACTTCTTTCACTCGTCCTTTGTCAAATTTTTGCGCTGTTTTCACGTTTGACAATTTTTTAGGTAATCTTCGATCCACGATACTATAGGACCCTCACCCATGATCTGTGTAAGTTTGTTAAGAAGTTTGACGTGTGAAACACGGTCAAACGCTTTTGATAAGTCTAAAAATATTACATCAATCTGGCTTCTATTATTTATACCCGTCGTGAAGTCATGGATAGTCTCGACTAGGGTACCTACATGTTTTCGCTCTGTTTTAGGGTGGCGCCAACTTCTTGTTACCCTTTCCCAGATCCTCTCCCACCGCCATTTTTTCCCACTTCTTATTTCGCTAAACGTAAACAATGTTGAGTTTCTGTAGTCTCGAAACACCGGCAACGGTGAGAGACCCCTTCCGTTTCCGTTCATGAGAGGAGTCGGAGGCTCAGCGGGATGGCGGTCGTGGTGGCTGTCGCTCTCTTTATTCGGGTGTTTCATATTTTGAATTGCAAGCAGGAAGTGTGCGTTGCTTTCAAACGAAACGCGAGTTCCCGCGACAAAAGGAAACGCATCAGACTGGCATCGCACGACGGAGCCTCGCCGTTGGAACGAGAGCGGTGGGCGCTCCCTAGCCCTAATGAGGATTAGCGACGTAGTGCGAGCGCACGTGCGAGTGACAAAATGGTGGACGAAAACAGCGCAGGTTGCCATGGTGACGAGGTAGGCAACACTGGTTTGTCGGCAACAGGTATCACAAACGTTGTCGCCACCCTAAACAGCGGAGCGGCGGAAACATGTAGGCACCCTAGCCTCGACCAGTTGCGTGTCAGTTGACAGTCCACTCCTAAAGCCGTGCTGCTGCGCGCACAAAAATAGTGTGTTTGTCAATAAATACCGTCATGAATTTAAGGATGATGTGTTAGAGAAGTTTATAGCACGTGCATCTAAGAGATATAGGTCTATAGTTTGAGGCCAATAAGTATTCGCCGGATTTGTGAATACAGTAAAACCTCGTTAATTCAACCCCCGCTAATTCGGAAATTCGGATAATTCGGACTGCCGATCCGGTCCCGTCAAACGTATGTATTAGTCAATAGGAGCAAACGCTCATTAATTCGGAGGGAACGCGGCGCGCTATGGTTAATTCGGACGAATTCGGCAGGTGGCGCTAGCTACCATCCATTCCAAATGGTATGACCGCTATCCATCCGAGGTGCACACGTGGTTTTCCGGTTTTCCCATGGTTCTCCGCTCTTCCCGTTCTCCGTGTTTCGCACCAGTTTTGCTCTGGATTGCCGTGCTTCAGCGCGCTACCCGCTACTCTCCTGGCATGGAAGCGGCAGAAGCATAGCTGCAACGGAAAAAGGGTAGCACAAGTGACCGACGACCGCAATGGCGAGATCGCGACGCGCGGGGCTATTGTTCCCGAGCGCGCCGATAGCGAGAGTGACAGTCACGTTTCATGCCTCAACGCGGGGATCCTAAAGCCCGCCATTTTAACCGGCCACCCCCCCGTTGTAAAATGCAACGTGACTGGCACTCTCGGTGTCGGGCGCTCGGGAAAAATAGTGCCGGGTTTCGCGATTTTGCCGCTCCGATTATTGGTCAGTTGTGCTACTCGTTTTCCGTTGCAGCTGTACTAGGCTAAGAATTTAGCGACGAAAGTGGAAATACTAAGGGCCTTGAAGGACGGCGTCTCTATACAAGTGATTGAAAGTTACGACGTCAAGAGAAGCAGTTTGGCCACGTATGTGTGAAAATTGAGGCCGATATCCTACGGGTTTTCGAGAGCGAGAAGTTCAACGCGATAAGAAAGCGGCCGTGGGCGGTGGTGCACCCGAAACTAGAAGAGGCCTTGCTGTGCTAACTCGTCAGCGCGCGGGATGCGTAGCTCCGACTGTGCGAGTGCGATGGAGCACTCGACCGCGCTAAGGAAAGTTCCCGTCTCCGTCCAAGTGTCGTCCAGAAAGCAGGTGGTAATAATACATTTCTTCTCAAAATAAAGGTATGTCACAGGGAAACGCTATCGCGCAGTTTTCTTTGTCCTTTCGATATTTCGACTTTCGGATAATTCGGACATTTTTGCCGGTCCCATGAGATCCGAATTAACGAGGTTTTACTGTAGGTACAACTTTTGCCATTTTCCACTCAGTTGGCACAGAGGAACAGCTGAGAGACCTGTTAAAAAAATGACCGCATCTCCACGTGGTGAATGATGCTGATTGGGGCAAAGCTCGGGTGGTGCTGATGATACTGATTTTAGTCATAGGTATTGCTGCTTGCTGTCGGCGTTGACGCTTTGCCGCCGCTTCCCGAGCTTTTAACTCCGGGTCCGCTTGGCGTTTTTGACGCTGTGCAGCAGCTTCTCGCGCCCTGGTCTCCGGAGCAGCTTGCTGTCTACGTAGACGCTGAGGCGCTGCATGCCGAGCTTTTCGGTCCTTTTCATTCATGGCAGTAGGAGAATGTGTGGTTTTCTTCTTTTTCTTTTTTTAAGCAGACAGATGGGATGGCATCTCAGAACCCCCATTCTTTTTTTTCTTTTTTCTTTTCACAATTTTTTTTTTCACCTTTTTTTTCATTTTTTTTTTTTGCCCTACACGAGCACGTGAGCATGTGCTCACGTGCTCGTGAGCACGTGATCTCACGAGCAGAAGCACGAGCACCCGACGCCGGCCTACAGCGGACGGCGGACGGACATACGGACATGGCTAGCCCCTAAGGAGCTTCGCCCCTAAAACTAGCGTTAAATATTTACTAATCCATTCGGCATACCGTTTTAGGAACATATTCGGAATTTCGTCAGGGCCGTTTCTTTTTTTTGTGTCCAGTTCAAGCAATAATGCTAGAACACCTGGCTCGGTGACAGTTAGGCTTCCTAGGCCTTCAGAGTCATTATTTGGAGTTAGAAAGGAAACCGTGTTGCCGTTGTCAGTCGTATAAACGGACTCAAAGTAGCTGTTGAATTTATCTGCCATTCTCTGTTTCTCGGAGGGTCTCAGACTAGCGGTTTTTTACTTTTTTGGGTTAATGTGGTTGCAAAATGTTTGGGGGGATGCTTGCAAAAACTCGCGAAGGGTTACGTTGTTGTACTTTTGTATAGATTCTTTAATGTTTAATTTAAGCACATTCGATTGTTCCGAAAGCTGTGTTTTGTAATCTGTTGTTCCGGAGTCTGTAATGGGATACTTTTTAGATGACTTTCTAAGGCGTTTGAGTCAACGTTTCAGGTGGATAATCTCACGGTTATCCATGGGTTGTCTCCTTATCACTTTACGTTTTTTTGGGACGAACTGGATAGTGCAGGGGTTCTCAAACTGGGTTCCGGGGAACACAGGGGTTCCACGAGCTTGTCTCACGGGTTCCGCAAACACCCAAATTGCAACCCCCCCCCCCCCCCCCCGCAGGCTGCGCGGCAGGACCATGCAAAGCGCCTTCATCTCACTTTGTACTGACATCGCGATTGATATGGTGGGGATATATGGAAGCAACACAAGCAAAATTGCCTACAATTGTGCATCTGTTGCTTCTCGGTCGGCAAATATGGAGGGGAGGGGAGGGGAGGGGGGGGGGGGGGGGGGTTCCGCGGCAGTTTTTGAGGCTTTCTGTGGTTCCGTGAGACCAAAATGTTTGAGAACCCCTGGGATAATGTAATGATTTACAATTGCTTTGAACCTGTACCATAGATCATCTATGTTAAAAAAATTACAATCACACATTTCACGAAAGTCAAAGAATTTCTGCGCACGGTAAGTTAGGACAGACGCATCATCAGAATTGTTAAAATCAAGGACATAGGTAGTACAACCATGAGAGGGCGCAGAAGCACGTGCAGGTATTGCACATAGAATTGTTTTATGATCGGATATGCCATCCACCATATCTACGTCTGCTTGGGCTTGTGGAAAATGGTCACTAAGAAATACCAAGTCTAGTAGACTACGAGACGACCCCTGCACGTGGGTTGGCTCCCTGACGATTTGTGTAAGGTTAAATGTAAACATAATATCAAGAAAAGCATCTGAAGTAGACGTGCCTGGGTGCAGCAAATCCCAGTTTATCTCTGGTACATTAAAATCTCCCATCATGATGATTCTTTCACCCTTGATATGTTGGTGCATGTAAACGAACAAGCTATACAGATATTTTAGATCTGAGTTGGGAGGCCGGTAAACCACACCAACAAGCATTTCTTTGTCCTTGTTGTTAGACCGGTGTACGCTGTTACTGTTACCAGCGCGACTCTGGTGGCACACTTGTGCTCGCGCCATGTAGAACACCGCGGCACGACTACGGCGCCTGGAACGCGTCTGATTGGCGTGTTTCCCGCACCTCAAAATGGCGGTTCCCCGATTCCTTTCTGACGATGTCACAAAAACATTGAGTCGCCGCCAAATGCAATCCTGGCGGCGTCACGGCAGCGTCGGTGGATGTGGCAGACGCCCGTCCCACTGCAGGTTGCCCTCCAGCTCGATAGTCCAGGAAAGCTTTGGCAGCCAGGGGTTCGGACGTCCCGATGATGACGACACTCGCTTGTACTCTTTAAAGGGCAGCTCCACTCCATTTTTACAATTTTTGGGTTATGATCTGTTTAGTCGAAGTTGGCGACCCTGAATCACGAGATATAATTTGTTTTTCAGTAGTGTGTATAGTTTTGTAGATATCGCGAATCCAAGTATCGTTTCGGCGGCACGGCGAAACCGAAACTACCGGCTGAAGCAGCTTGGCAACACTGATATTAGTGGCACGTCGTCGGCATGACCTAGTTCTCGTCCCGTGCTTCTGAGCCGACGCACCGACAATGTCGGCTCAGTCCCACGTGGAGTTTCAAAACAGAAGGTAAGTTATACATTTTATTTTTTTACCGCTTCACTTTGTTAATATGCACTAAATGTTGTAAGTTTTAGTGTGTATTTATAAATTTGCCGGCTGAAAAGCGAATCCGACTGCCATAAATATGACGCGGTCAGTGCCGGCGCAGCGTGACTGTATTTGTTTCTTGCTCGCGGACCGAGAGAAAAAGAATTAATGGGAGATAGATGGACAGATGTATCCACAAGCGGTTTAAGTTGTTAAAGCTAAGGTGCCTTTATGTGCACGCTAGTTAGATCAGCCGTGACCTCCTGCGTCCGGCCGATCGTGCTGAAGCAGCCGGCGGACAGTACGCGAACAGCGACGGCACCGCATCATTCTTCAAAGACGCACGTTTCGTGGAGAAACCCGCAACAGTCAGCAGCCGCAGATATGTGTGTAGGTGTCTGACGTAAAGTGCTCGGAGCAGAGCTTCGCTTTAGAGCTCGGAGTAGACGGTCTTCCGAAGTCTATCCGGCGAACGGCACCAACCCACACCTTGTGCCTCTTCCGGTCTCTTGGGAACTGGTGGAACCGCGGCTCCGGGTTGCGCACCGGATTGTTGGTGCAACCCACAGCACTACAAGTCGTGCTCGACATTGCCCAACGCGAGTTTGGCAAGTCTTTCCGGCTCCACGACACGCGCGTGAGCGAGCAGCACTGCTTTGCTCTCTTCCGCGCTGTCGCGGAAACAATGCTGGAGTTAAATGAACTGCCTGGACGCTAATAAAAATAGGAGAACACAGGATAACGTGGTAAGCACCTCTTGCCATCAGCAGAATCGCAAAATGCCACGGAAAACGAAGCGTCCGCGGCGTCCGTACGAGAGCGTAGGACTAAATCTACGTCAATGCCCAGTGTTCCTTCACTAGCTCACTCGGTGCCAGCATTGCTCAGCCACTTTCAAGCCGCTAACCGAGCCGGGAGAATATTTTTAATGTTGGTTTTAATCGGCAATGCGGCGTCGGTTTGACGTGATATTTTGGGTATGACCGTATTTTGACTCCCTAAAGCGATATCAGTCATTTCGATAGGGTCGACTTTTTGAGTGGAGTTGCCCTTTAACGGGACTTCTAGCCCCGGCTGCCGGGATCGCAACATCCATTGCCACGTTGGGCCCACATTCGGCCCACAAGCGGGATACAATGCTAAACACGCTGGTCAAAAGCGTTCGAGACGCCGTAGTCGCAACGAACTCTCCTCCATGGTAGAACGTCATGCCGCTGAGTGGGGACTCCCAAAAGGCCAACAAGGATTTTACTAACATTAACTCCAAACAGTCCTGCACTGAAGCTGATCTAGTTTCTATTTGTCAAGAAAGTTCAGAAGTTAAGAATGTATTTCAGTCATTTCGTGCTGCCACATTTGAGAGAAACGAAACAAACAGTTGCGTAGAAACGACAGCGATCGGTGCCAGCAACGTGAAACGTGCAGCTACAGCACACAGACAAACAATAGACCGTGCACCAAGGGCCCACCCACCTTCTAACTTTACACGAGGAGACGCTCCAGTGGACTATGTGTTGGTCGTCGGAACAGCTGAATAGGGAGTCCGACTCCGCGTGCCAGGAGAGGCCCCGGACTGCGGCTGTGTGGCCGTTGGACTGTCGGGCGAAGAGGGAGACATATTAGAAACACAATGCTGGGTGCACAAGTGAAACAAAATATCTCAAACTAAATAAAAAAAAAAGTGCCAATAAAAAAAAATGAGTTGAACAAACGAATGAATGACTGTAGGGAATGCAAACTGACACTGAATTTGCAACTTTCAGTGATAGGAGTTGACACTGGACCTTATTCATATTTGTGATGCCATCTATCGGAAATGTCCGAAACATGATTCGACCTGCCTAAAAGGTGGCAGCGCGCAATGCTAATTTTGACGGTGTTGTGAAACGCACAGGCATGGCGAGCGGCTCTATTGAAAACAGAACTCAGTAAGTATGAACAGGGTCGTATTTAGGCAGCATAAACCTATGCTTTTACCGCTTTGTTTGTTACTTTTGGAGTCGCTCCGACGGCATCTATTGCAGGGTTCGTACAGAATCTTTTATACAAAATTCAAGGACTTTTCAAGGATTTCAAGGGCATCAGAAGACAAGATTAAAGGAATGTTCGAAGAAATTTCTTCGTTGACAGGAGTTAAGAAATAAGCTCATTTTTGGCAAGAATTTCTCGTTCTACAGCAGCTATAGCTGTTTCCTGTTCTTTTGCTGCTCGGCAAAAACTATTGGCCTTGGCCAAAAGTGTCACATCATTCTTCGCCTTGGCATCTTCTGAGAAGCATTCCGCCGACTCGAGCAGGCACTTCAGAGTTTTCTGGAGTTTCCCCTTCCTCCCTCATGCATTCCCTCCAGCTCCATTTCAACTACTTTCTGCTCACTGGCTGCTAGTTTCTTGCATTCTTTAAGTATACAGCGTACTTCTGCCCTGCTAGGCGTACAGAGAACTTTAACTCCTTCGACAGTGGAATATTGAACAGGCCACCGTGGTTTTTGATAGCGTTTCGACAGATCGCGCACTTCGCTCGGAAAGATTCATTCGTATCTGATCTCACCCACTGGCGATAGTCTTTGTGTTCCAGCCAAGAAAGCTGGAACTTACACTTTCCACCCAACATTTTTGCTTTCAATCTCGATTGAAAGTGTCTCACCCTCACCAACACGACCCTCAACACACTCAACGCAAAGCAAAAATGGCGATGACACGGGACACCTTGGATTAGATTGGCATTATCATTTAGAACAAACGACATGCCATGTTGCCAGACGACGCGGCATTTACGCATTTGTTGGAGGATTTTCAAGGAATACAAGGATCGTCTCAACTTTAAAGGATATTTAAGGGCCCTTAAAAGACTTTTAACGAAATCAAGGGTATTTGAGGATTTCAAGGAGCTGTACGAACCCTGCTATTGTGGCCTTTTTGGATGCCTACAGGTCGACCTCTCGGTCGCCGGCATGTTTTAAGTCAGAATAAATAAAGACTGGTACACATACCACTTGAGTGGCGGTTGACACCCCTTCATGTTCCCAACTACCCCAACTGGCGCAATCGATCACGGCCCGAAGCAATTCGAGCAATCTGAAAAGCGCCGCCTCCGCGCATGGAGAGGCATAAGGTGGAAGTTCATCAACACGGCATTCGACGAGGTTTCGAGCCCGAAGTGTGTTATGTGAGGGCTCCCTTTTAGTCGTAGACTGGGTGCCAACAGCAGGGTGTCTTCTTCAGACGCCTCACCTCCAGTTCAGTTCGGAACGCGACTCAATCGCCAAAAGTCCTCTATGCATCTGTTGCCTTGCACTGTGCACGCTGAAAACACACGAGACACCAAAGTGTCGTTGAAGGTAACAAGCTCGCGCTAGAGGTGGGACAATCGACAGACCTCTCTGCGGTTCTCGTCCTGTCGGCAACTATGCAAAGAGGCGGAGAGGGGGAGATGAAAGTGGGCTGGGATGTTAAGAGCGTCGAGCTCCGATTGGAGGGATTAGCGGGTAGAAGCAAAGATCAGCTGCCTTTGTCTCTACTCACTGTTGGAACGCAGAACACTGGCGTCCGGCGTTCAAACAAGAGGCACTGTGCGAAGAGCAGACAACACTCTTGTTCGCTCTGACCGGAGGGAGAGAGCGAGTATAGACAAAGGCAGCCAGCCTTTCCGTCCGCCCACTAGCTCTTCCAGCCAAAGCTTGGTGCTCCGATGTCCCTCACGCGCTTTCGTCTTCTCCCCTAAGTTTATCTTCACACACGCCCAATGCCGACTCGACGTCTGAACCAAAGCACACGCTAAGGCGCTGGAGCACTTGGGACGAGCTCCGTGTCCCTGGCCCGCCGTCTTCCAAGGCCGCAGCACTCACCAGCTCGGAATGGAGGTCCCCTTTCGCTACGCTGTAGAGCACTACGGTGCCGGAAGCGGTGCCCATTGCCAACAGGCCGGCTTCCGCGATGGCGCCGGCTGCCGCCGTGTCATTGGTGCTCGTCCTGGGTCGCTTTTTCTTCTTTGGAGACGCCTGAGGGGCAACGGCACAAAATGAGAGGTCACTATCGCGGCAGAGCCAGGCCAAAAACAATGCGCTTCCGACAAAGCAGCGTCGCCGGCTGGTGTGTCGTAAGGCTAGGCAACACGAAACCAGAGGAGGCGATAGACCAACGTGCGGCTCTTGCATCACGACGACGCATTGGTGCGCTTTTGGCTTGGTGCACGTGCAGACGCTTTGTCTAGTGCTGATCTGGTTTCTGCACACATGCTGTGCCCACACCGTGTGGGGAAACAGGGGGTGTTCGAGAATATTGCACTGCCGTACACAGAAATTAGAGCCCCTCAACGTGTTTGCGTTTGTCTTGCGAGTGCGGCTCTTGGAAGCAAATGGCGGTGCAGCACCGAAATGAGTGGCCCTTGAACACGTCTTGGGTGTTTCCACAACAATGGTTGGCAGTGCTTGTAAAAAAACACGCCGAAGACACTTAAAGGGGCACTAAAGTCATTTTTGAAAAAGGTAGTTTTTGATTGTGTATTGCTTAAACGTGTTAGTTCCCACATATATAACAAAGTCCTATATAACAAAACTGCCTATTCATCTCAGGGCAATAGAAAAACATGTGGACTCTTTTTTCTCGCAGACTACAATGTGTGGACCAATGAGCCGTACAATACGCACAGATTCCGAATGATATTTTATTATAACTCGTTCTGAAGAGAGTCTGATAGGTACACATTCGGATAAGACTCCTCTTTTTCTCCGCGGCCGAAGCCATCGCTTGCAACTGGCCGACAAGCGCCCTTCGTCGACCACTTCACTCGGAAGAAAATTCTTCCCAGAAAGGGCGTGTCGCAATCTTTGAACACACTTTTAACGAGAAAATAAGCTACGCATGATTGTGATTTCAGGTTTGTTGGGATGCTCAGAGCGTCTAGATTGATATGTCACCACAAAAGGACGATCTCAAGATCGACTTCAGAGCCCTTTTAAGACTGCTTATGCACAGGAAAGCGAAAGCATGACAGTCCCACAGGTGAAATGTTTTGCTCCGGTGGTCACATCACGCTCCCCCACTACGCAGGTGCGGCGCCTTCGCCGGCTTTACGGCTTCCGTGATGAAGCATTGCATTGTTGTGCTTTAAGGCAAAAGCCTTACTTGTCCCATTACGCGCAAAAGCGGCCGCGTTGTGCCTAAAAGGTAGTCACACCCATACGTCATCAAGCACATGCCTCAGAAATTAAACACAAAGAAAAGCACAGCAATGCAGATGCTTCGCCATGGAAGCCGGTGGGGTTCGCCGTGCCTGCACAGTGGGAGAGCGTGATGTCACCACCAAAGCGCCATGTGAAAAAGGAAGGCGTGGCGCGCTGCTCGTAGGAATGTTTTTGCATTCCTACACGTAGTCTTAAGTGTATCTGCCGAAGTTTTTTTATTTCTGAGGTGTGCCCGCTTTGACTTTGAGCGGCGCATGCTTGATGAGAATTCTTATGGCCATCTTTCGGGCACAACACCGCCGCCGCCGCCTTTTTCCATAATGGGACATATATAAAACACTCCTAGACACGAAGTCAACTCTGCGACGTCACGGCGCGGTGGTGGCGTGTCGGGCGCACTTTCGGTGTGGGGCTGTGGGCAGACGTCCCCATGCCAGACGTGTATTCCTGCGTTGTCTTGAAAGGAACCACACAAAAACCTGCCGTTTCGTCAAAACGCCGCGACTGGGGCTGTACCAAAAGAGTCGAGAAAGGTTTGAAGGTCAGTTTTCACGTGCTCGGTGCGTCCGAGAATCATGATATGTGCCGGGAAAAGGGAAAAGCAGATGCCATCGGACAACGATTGCTTGGGCGGGAAGCACTTTGGGTTGAATTCAAGGATACTTGTGGTCATCAGATTTATTTGTTCTGTTCCAACATAAACGCCAGAAAACCGTCAAGTTGTGCGGACCACCTGCGGACTACGTTCAGTGCGTCTTCAAGTTCAAACTGCCGCCTGATCGTTCAAACTGTCGTCTGCTCTTTCAAACGTTTCTGCTTGTTGTCTGCTCTCTTAGACGACGCCGGCCCGTAGACCGAATGTTGGCCCGGTACTTGCAATAAGAAGTAAGTGCAGGCCTCAAAAGAGTGAAGTTTGAAGGTTGGTAAGCAGGCTCGATATAAACAGTACATACAAGGAGGTGTTGATCACTGTTACCAGTGACCATCACCGACTTGTTATGCCTAATTCACTTGGTCCGATTCTGCTTGCGATTTTCAGTATCGACGTCGACCATCTCAGCTACGGTTCACGCTTTTGCAACCCGAGCGGCGCCGCGACTGAAATATGCGAGCAAAATCTCATCATGCAAATGCGGCTTTAGCGTACATACTGCGGCGCTCACGCGGAATGAATCGCCACATGTGTTCCTTATTCACATGAAGTTTTGAGGCGTATTGAGCCTCGGTGATCTCGTTGACGCTGCTCAAGTAGTCAGACATCGCACGGAAGACACAGAATCAACAATTCAAACGCGAAAAAGGGCAGGGGGACTCACACCGACGCCAACAACATTGCATTTCAATGGTTTGTTTATGGGCGACGGCGAGCTTCTTGCCCACACCCCCATCGCGCAGGCATGGCGCCGGCGGCATCCACTAGGGGCGCTCCGGTTTGTTTGTAAACATGAGTTGGTGTATACCAAGGGGCTTTAGCTGACATGTTTTGACTGATGCCTTATGACATGTTCCGTCTGCAACAACAACAAAAAAAAGAATTCGACGAGGAAATTAAGTTGGATATTTTCATGCATGTTTTGAAAGGTCACGGAAGTGACGTGTTGGCGTCTGTTTTGGTGGAGGCAATTGAGTCCACCAATCAGATGCCAATATGTCACCTCCGTGACCTTTTAAAATGGACATGTAAATGTCCAACCTAGCCATCCAGGATTTGCCTCGCCGTCACGTCACGAGTTGTAATCCAGGCTGCTCATCGCCAGTTTCGAGCGACGAGTTCGTCGTCGTTGGAGAACGCTGTCAAAATTGACAACCTGACAATGCTCTCACGCCCGTGGCGTGGCCAATCGTGGAAAGCTGACCACATCAACGCTTTTGGTCTCGCACGTCGCTAATAACCGCCGACAGTTTAAGAAACGGAAGACGTGACGATCACCGGCCACCTTTTATCGCTCTGCAGCGAATGAGACTGCGACATCAGCCAGTTAAAAGGCAAAAGAAAGAGTCACGAAGCAAAAAGAGTGAACATAAGCCACTGTACCCGTGGAAGCTGCGCATCATCATTTTGAAGCTACCGGCTCGATTTATCGGGGTACAAGTGCCACCAGGCCAATTTCAATGCGCATTTACACTCTCATTTAACGGACACGCTTTATTGAGAGCGATCTCTCTTCGCTCCATTACGACCGCGCAAGTGCGCCGGTGGTTGACGGCGCGGTGCCGCATTGCCAACATCCGAAGCACATGGCCCGTATGCCAAAACGACGAGATCCGGCTCGGTGGAACCGATTGAAGGGCACTCCCACTAGTCGCGTGCAGAGGCAGTTTGGCTACGCTTGTCATCCGTGCCTGTTCGAACACGCGGCAACGTTTCCACGCGAATGTCGGCGTAAAAGCGCATTTCGGCGGGTCGAATGCCGACAGGGCACTTACGAAGTCGTGCCGCGTAGGTCCCCACGACAGGCATGTGCACGTCGCGGACAAGTGCGCACTGGGCGTGTACTCTTGCTTGAGCTTGCCGCTGGAGCCTTCCCACAGTTTGAGTCGACCATCGGGGCTCGAGTACGCCAAATATTCGCCGTTATTGGAAAACTCGACGGGCTCCACGAGAGCCGCCATATTTTCCCGCACACACGTGAACCCAAGATGGCATCCGCGCATGCGCCACATTGAACTATCCTCGGTAGCAGTGACCGCAGGAACCCGAGAGAATACTTGATTTCCGGTTCCGGAATCTGTCGGAAAATGAATCACTGGGTTAGAGAACCTAGATTTAGGAGAGGAAGCAACTCAAACAATCGAGAGTAAATTGAAGTGATTCAAGTACACACAAAAAGTAAGTTTACCCGAAGGGAAAAAAAAAAAATCGACGTAGTTTATGGGCATTCTTTGGGTTTTTCCGGAGGGCTTGTCGTGTGTGTACCTGCGCACACTTCTCACAGCTGACTGAGGGAATAGGCATTGGGGAAAACGAGGCTCAGATTGCTTGCGCAGATCGGTTGAGATGCGCATCGCTCAACGCTTTCGACACGGCCAACGAGGCACGGCCCACAAACCACGTGACCCCAATCGTGCAGTTGGAAAAACTCACAAATCTAGGCACGCTATTTGATTCTTCGGATCCGTTCTGTCGCTTGTTCGCTTGTCCGCAGCCTGCGATCTCCGCAAACTATGCGACAGTTAAAAAAATCCGCGTAGCACGGCGTAACAAGGCCGAGGGTTGCGTGGCTCTTCGACTCGTCTCCCCCTCTATCCGGCGCGCGTTGACATCTCGTGATCGGGGCCGGAGCGGTAAAGGAACGATGACCGAGCCCCAGTGCGAAGCCGTGGGGGAGCTCCCGTGAACGTGACAGATGTGAACCAAGAGTACAGTGAAGGGTGAGACAAAACCCCACTGGACGCCTCTGAACATCGGTGTCCAGACATGGCAGACGAGGTGCCGACGTACAGGCGACATCTGAGCACCTCGCTCGCTCTGGGAGGCAACCAGCGGCCTCGCAGCTCTGAGAACGATCGCGACGCCAGGCTGTTCGCTGCCGACGAAGTGTCCGCCAGCGCGGATGAGCCCCTACTGAGCCCCGAAGGGGACCAGCCTTTCGTCCTACCCGTCGACAGGCAAGAGACGCTAAACTCCAAGCTTCTCTGAGTGGTTTCCTCTAGGCCAGGGAGCGGAAACTTTGTTAAATTTCTCGACCGCTCCTATTGTTTTGTGCGCATTGTTGGGTTCTTTGCTTGCCAAAGTAACTCGGCAGCATAACCCGAGGTGGCATTTATTTCAGTAATTTTCTCGAAAACGTTCCCCCTCCCCGCGAGGGTCAGCTGCTTCCCAACAGCTATGGCTTGCAGATGACGTCATCGCGCCATGCTTCAAGGAAACTGTCGCGCCGGGAAAAAAAGCAAATGCGCAATGTATGCTGCAGAAGGCATAGTGCTGAGCAGCAAAGCTACCACCGTTTCAACAGATGGTGGAAGGGCTGATGAACTAACCTGGTTTGCAAAAATAAGCTCTTGCAGGTAATATGGTGAAACTATTACTTTTAGTTGAGGACAGTATTTCTTGACCATGCATAGGGGAAGTTCACTGGTGACCAGAGCTGCTGATGGCAAGCTTACACTCAGTGCTTTTGCAACTTGCATTCTTCAGACGGAGCAATTTTCCCCCGCAACTTGACGTCGCTACAACAGCAACACGGGCCCTAGCATGTTCACATGCAGCAACCGAATTGCTAATATTTGCCATCATCGTCATTGAATTAAAATTTTCTTAAACTATTTAGACACACAGTTACTCACTAAAAATCTATTTTTATATCTTTAAATGGTGTTGAGAATACTAACTTAATTTTCTGAAACAATTTATCCCCAAAAACAATCCACTTCAAACCATAACTAAGTCTTTAGTTGTCATCATCACCACCACAGGGATGTCACGTGAAAATATTGTAACCCATGATTAGCTGCTACCGCTTCAAACATCTCCAAGTTGTCAGTTGCACTTCCGTTTCAAACCGGTCTCGAACCCAGCAATACGGGTTCCAGCGAGGGGACCCGGGGAAAGCAAGGGAACAACTTGCCGACAACACCAAAATTGCTGGGGAAATTGCTCAGTCTGAAGCGCTATATTTTAGCTAAATTTGTTTTGAAAACGGCGCGACAGTATGGTAGGTAAATCAATTTATATGTGGGATCCTCGGATG
This sequence comes from Ixodes persulcatus, assembly GCA_013358835.2. Lineage (NCBI taxonomy): Eukaryota > Metazoa > Arthropoda > Arachnida > Ixodida > Ixodidae > Ixodes > Ixodes persulcatus. The sequence goes on along the minus strand of JABSTQ010010317.1, from coordinate 795,474 downwards.
TGCCCCATTTGAAAAGGCCGCAATCGCTGTTGGGTCTGTGACGTCCTTCGCCCAACAAGAGACGTCCACTTGCACGTGATCGCAGACTTGGCTCTCCCGGCGTCTCGCGTTTGTGCTTCCTCACCTTCAGTATTTTGAGCACGCAGTTTCAAGACAATGTCGTCTACGGCATCGCTCGCTTCATCGGAGTCTCCGACACTGATCGCAGCAGCCAATGAGAGTGATTGTTATTGAGAGATGTTAAAAGCTGATCATATTGACTTAGACCCACTGGCAATGACTACGAGATTGTCACGGACAAGCTCACCATTGTTGCCGTCGTCCACGACGACCTCGCAGGTGCATGCAATGCAGGTTGGAAGGGCAAGGGGCCAAGTGCGAGAGTAGCATTGGAGTAGCCGAGTAGCGTGAGAGTCTGCGATCGTACTATGGCAAGATGAGCTTGGGCGAACATGGAGTGCCTAGAATGAAAGGGCGTTCAACTCAATGTCATGATCCCATGGTTTATGGGCACCATGGTGTGACTAACTTGGGCAGTGTTGCCTGGTCGCCAGGCAAAAATGATCAGCATTTGTAAATTGATTATTGCAATTACGAGAGATCTAAAAATTGTGAAACTTGATGTATATAGTAAGCAACCTATGAGTATTCCATTTCAAGAGTAATCTACCCGTTTTAATTTTCGCGTCCTAACCTCTCTAAATGGCCGTTTGCATGAAGCAGGTGGCACATGATTTACATCTTTGTTTAAGTTGCACTTGTATATTTGCATAATCGGCACAGCAAAACTTCATTGATGAGCCTACGCATGTGCAAGATGTGATCGCTGCATGTGCACTGGCAGTTCCAACATTCTCATCAACGAATTAAACAAGAGATATAACCTCGAGGCAGATTTGCACATGCTAAGGTGCATACACGAAGAAAAAATTGCATATAATTCGCACCGGCGTGAATTTCGTAAAAACAATTGTGACTTATGCTTTGGAAAATGTGGTAATTTAAATCGGAGATTAACGGATGACAAAAGAGGGGACAAACACAGAGTCCTTAGCGTTTCGTCGAAACTCGTTTCTTGGAATTATGTTTCGTAGATAACTTTTCATGGACACACATTCGTCGACGCTAGCATTTCATTGACACTTGTTACGCGAGTTAAACGCTGTAGGGACATTTGGTCGTGTGTGTATCACTGGAATTCATGTTAATCCATCCGATCCCCCTATCCCCCCCCCCCCCCCCCCCCCATTTATGTCGCTTCGCGGTGACAGTTTGTGGCAGCTCATTACAAAAATGTTAACCCATTTGATCCACACCATTAAAAAATTTTAACCCGTTAAAAATGTTAACCACACCATCAAAAATGTTAACCCATGAAGCTGCACCACACTGCCGCCGCGAAGCAGCAACAGTCTGGTGCAGCTTAATACAGGAAAAAGTTAATCTGAGCTGTTGATATAACGATTTGTTGATGAAACAATCTGTCGATGAAACATCGCGTTTTGGTAAAACATGTCCGATGAACTGATTGATACTGACAAATACACACGTCTTAAATGCAGCTGAATAAATTTAATTGACAGACCATGTTCATGTCCACTCCCTCATACAACATTCGCCGATTTTGCATACATTCACGCAGCCACTCACCACAACATTCCATCACCGTGTCCTCTATACCTCAACCAATGGTACAATACCCAGACATGCAGAAGCAGTCTCAAGGTCAAGCTAACTTTGCAGACAAAAGCATTCAAACTATAGACCGTACGCCATCCTAGCCCCTTTTCTCCCTACCTTACAAAAACAAAAAAAAACTTTGGCTTACGTATACCCAGTGCAATTGAAGGTTGACTGATGCAATTTCAAGAGTGTGTGCCATCTAGTGACTACTGCACAAATTATGCAAGTTCCGCATCAGCATTCAGCGAGGCCTTGGGTCCAGTCACACTGGTTTGTGCCCAAGAAATGGCGACCGTCAGGGTTGCTTGATGGGGTTTTGGATAGAGTTTATTGCACCCAGTCACAATATATTGTCTCTTTCAAAATCCTTTTTGCACGTTTTTTTTCTCTACTTAACGCTGTAGTGCTCCCCTACGCAGGCATACAGTTATTGCACTCTTCCAACTGTTTTTTGCATTTTCTGAGCATTATTCTTAACAGCCCTCATATGCACCGAGTGGCCTTCCACTTCAGCAACACAGTGTTTGCCCGACATGAGAGAACACAGGCCATTGGAATGTCGTGAACAACACAAACCTGCATTTGTCATTCTATGGGGGCTTTCCTGTGCCGTTTCAGACATGCTTGTAGTCAGTGGCACTATAGATATCATTGGGGATAGTTATGAAGTGCACCTTCCCTTCACAAACTTTTAACTGTTTTCTACTTTAATGTTTTGAGCCAAGAATAGGACAGGTTGTCCCCAATTCAAAAAAGCAAGATTGCCGTTATTGCACACCATTACGGTGTTAGAGGAGGAGAATCACATAAACGACTAGGACAGGACGACACATCGCTAGTCATCATTTATGCAATTCTCCTCCTCTAACACCGTAACTTTACTAGCCTGCTCTATTTCCAAGGGTACAAATCATATAAGGCCGTCTTTTTTCTTTCTCTTTTCTGATGGCTTTATTGATCCTCCCCAGCTCCCATGCACTCTGCTTCTTGGTTGGTAACCCTTGGAAACCCTCTACTCCGTTCACCTTTAAGCTGACATTGCATTGGAGCTACGTCTTGCTGGACCAGTCGGACGCGTCCCTTTCATCACCCTACCCCTCTCTGTGCATGGGTGTGGGCAGGAGCGGGATAATGTGGCGAAAGAGTATGACTGGTCCAACGAGCACACAGCTTCCACTGCACTGCTCAGCTAACGGGTGTACGGGGTTTGAAGGGTGATGCACGGAGTTTGAAGGGTGATGCACGGAGTTTGAAGGGTGATGCACGGAGTTTGAAGGGTGATGCACGGAGTTTGAAGGGTGATGCATGGAGTTTGAAGGGTGATGTACGGAGTTTGAAGGGTGATGTACGGAGTTCGAAGGGTAATGCTTGGAGTTTGAAGGGTAATGCTTGGAGTTTGAAGGGTGAAAGGGTGATGTACGGCTTGCAAAAAGGCCCGTAAGCTGTTGCTTTGACTGATTGACTTTCTTCAGCTTATTTTGTGAGGGTCTTAGCCTCATGTGTAGGTGAGATGGGAGAAGTTGCAAACAATTCTTTTCATTCTACTTTCTAGATCCGCGCATGACTCTTTGACCGCCAAAGTTATTGAGTAGTCTACTTGCTCACTGGTCAGCTGTTTTGGGGGAGGCCGACTGGTGTGTTTGAGAGTTTAAAGGAGGCTAGTGTTCTGCTCAAATGCTTCAGCGTCACCTACAGCAGCATTTACACATAGTGCCGGGCATCCATTGTTTTCTGACGGGTGCGACGGGCAAGCATGTAGGCTTGGCAGGCAGGCTCGCAGCCATGCCACTTGGCACGCACAAGCAAATGCGTGCCGAGGATAGTGGCAGCTCCCCCGACAACCTAAAAGCCGAGCGAACAGACACTTTTTTCTTCGTTTTTCTAATACCGTATCTCCTGGGCTTTAAGTCACATTCCCCCACAAACGAGCGTTTTCGCTAGCAATTTTGTAACACGAGTCACACCCTCGTGTCTTTGTGCAAGTTGCATATGTATATTTGTACGCTCGATGTGGAAAAACTTCATTGATAAGCCTGCATGTATATTGTGATTGCGAAATATGCACAAGTGTATAGGCAACATTCTCGTCAATGAATTGAACAAAGAATGTAATCCACGCAAAAGTTAAGGCACAGCTTGAAGAAAAAAAAGCTCAAATATGGCACACTGTTGTGTCAGACGCTCCGACAGAATTTTAGTAGAAAACCGCGGCTTTTACACTGGAAAATGCGGGAGTGTGATGCTTCTGGTGGGGACGCCACGACTGTCGTATATAGACGGTACGAGTTTTGACAACCATGGCATCCATTCCTTTGACAACCAGGAAAGAATTGGAATGAAAAAAATTCTTGCTTTGTCATTCAAATAATGTGGCACTCGTGGCGTGGTTTGGCACCTGGTGTGGGTATGAGAGGACGAGTGATTGGGCCGAGCATTCTTACTTAGCTTCTGTTAGGCTGCACACCGAACGTTAGCCCACCCCTCTTTTCCACCCCATGATACCATATTATGGTATTAGGTACGTTCATAGCGCAGTGTTACGGATCTTTTCCATTCCATAATGCCATATGGCAATATTATGACCATAGATTATGTTGCAGACCTCCCCGTAATACTAATGGTGTAATGATCATAATGGAATATACGGACCTTTTCTTCACATAATTTTTTATATTATGCTATTATGCCTGTAATACAATGTTATAGATCGTCTTCATTTCATAATACCAGATTACAATCAATACTGTATCACAATACCGTATTACAAACCTTTTCCACCCTATAATGGCATATTGTGTTACGGTCACACTGGTAAGGCAGTCCAGAGATTTGTAGGGGAAGCAATTGTTTTGGCTGTTTCACTCTTTTGTGGAGATGCTGCTGACTTGCTTCCCCCCTTTTGTTTGTTGCAGGTATTCTTTCGTGAAGAATGTCTTCTTCCTGCTTGGCATCGTCGTCCTTCTACCCTGGAACTTTCTGGCCACTGCCAGCGACGTGAGTTTGCACCTTTGCCATCTTCAGTGGGTGCACTTCCGTTGCCCTAAATAACGGGTTCTTAAACAAGGTTCCTAGGAACCCAGAGGTCCTCCCAAGAACTTTCGGGGGTCGTCCCCGCACCTAAGTAAGGTATGCTCACGGCTTAAGGCATCTGTTTATTTTCTTATTTCGTTTTGTTTTCTTTTGGACAGGGTCTGAAAGAGAGGCTAGTTCAAAAGGCTAAGAAGCCTGGTGAGGCACTTGTCCCTTATAGTTAGAGTTCTGTGTTTTCTGATAAATTCGAAAAAGTCAGAAAAACACTTGCCGGTAAATTTTTCGTCAATTCGGATTTATCCGGAAAACTCAGAATTTCGAGGTTGCAACGACAAGATAAAAAAAGCAAATAGGACTGGGTTTTACAAATCAAGTTCATAAGAGCACAGTGTCAGTGGTCCTGGAGAGACGCCACTTCAGTTTCGTTCGAAATCTAGATCTATTGACAAAGGGGGTTTGTCTTTAGCATGTCGAGGTTCCTTGAGGACAATGGGTCATAGTACCGAGACTTTATTATTATATTTCTTTTAAATATAAGAACATAGTAAAATAAACTAAAAATTTCAAAGAATTGGGAATTTAACAAAAATAAACCCCAAATTTTCTGTAAAAATAAACTCCAAAAAATACCCTCCGAATTTCACGATAAATAAACTCGGAAAACATGGAATCCCGCTTATAGTTCACACAAGTACTTGCATAAATGGATGGGAAAAATGCATTCAGCTGTAAGTCACAAAACTCACATTGTGACCGGCATCTTTACGCTACCATATGGACCTTTTTCGCATACTCTCGTCCCCGGCCACCTCATAGGCGTATCCGGTATGGGTGACAAAAGTAATAAAACGTTTCAACCTGTAAATAGTAAAAAAAATGGAGGGGAGGCAGAACGAGAATGTGCGACGGGTTACGCTTATATCCTGAATGCCTTCCATTGGTGTGGCGCGGCAAAACAATGTTTTCGCCCATACTGGAAGTGACGACAATTCAAGATGGCGGCACCCTTGTGAAAAAGGTCTATACATAACTAACAAGAGAACAAATGATGCAAAATATGGAAAATGCAGGTATGAGTGAATGTGTGAACGTAAACAGATAACTCAAAACATCTAGCAGCATAAAAAAAAAAAAAAAAACTACGTGGATTTTTTTTTTTTAATTTACAATAAAGTGTGGTTTTTATTTTATTGAAATTTGATATGCTGCCTACCAGTGGTACTTTACATTCTTTTTAAAATATCCTGAATGGTTGTGTACAGTTTATATTGGGTGTGTCTTTAATTAAGTTAATTGTTTAATACTGTGAACTCTGCTTTTCGTAATTATTCCGGGTAGGGGGTTTAGAAGATTTGAGCCGGCCATTGATGCATAACCATCTGGCAAACATTCCTTAGTACATTCGTTCAGCTCTATAAGGTCTGTGGGCTTCTGCAGTATTTCATTGCTTCACTGCCAAGACCCAAAAGAGAGATAGGCATCGCTCGGGGCCGAAAAGCTTGGGGATGCTTGTCCAAACTCATGCGCTATGGATTGGATTGGTTTATAGTATTTTTGCTAAAATTGGGTTTTGATTATGTTTTGAACAATGGTGAAAAATAGGCTTGTACATATCTCGACTCATTTTGATTTTAGAGTATTAAAATTATTGAACGCTCGAAAAGCTGCCTATAAGTTGATCGGTGTGGCCTACCTAATAGTAATATCATACTTTAAACAGCCGTCTAGTAAACATTGCACTTTCACCGCATTCTTTTCAACTGGTGGCAGCCCATCTTCAAATTCCTCTCTTATGAATGTCTCAGTTGCGACGAAGCTCAGCTAGCTTGGGCATGCAAGAGCTTTAGACTAATTAGTTTTGTTGTTATGAGGTATACTGCGCTGCGAAGTTACGCTGAACACATAAACATGTAAACTATGAGACAATATGGTAGACAGATAAGAACATGACATACTTGTGGAAGTGCAGACTAACAACTGTTTATTTTTCGTTTATTCTTTTTGCTTCTTCATACCCTATGTTTTGAAGGATGAAGATTGCCTGATAATTTTCGGAGTTGAAAATGAATGTCATTGCAGGCAATTGTAGACACAGGTGTTTTAGAAAACGGGGAAATGCTGGAGTTTTGGATGACGCATATGTACCTGAGAAATCGTGGAAAGTTCTGGGACGATTAATGTATTTTCTGTAATTTGTAGACATTTGGTATTGATGCTGTGTATTTATGCTGTTGGTACCCTGAGCTGATGTTTGCTCTGTTGTGCTGCGGGATCTTTTTATGCAGTTTTATGTCTTTTTATTTCAATGCTATTGAGGGTTCGCTAATGCATGTGCCATGCCTTCCTGAAGCCATATGAAAAGTTTTCATGATTTCACGCTTGGTCCTGTCTCTTGATCTATCTAAGATGGTTGTAGTTCCAAGGAGAGCTTGAAAGGGGTGGGCCATTCTTCAAGTTTTTCTGCAACCTTTTTCATCCTATGCAAAAAATTATGGATGTATGGTGGTGCGCAACAACTGGATTTTTGTCTGCATTCTGCTTCTTGGTTTTACCTTTGCCTGTGAGTGTGTTTATGCCTTTTTCTGCTATAGCCACCACTAGGGGTTTTGGATAACCGCTTGCTTGTAGTCGGCCTATCTGTATTTGTAGGCCATCTGACACTCTGTGGAAACACTATTTTCTTATGGCTTGCCAGACACATCCTGGGGCGATGCTCCTATTCACTAACTTTGAGTGTCTGGAGTCGTACGGCAGTATTCCTTTCTCCCCTCTCGTCCTGTACATCCAGCACGTGTGTCTTTCCCCAAATGTCATGTTGATATCCAAGAACTGTAGGCCTCCTCTATCTGGTGATTCGAACGTGAATTCCAGTACTCCTTGTACTTCCTTAAACTTCTTCATGATCTTTGTGCGCATCATGTTCGTCACTTTCTTAATCGTAAACCATACCAAAGAATCATCCACGTATCTGAAACACCTCACTACTCTACTCTCCTGGAAAGACTGCTGTAATGTCCTATTGCCTCATGCAAGGTAAATGTCACATAATGCTGGTGCTATTCATGTGCCTTCTTTCTGTGAGCAGACTTTCCCTTCTAGCACGGTGTGTAGGGAGCATAAGTAGGTTCATACGAAACCTACATGTTCATCTTTTCAGTGTAACTAGTCTTGTCGACAAAAGTGCTTTTGAAGGGGCGGTGCAACAACTTTTATACTTTTAGTAAATGCCGCCGAGAATTTTTTCTTGATTCTGATAACCTACAAAACACGCAATAGTTCTTGTATAGTCAGCAAAAAAAAAAAAGGCTCGAGGTACACCTAAGCACTTCTTATGAGTTGTGAATGCGAAAGCACGCACGCCGCTCTTCGCTCCCTTCTTTAATCTGCGGCGTACAACGCGCTGACCTTGGGCGTGGAACGGTGGAGCCGCTGCCTCGCGGACACGCAGCGCCATCGGGTGAGCGGTCGTTCAAGCTGTCGTGTGCCTTGTGGCGCAAGGGAGGAACAGACGGCAACGTAGTTCCCAGCAGAACAAACCCCTTGGTTTATTCCATGCGCCGTATATATTGCCACGCACCGTACAACCGATAAGAGGCGAGCCAATGCGGTGATCATTGATAACACAACAGTGTGATAACACAGTCAGGATGACACCACACAAACTGACGCGCGGCGGCCAATGGGAGCCTCGTCGACGCGTGCTAGCCAATGGGACCAAAGTGCAAAAAGTGCCGTTGGCTAGCTTTGCGCGTGGTTTCATTAAGGTGCCATTTTGCATGATTTCAAAGCTGATGACGTCGGCTCGCTGCATGAGACAGTTAATGCTTTCGCATTAAAAAATGAGAGAAAAACGAGCAACATTTACCCCATCAACGCGCAGCCAGAACGAGCGGCCACGTGATCTGGTGCCAGTTATATGCCGCCAATGTTTATCATATGCACATTGCTGGGGTTGGCAAAGCACAGAACCCATGCTGGGTTCCAGACGTTGTCGGGGTTCGACCATTCCTGTCACCATAGTGAGCGGACACAAGCTGCTAACCAAGCGCTCGTCGAGGCATTGATTGTCACGAACCCAAATCGAGTGCTCGTGCAGAACTCATGTCCAACCTACCAGCCGAATTCGACTATCTTCACCGAGAGGTTATCCCCGTGACAGTGACGACATTGCGGTCCCCATGACTGTGTCTTCAGGTTTTTCTACGAAAAGACTGAAAGAAGTGACCCGATTTTATCCTTCGAATTCCGCAGTGACAAGGTCACTTCTTTGTCAGTGGTGTTGTGTCTGAGCATACCTTGGTCTCAGAAATGCTGGGATGCTTGTGTAAAGCGAGAAACATTCCAACCCAGTATCGTTGCACAGCCCCTTTAAAGATGCCTGGAGATGGGAGGAGAAAAAATTTTACTTAATTTTTCTCTGTCTGGACATCCCGTCCTGCATTTGCAGTACTGGATGTACAAGTTCCGCAACGTGACGTCTGGGAGTGATCCGCTGAGCCGGACCTCGCTGCAGACGCACTTCTTCGGGGCCTTTGCAGTGTCGAGCACAGTGCCCTCCCTGCTTGCCGTCTTACTGGCGACGCTCGTCAACGACAGGTGAGACACTCAAGAATGCTTTCTCGTCCCTTCAGTTTTTTTCTATATAGTATATATTTATTTATTTATTATGCAGAACATGTATAGGGCTGGGTTTTCGTAGAAAGAGTCCCCCAAAAAGTAATACAGAAGAATAAAGGCTGGTTTGCACACTTGCGTTTGTTGGCAGCGGAGTGTGCCGTTTCAATGCAAAAGTGTAACACGATAAATTGAGCCGACTGATGCTCTGCTAAATTTAGCGTTTAAATGTAATTGGTGTATACTTAACAGACAGGGTTCACGTGACGTTATTAGCATGGTGGTGGTCGTGCGACCCGACATGACTCCACATGGGATCACGTCATGCGATGCGACGTCGTAGTGTCACATGATGCGGTGTCATATGACATTGTGACGTCGGAGTGTCATGGGACGTCTGGTCGCGTGACAGCACAAAATTTTTTGGGCTACATTTGGGTCTATGTCAGTGCGCTAAAATCCCACTTCATCTTCTCTGTCTTCCGATTTTATCTGTGGCATTAAGGTACATTAATCTCGAACCCTGACAATTGAGGTCAAGGTTTAAGCTATTCATACGAGAAGGGTTTACAAGTGTCACGTGGGCATATTCCATTCAGCAAGGCAGCGGTCGTTGGCAGACGGTCGTGGCCTGGGCTCGTTGGAGCAGTGCTGTGTCGTAGTGCCTTTCTAGGCCCCCCTGTGTTCTTAACTAGGCCTTGGCAATCACTTGGTCGGTAGGATCATTGCCATTGTAGCTGTTTCCGGGTGTTCGTGGATCCAGCGTTTATCTCCATGGCAGTCAGTTTCAACTGTCAAACACTTCTTTTATCTCTTGATGCTTAAGGGACCGTGAAATGACCTTTTTACATTTACCAAATAACTTTTACATTAAACCTTCAATGTTCACTGAATGCCGAACAGGCATCCGTATCATTTCGGTTTATTAACTTTTACACAAAAAATTAATGAAATATCGACTTTTTCTTTCTCTCTAACTCCCAGCAAAACAAGCTGCGGCGTAATTTTGACGGTCATGATGTCCGCCGGCATCAGAACCGAAAGTTCTCTCGGCAGTAGGAGAATGGGAGCGTTAGCGGCGGCGAGTTGGCGGTGTGCCGGTAGGTTTTACTGCACTGATGGCGCTGATGCCACCGACATATTTTCTAAATCGGCGCCTCTCATCGCCACGATTGCCATGGACACATCGCAGCTGAGCGAAATTCATCTAGATATGTTGCACTACAGTGAAAGCATGGGACTAGTCACATACGCCGGTATGCCTGTGGGGAAGTGCGGCGAGTCTGCCCACGAAGACTACAGTTCTTCATCGGAATCGGCGGAGGGGTTTTGGAAGCTGCCCGCATTTGCGGAGAACACCGTGAATGTGGCTGTAATCACGCTCGGTGTCAAAATGTTCCGAGCATACATGAATGACCTTAGACCCGGGGTCCCTCAAACCGATGAGCCTGCACCAAGTGATTCGACGTGGTTCATAGAGTGGCAAGTGGTGAAACTGCAACTGCTTCTTTTTAACCACCGGACTGCAGAAACTGTAATTCGGGCACTTCTGTACTCTGCAGCCTTTCGGAATACATTGCGACCGAGCGATCGATCACAAAGAATGTAAACACTACTCCAGCAGCCAGAAAACGAAAGTCTGCTCTGCGAAGAAAGCGCGACCAGGAGCAAACCTGTTCTGCAGACGACGCTCGTGGGCTGACTGCCCAGGCGCAGTCGGGTCTTTCTCTTGCTTCGTTTACCACACAATAGATGGCGCTTGGCTCTGAGCATCATCAAATTTGGCAATTTTCGTCACATCTCTAATTATGCTACAAAATGTAGATCTGAACATTATTTAACAAAACGTTTTAGGAAACATTTGCCGGCTATTTATTGTTTATGATCGCGGTGCTGGTGAGGTAGGCTTTTATCCAATAGGCGACGTGGATTTGGCTGACGTGCTGCGGTTCCTCGGATGCATCGGAGTGAAAAGGCAGAGCTTTCGAAGGAAAGAAGGTGTAAAGGAGTCCAATTTTCTTTTAAAAGTTCTATAGCGAAAAATTTTTTTTTTGCTCTCTGTTTTTGTGTTTTGGGGTTTCTTTTCACACCTTTTACTGTGGATGAAGTTAACTTTCAAAATCGTTTCATGGTCCCTTTAAAGTCTGGACACGCGCGTAGAGAGCATGTAGAAAAATGCCTGTCGGTCGTTGCGACGAAGTAACTGAGCAGTGTTGTCGGCCATTTTGATTTGATCGTAAAAGGTGTTTAAGACACCTCTAGAGCTGCTATAGTAGGATTCTGTGGTAACTTGCACAAAACTTAAAATAAGTCCACTTCATGAATACTAATTTGATCTTGGGTTTTGTCATATGTGCCTTTTTTGTCCTGAGATTGTTTCGTAAATCTGGCCTCAAAACACCTTGGTAAGGGAGCACCATCCATTTTGCCTGACTGCTCTGTAGGACTGGACCACACAAAGCGCAGTGGCAATCAGTTCGTCGAACAATGTTTAATTTTCATGCCTATTTTCATTGATAGCTTCATCGAAGGGCTTCCTGCATTCGTTTCATTGACCCCTCTTGCGACATTCTGTCGAATACAGCCTCTGCTGTTTTTATTACAAACTTCTTGCGTCTTGCCTCGTTTACAGGAGAAGAGAGCCTGAGGCTCACATAAGCACGCCTCAGTGAATCATGAACTAGCCTTTAGCGGCTTTCAGATTTTATTACGCACTTAATAGAAAAAATGTGTTATCAATGAAATGTTGCAGGAGCACGTGTTCACGAAACGAGTTTCCACCAAGCACCGCAGTGTCAACAAAATATGTGTCCACGATAAATTGTCCATGAAATTCCAGTGTCTATGAAATGCCTTTCCACGAAAAGTTGTCATTGAAATGAGTTTTCACAAACTGCCAGTGCCGACATAACTTGTGTCCACAAAAAGTTGCCCATACAACGTTTCCACGAAACGATACGAACCTCACGAAGTGAGCCTAGATGGAGCCTTTCTCTCTTCCCTCGTTCTTATTCTTGCTCTCTCTTCCTGTCTTTTCTCTCATCCTCTTTATTTATTTCACCCAGGATTCGTCAAGAGGTTCGTAATGTGCTGTCCCTGTGCCTTTGCCTGGTTCTGATGGCGGCGGTGATGGCCTTTGTGCAAGTGGACACAGACAGCTGTGAGTCCTGCCTGCACCTGTTGTGCCTATCCTGCCACGACCTCCTAGGGACCTCGTGACTATGTGCGGCTGAACTAGGATTTCATGTGTCTCTGTGAGAAGCAAACCACGTTTGAAAAAAAAAAAGTACAGACGAACCCGTATATTTTGAATTCAAAGGGGATCGTAAAATAGTTCGATATATCGATAATTTTATATACAATAATATGTTAACTTAAGCCCCAGTTGAAATTCCCTCGCGTCTCTGCTAATACCGAAGGCCACCACAAACGGGAGCTTACCGAGTAGAGCCTTTAAGAGTCAGCTTAGTTGGTGAAGATCGCAAACACACTTGCGATCGTTTACGTGCGTGCGACCTCCACACAGCACCAGCGATAAAACACGAAAATAATTAAAAGAAATGAAAGAACGGCCGCATAAAAAAACTCTCGATCCATAGAATAAACTTAAGCAAGCAACAAAAAAGAAACCTCACTAAATTCAGGCAGCAAAGAAAGAAGGCAAAAAAGGAAAAGAACGGGCAAAGCAAAACCGGCAAAAGAAAAAGGTAAACAAAGATAAGGCGTTCAAAGTGCAATTGCTCAACCGTTGTTGTCAACACACTCAACTCAACAAAGACCTCTTTTTTTTTCTTATTTTATTTTGGGGCTAAGGAGTCACGCAGCAACAATGGTGTTTGGGGAAACAAGCACACGCTACCGTTCCAACAGCGTGCACTCCCTGCCCCCCATAAGCGTGCGCGTGCCCTTCCCCTTCCTTTTGCCATTCTCCACTTTGTTTTTTTTACTACTGCTCATTTTCTGTGTATTCCTGTGTGCGTATGCTGGCTTGGCAGTTTGCCAGCGCCTCAACATGAGCTATGTACTCGCCGCCGGCGCAGTTCAATCGCGGGAGAAGTGACGTCTGCCCTACGGCCGCCCGTTATGGTTAGGTCATGCCTGCCGCCTCGGTTTTTTCTGGGCAAAGCACCGGCTTATGAAACCGCAGGGGACAGGCTTGAATTTTGGCCTAGATGCCCGCAGTCCGATGGAGGCTTATTGCATCAAAAGCGTAGTGGAACTTGTGGAGCTTTTGGTTGTACGTTAAAGGATTCCCAGGAGGTGGAAATTAGTCCTCAGCCCTCTGCTGGGGTGTGCCAGATGCTGTTGGTTTGGTTTGTAAATCCCCAAATTTGACGTGCCATGTCATGCCAAGACATGCCGCTCCACTCGTCTTCTTTTCCTCCTCTCAGTTTGCCTGCTGTTGTCTGCTCTGTTTCATTGGCTTTTGGCTTGCTGCTCTGTTAGTTCGACAGTTGGGCATGCATTGTCTTGGTTACCGTTTACATGTTTGCCTCTGAGTGTTGCTGTGCCGCACGTGTATGGTTTGTTCCGGGCAGTCAAAAACGATAAGGGACGTTGAAAGAGAGCATGCGGTGAATGCGCGTAAGTAATGCATGGCTCAAATTTCAACAAGCTTGGATGCAAAAATGTTGTTTGAATTGCTTGTCTTGCCACCTGCTAGATGGCGAGGAGGCACCCACTGAAGAGCGCATAGATATGTTGAGATAGAGTAACTGTATGTGCTCTGCTTGCAGAGTAGAGTATTGCAACAATCTCAAACTTTTTACTCCAAGTATTATGGGAGAAGCTACAGTCACACTTCCATGAGACGAACGAGTGCGATTACATAAGGCGGCGGTTCTCCGTACATGCGCTGTTGTGCGTCTCCCAAGTCCCTCGAAGCACGCACATGCTGCATCATCGGTTGTCATTTTGTCTGCTTGTGCACGATCGCTTTGAAACGGTGCTTGCGTTATAAAAAAAAAATGAATTATGCATGTTTGAGTGGCACACAATGTCCAAAGGTTCAAGAATCTTCCTGATTGTCAGACTTCAGTGTAAGATCTATATTTTGCAAATGCAGCGCAAAAAATATGTCCCACCCCGAACCCGGCGCTTTGCAAGGCCGCTTTCCCGTGAGCGTTTCAGCCAAACAGTAAGGCGCATGGGGCTCCTACTCCGCCAATGAGAAGTTGGCGGCGAAAGGGAAAGGAGGGCGATACTCTGTCTCCTCCATTTAGTTACTCTGCGTTGAGGTTATGTTTCATGCGGGTCAGGCTTAACCAGTGGAGCCCTGTTCCGACAAACAACATGCTACATGATGCTGCCATGAAGTAGAGACAAAAGACCATTACCGTTTCGTGTGACGGAACTTGTCACAAATGCCATCATAAATATGTTCGTTATGAGAGTCTGAGCGAGCTATATACCAGAAGTGTGCAAGGGGAAAACAGCGGGTGCAGGTACCAGAACCCTTTTGATGAAGCATAAGCTGAGATGCGTATCCACAGGTACAGCTGAATGAAGAACCAGTTTCATAGACTCTTTGTTGGGCTTGTGCCAGTGTGACGCCATAAATTTTCTAGCGTGAAATGGATAACCCGTTTCAAGATCTTGGTTATTTTGTCGTCGTATGCTTCGCCGACATTAAAGGAGTACTAAAGAGGATTTTGTGATTGTCTGTTCTTGGTCATAACTGAGTCTACGAGCCCTAAGTATCCTAAAAATTCAAAAATTACTATCACGCAACGCTGATTTTTTTATTAAAAATGTGATGCAAGGTTGGGACACACCAATTTCTGAGCGGATTGTTCCGCTCAGAAATGCGCAGTGATGATGGCCGACGAATGTCCGTCATCAGTGCGCTGACACTGCTGCTGGGGTAGGCCCTGCCTTTCCTGAGTGGAAAATGTGCTCACGAAGTGGTGTCTTGACCTTTCATCACATTTTTAATAAAGAAATCAGCTTCGCACGATTGTACTTTTTAGATTTTTAGGATGCTTAGGGTCCGTAGAATCAGTTATGACCAAGAACAGACAATCGCAGAATCCTCTTTAGTGCAGTACCGAAGCCAAGTGCTAAAGTTGCACAAAGCAAGTCTAGAAATTATACTGACATCACGCAATCATGTTGATGCGGGTTTAACAAAAACATATCGACATGTTCCTTTCTTTCTCTTTTTCCGCAAAGTGCGGTGACACACTCAAAGAAATTATGATGTTGATTTAGACCGCTTTTTATTAAATCACATTTGAACATCATTTATTTTTGGATATCAATGTTTTCCGGATATGTCTCGTGAAGAGGCCTAACCTGCACCTCATTCTCTGTTCCCAGGGCAAGACGGCTTCTTTGTGCTTTCTATGGTGCTTATTGTGTTGGTGAATGGTGAGTACGCCTTCCTATACTATACTATAAAAAAGAAAAAAAAAATTAATGCTTATTTTGTCAGATTTTGGCAATCTCTCGGTATCTTGTAACTAGGGTTCTGTGTTTTCAGCAAATACCAATGAACCCAAAAATCAAGCCCCAAGCCGGTTTGATCAAAAACGCAGAAAAGCGAAAAACCCAGAATTTGAGCTCTCCTGAGCTTCACGAGAAGCAAATCTCTGTCTACAGCTTTGTTTTATGTTGACCCAGAAGGCAGGCCACCAGTGAATTGTCCGTGAGGCCCCTGCTTGCTTCAGAATCCCACATCTTATCTCGTTTGTTTTTCTTATCAGTTTGTGGACTATATTTCTTATCACTTCGGGAATCAGTAAATTCGAAAAACGCTTGGAGCGCATGGCAGGCATGGCACTGTGCTAAAGTTACCGCTCGTGCAGCAGGCGCAAAGTTTGTGTTGCGAGGACGCCGATGATAAGGGACAACAAAAAACTTCCAGCCTTTCCACTCTGGCCTTAACAGCCCTTAAGGGGGCACACCCCCTAGGAGGGTCAACTTTTGAGCCCTTGGCTTAAAATTAATTAAATTTATAGGGTAGGCTGGTGGTCACGCTAGAGGGTGCATAACAAACTTTCAGGTCTGTCGGGTAAATGAGAAGGAAATTAGAACAGCTTCCATCAGCAACACGTCCACATTGTTTAGTAGACCTATCGTCGGAAAACTATCACAATATTCAAGATTTGTATTCGCTAGATATGTAGCAGAATGCCTAGGGGGTGCAGCTATGGAAAGGTTTTTGTAAGAAGTCAGTTATTTCTATAAATTTTTTCTTCTGCAAAATTGGTCAACTTTCTGGTCTTCTGTGTCTTCGACAAAATGTCAACATTTTTTATAAAAGACATCTGTAAAGTGACAAAAGCATTCCATAGCCGCACTCCTTATTAAATTTCAGTCAGGAAAAGTGAAGAACGAGCCTTCCCTGTATTGCCATTATCAAACGATAGGTTGACTAAAATGGAATTTATACCAAAAAGTGGAACGGAGAAAAATGCGTTCAAAGTGCTCCAAACCCTACCTTTTCTTTAGCTGCAATGGACAGAAAATAATTTAATAAAAATTAACTATGCAGTCTAAACTAATGAAACTTTCTGGGAATACTCTCTAGATGTTGTTGGATGTATTTATGTAATTTTTCAAAATCAACTTTTTTTGCAGAGTTTTTTTTTTTCTGGGTAGTGTCCCCCCTTAACAGCTCCGCCGTAAAACTGCGCGAGCCCGTTTTTACACCCGCAGCCTTGTGCCTGTTGCACGGATGGTAACTTTAGCACAACACCACACTTCTCACACGCTCCGTCTTTCTAAAATAGATTTAGTATTTGCCAAATGCCGCTCACCTGTTGGAAGCATATGTTTATCTTCACTAAATAAAAAGTTAATTAACAAGTTTTATTTGGTTAACTGACTTTTTGTGACAATTAGCCCTTATATTATGTCCCCTTGACCGTATAAGTCGCCCGCACAGACCGCATTTGTGTAGCTTTGACGGTAATCTTAAAGATGATACGTAAAGCCCAAAAAATACACCCTTCATGTACACGGCTTCCTTGTGACGTCAGTTCGCCCTTCTTTCTGGTGGCCAGTAGCGACTCGTGAACGCAGCAGAAGGTACCCTCTCGCGCCCCCTTTCCCCCCATTACGTCTGTCCAAGTGACGTCAGTGGAAGCTATGTACATGTTGGGAAAGTGCCCTTAGAAGCTTGTAGGTAAAGCAACTTTATTAGTTCATATCATATCTGTGATACTACCTGTAAAGGATCATTTCTAGATTTTCGGCCTTTTGCTTTAGTATACATTGTATTATCAATGTAACGGAAGGATTTTACGATACTGTATCAAATATTTCTACTGTTACTGATGTCATTTAATTTCATATTAGGGTACAGTCGCCGACCGATTTTTCGAACTTCGCGGGGACCGAAAAATCAGCAGAATGAAAAACTTGCCTTTATTACGTCTAAGCGGGCTTAAAAAAGCCGTAGGGTAAGTAGTGCCTTGCTTCAGGTTACGCCTGCTAGCCTTGTTTCAGGTTACGCCTCCGTTTGCATTCGGCAACTTTCTATTAGCTTAGAAATTGCTGCCTTCTTTTCTAGCGTTATGATCGAGTACCTTTTGTGTTTCTTAGCAACACATCGCGGCAGCGGGAGAACAGATAGGGAAATGAAGTCCAAGCCAGCGTAGTCCGAAAACATGATTCACCGAGACGAGGTCGAGATGAGATGTGCCATGATTGCAATGGCGAATGAACAAAGCAAAACGCTAACAACAATGATGATGATGATGACGACACACTGCTAGAAAACAAAAAAAAAAAAGCCGTACTGCATCACCTAGCGGTAGGACTTAGCAGTTCTCAACCAGTGCTTCCAAGCCTAGCCGATCCCTGTGCAGCCACCGTAGAATCCAAAATGGCCGCTCCTCGGTGGTATTTTCCGCGGATCGCTCGCAATGATTTTGTCCGAAAAAACATTCGGACTTCAAGCTGTCCAAAACATTGGTCATGAATATGCACTATTTCTATCGGGTAGGTCAGGGTTCCTCTTTTAGGTCCGAAATACCGAACGAGTCCCGGCGTCCGAAAAATTGCTTGGTGACTGTATGTGTAAAGGCAGTTGCAGCGACAACACATAATTGCAAAGATTGTTCCAGCTGCCATTGAAGCAGAGCAGTTGTCATCATGAGGAGAAATGCCAGTATTCAATAGCCCCCTCATGCTCGCTGGGCTGTGTAAAGAAGTTACAATCGAGTGTTATGTCTTTTTGTAGGGGTGTGCAAATATTTGAGTTTCGAATTTGAATCAAATAATGGTTGTTGGAATAATTCTATTAGACTCGCGGATTCCTAGTACATTTGAGTTTCGGGATCATTTGATGCATCGCATATTGGTACTGTTGGAAAAAATTCATGTTTCTTCAGGACCGCTGCTCATATGGTGAAATAGTAGTCCTGTGTTGGATCTAAATCAAGTCTACATCCTGCGGCTTTGACCAACATTTCGACAGAAAGTAGTTTGTTTTATGTGTTTCTTAAACAAAGTGTTCATGCACTATGTTCCGCTTGCCCTCCAGGACAATAAACACGTAAGAGCTTTTGTCTCATCTATGCGACTTTGTTTGCTTAGTTTCTTTAATTTTGCGAATAAATGTTTCGGTGTTTGTAATCTATTCAACATTCGACTGTTTGGCCATTATTTGGTACTGTTCTACTCAAATTCAATTCGAGTTGAAACTTCACTAGTCGCACACTTCTAGATTTCGATCTACAGCTTTGCGTCATCCACAAAAATTTCTGTTCAAAATATGGAAAAAAAGTGAAACTGCAGGTTTACCTAGTTTGAATGAATATTGAATGAATATTAAATGAATATTGAAAACCAATGAATATTGAAAACCATTTGCAAATCAAACAGAATATGAAAAATAAAATCGAATATAAATAAAATAATGAAACAATGCACATTGTAATTTTTTGTATCTCGTGGTTCAAGATACAAAAAAAAAACAATAAGCGTTGCACGCGCAAGCGTCAAGTATATTAAAAAAAAAAAAAAAAGATCTTGGTAAGGGCTAATGTAAAAACTCTTCACAAATTGAAAAGTTGGGCTAGTTGGTACATCGAAAGAAGAACATGCGCCTCAAAGACAGGGAAAGAGAACTAGACGACACAGTGCTCAGTGTTGTCTTGTTTTTTGTCCCTGTCCTTGAGGTACCTGTTCTTTCCTAAAAATAACTCTACCTCGCAGTAAACTATTCGGAATAAAACTACGACTAGTACATACGATAGACTACGATATTCTGGTGATTTTTTGTTAAAATTCGAGATTTAGCAAGGGTACTTTTGTATTGCTGGAAGATTTATGTGGACGTCTTCATAAGCTTACTTTTTTTTATGCCAACTCTCTGGTTTGGTTATTACCTTTACATAGGTTCATCTGTGCAATGGCACCGGGAAAGATGTAAATTAAAACTCTATTAGCTGGAGGAGTGGATGGAAACTTGGGAATAACCTTAACGAGCTCGACTGGGTTGTTTCTAAGGCTTGTTTATCGTTCACATGCCGACTTTTGTTATCATGAAGTCCTACATGTCGGTTGTCATTGATGTTATTAATCAAATGACCAAAACTTTGTTTTTACCTGAATTAATAATTTATTATGTTCTAGCATGACTTCCATGGAATTTACTATTTGCTTTACCTCTGGCTTTGCACCTAAAATAACCTTTCGCAGCTGTTCATACAGTCCTTCACCATTCAGCATATCTTTGTCGTGCCTGGCAACTGGGGATGCCGCAACCTTTTTTCGAACCGAAGTTTCAATAATCGAATCAAGCGGTTCGAAAGGTTCGAAAGAGTTCGAATTTTGGAACTTTCTATATTGTAAAATTCGCGGAAGTCGAATTTTCGAACTTGTTAAACTAAGAAGTTTGACCCTTTTCGAAATTTCGAACTTCGCACATTCAGAAATGCAATGTTTTTTGAACCTTCGAACTTATTACGCTAAAAAATTTGATCCTGTTCGAACTTTCGAACTTATTACGCTGCAAAATTCTATGCTTGTTGAACTTCGAACTTGATAGACCAAAAAATTAGATGATTTTCGAACTTTCGAACTTTTTGCACTACAGTCGCCGACCGATTATTCGGACTTCGCGGGAACCGAAAAAACGTCCGAATAATACAGCAGTCCGAAAAATCGGCAGATTGAAAAACTTGCCTTTATTACTTCCAAGTGGGCTTAAAAAAGCCGTAAATGGTGCCTCGTTTCAGGTTACACCTCCATTTCTGTTCGGCAACTTTCTGTTAGCTTGAGAATCGCTGCCTTCTTTTCTAGCGTTATGGTCGAGTACTTTCTGCGCTTCTTAACGACACATCGCGGTGGCAGAACAACAGATGGGGCCATGACGTCCAAGCCAGCGTTGTCCTAACGAGATGAGAGGCGCAAATCCACGAGCGCAAAATGGCGACTGGCGACGCGAAGGAACGGAAAAACAAAGCAAAACGATAATGATGATGATGATGACGTGCAGCTAAATGGAAAAAAGGGCTAGCATAGCGTCACCTAGCGGTAAAACTAAAGAGTACTCAAGTAGCGCTGCCAAGCCAAGCCAATCCATTTGCAGCCAACAACATAGAATTCAAAATGGCCGCTTCTCGATGGTGTTTTCCGCCGATCGCTCGCGACGATTTTGTCCGAATAATCGAACTTTCGGACTTCAAGCTGTCCGAAACATTGGTCGTGAATATACACGATTTCTATGGGGTAAGTCACGGTTCCGCCTTTAGGCCCGAAACATTGAACAAGTCCGAATTATCGGAGTCCGAAAAATCGGTCGGCGACTGTAAGAAGTTCGAAGCTTTTTTTAAACTTTCGAACTTCCCTACGCTAAGGAATTAAATAATTTTCGAATTTTGGAACTTATTTATCTAGAGAATTCGAAAATTTTCGAACTTTCGAATCCCTAAAAGTCAAAAGTTCGACGAAATTCGAACGTTTAGGGTAAAAGTTCAAAGTTCGTCGAACTTCGACAGACTGGCGGATGGTTTCATTTGAATTCAAGTAGTGAGGCACATTCGTAATTTTTTTTTCTCTAATTTTTACATGCGGTGCCGCGTTCCTTACGAAAGAAAATGTTGTTTATTTCAATGTTCTGGCATGCCTAGTTTTAAAGAAATAAATTCCCGAAGCGGCGAGGAAGGACGACGGGTTTTTGACGATTGTCGTTTGTGCCGTATTTGAAGCACGCTATAGCCGAAGCTATTTGTGGTAGAGATGTTAAACTTTTTTAAGAATGATCTATCTATAGCCTAGATAAGTGTCATCTTAAGATGTGATTATTGTTATTCAAGATGAGTTTCGAAGAAATGTCCAAACATGTATCTACGGGCAATTATGCCGTAAATTTGGTAATTTTTTTGTCTAAATTGTTTGAGGTATCGGATTTAGATTAGCACACAGACAGTACATATCAATGCCATCTGCAGAATACAAAATAATGTATTTATTGTTTTTTCACGTTGAGGAATAAATTAACTCATGGGAAAAAATTTCTAATATTGTTCAAGTTCAGCACGTCATTAAAAAGAAAATTTTTTCGCTTCACGTTTTTGGGACGTGTTTCTTTTAGCCTGTACACATTTTGGTAGGAAAAACTTGTTTCGAAGTTCTGAGCCTCTGAATATGGAAGAATACAACACTTCCGGCGAGTTCTCGATAGTTTTTTTTTCTCTCCAGCTTTTTATTCCTGTATCTAATGTTATGCTTTTTTTTTTTTTTTTTTTTACCAATGGCACAGTTATTTAGGTCGAAAAGACATAGCTTCGAACTTCCTAACCACTAAGCATGTGACAAGTAGTGCCTTCTGACAACCAGTTTCCGACAATGACCATCTACGCGACAGGCCACATTAATCATTGTAGGAACGAAAATGAAGTGTACACTTACCCTCCAAACATTACTTTAGCTGCACCAAAAGGTGCTCCAAAATAACTCAGACTGATCACATCACTGCATGCGGGAACTCTGTGAACTCCCATCTCACAAGAACTGATACCACATATCGTGAACGCAGCAGATTCGCGTTTCACGGTGTGGTAAATGCACGGAAACCGTCGCAGAACTCGCATGTCGCGGGAACCGTAGTATGCACGCCAATCGTGGACACAACAAACTCGGGTTCCATGGTGCGATAAACGTGTGGGAACCCGCCACGAACTCGGTTGTCACACATACCTATTCTGCAGTTCTACCTATACCACAGTTCGCGCGATTGATGTAATTCCCGCTGGACGTTGCGCGACATCTGACGGGAATCATTAAGTATCTGCATGTAAACAAATGGTGGAAGTGGCGGACGTTGTTCGTCGGCATAGCAGAACACGGCTTGATGGTTGGGAAAAGGTGTTTTGTAGGACCGCCCCGTAACACCGTGCACCTTGCACGGCGGATTTAATGGTCCACACCGTCACTTGCAGGCTTCTCGTCGTGGCTGACGATGGGGATCACCGGCCTGGCAGGCGCGGCTACCTTCGGATTACATGCACAACTACGTCATCGGCATGGTGAGCCTGTGGGGCGTAATATCATGGTGCCTGGGCCCTGTCTCAGACTGGTGCATGTGCCGCATCCCGAAAAATAGCTCGTTGATTTTCGTTCGATGGCATCATAGAAGTGTCACGTCGTCGCCGACCGCGATCCTGGCAGTGAAACAGCGGCGGTGGTGGTTGTGCAGACGCCCGTTCCGCTGCAGGTCGCAGGGGCATGAGAAATCTCCATGCCCATTGGATGTAAAAGGAATGACGAGGGGGGGGGGGGGGGGGAAGGAGGAGGAGGAGGAGGAGGAGGAGGAGGAGGAGGGGGGGGGGGGGGGGGGAGGAAAGCCTCTCTTTCACTGCAAAGTTCCTGCCGTGAACTGACAAGATGAGTATTTTGGGGGACGGGATCTCGGGCAGGGACAAGGTTTAGTCCTACTCGTAAATAGGCCTAACGTCTGTGCGACGTGCACACTCGCACTTACAAATCTTGCTTTGGGCATTCCGCGAAAATCGGTTTCTCAATGTGTCACGCTAAAATCTATTACAGAGGTGTGACTAGGTGGTGCATGCATGAAGTTAAAACGTTGGCGGATAAACTTATCGTAGAATACCGCGCATCCGCCCATTCTACATTAAGTGCCCATTACCAAATTTGTAAGATTGAGGAAATATGCACAGTACATTTATATGTAAAACTGATGACCGGACAAGCGCCCATTCCCCATTTTCGTGCGATTATCTCCAAAGTTTGAGTGGGCACTTGCCCGGTATTTTACGGTACCTCGTTCAAGAAAGAAAAGAGGAGAGCCCGTTTTGGGCATTCTAAGGCGCCATTGCCCGGGCGATGTACACGGTGCTCGTTGACTTGGAGATGCTGCCGACGGATGGTGTATGCATCGAAAAACTTTCGCTAGATCATCTGCTATCGAAACCCGAATTGGCGCGCTCTGCGCCTTCGACACCTATGCCATCTGTCAGGATCTTCTCTGAGTCAACGAGCGCCGTCCAAGTCTCCCGGGAAATGGCGCCATAGATCGCCCAAGACAGGTTTGCCTTTTTTTTTTCTCGACTGAGGTAAGTTTATTCGTTGATATTTTAACTCCACGCTTGCACCACCTAACCGCACTTTCGTAGCAAATCTGAGCGCGATATGTTGTGAAACTGACTTGTGAACTGCCCAAATTGCGATAGAAGCGTTAGTGTATGTGCTGTATATAGATTGTATTTGATGTAGCATGTGTAACGCGCGTGTAGTGTTTCGTGGCATGCATGCGTTTCCAGTAATAAACGGGAGCAGAAGTCTCTCCCTCGAACGAACCAACGTTTGTGTTTGTGCGTGTGGCACCTGGTCGACGAGTGCACGACGAACCGCATTGGGCCGACTTGCCGGGGCAGCATGCAAAGTCCCATGTTATGTAAAGTCACGGTTCCTATAGATGGACGGGAGACGAAAGGAGGTCACACCGGATCCCGTCGTGCACAGGCGGTGGCCGGCGTGTTTGCGTCCGGGCTGCAGGTGGTGACGTTGCTGGGCCACACAGACCCATGTGTGGCGGCCCTGGCCTACTTCGGCTGCGCCCTGGTGGTGCTGCTCGTCAGCCTGCTCTGCTTCATGGCCATGCAGTCCTCCGTGAGTGCTCCTTTCCCCCCTCTTTCACTACCCCCGGGACCCGCAACGTGTCTCTGGTCAGCGCGCTCGGCCAATACAGTATAACTTTGTTACGGCGGGTCTGGTTACAGAGACGTTCGGTCGTAAGATTTCGATTTGGGAAGTTTAGTTGGTTTTTTTCGTCTTTGCCGTTGAACCAACTTTGCTTATAACAGATTTTGTTATTATGTACATTTGTATATACTGTAATAGGGAGTTTGTAAGTAGTTTACAATTCCATTTTAGTGGATTCATCGACAGCAGTCCTTACTTCCGACATTGTGCGGCTTGGGTTCGGTGGCGGTGACACCCATTTTGCAAACTGTGGTCGTCGTGCTTGGCGCCTCACAGGCCTCGTATGGTCCAAAGTGCACAGTGATATGACTATCATCTGTACATCTCAATAAAAAATCGCTACCTTTAACCCTTTGACGGTCACTGCCGTACACGTACGGCAGGAATTAGACTTAGGTGAACTTTGGTGAACTATAAACTTTATATTCGCACATTCTTTCGCGTCGCTGGGCTTTTCATAGTTTTCAAGTCGGACGCTCCGTACACGTGATGCTCACTTCGCATACCGACCTCTCTGGTGGCAGTGCCAGAGGGAGCACTGACTCCTTCGATGCAGACATCTAACACTTTTCGGAGTTAAGTTTAGAGGACGAGAGCTCATTATCTCACGGAGAAGTTCTTTGAAGTTCTGTAAAGCCAAAATAAAACCGAAGAGAAGGTGACAACTTTTCATCTTCAGTATTTTCATTTGATGATTCTAAATCTAAACAGCTCGCAAGCCCCGCACGTGCTCCCGCTAGATAATTTGGGAAAAATAATTAAGTTTTGCAAACAAAGCAAAACCACTGGAAAACAGAAAAGAACAAAAAAAAAAAAAAAACTCGACTGTCGAAGGACTAAAAGTTTGTAAATTTCAATAAACCAGTTATTTTTTAATGGGTCAATGTGGCGAGGCAGGCGAGTTGAATTGAATTGAATATGATAAAAATATCGAGATTCGTAAAGCAAGCGTGAACTTATGCGTTTTAAAACAGGTTTCGTGACATTGTCTATACGGCTGCACTTTGTGAGAGGATGTGTTCTTGCCGCTGTGCATGGAGTCGCTTCCAGCAGCGTACTAGCCGTGTTGCTGTGCAGGTATTTGAAAAAAATTGGGTTGTGTGTATGTTTATACAGCCTAGAACTTGGTCTGCCTCAACGGGCGACGAGTCTCCCAGCTGTAGATGAGCAATTTAGCCAGTGCAGTACAACCGCTGGCCTGGGGTCTTTAACGTGCATCACGCAGTAGTGATACACGACCGCACGCCGGTACAATGCTCATCCAGATCGAACCGGGCAGGGGTGGGGATTGAACCCAGGATCCTGGGTTCCGCAGCGCGAGCTTTCGCTCCACGTGCTCCGAGCTGGTGTGCGCTAGACCACTCAGCCACCGATCCCCCTGTAGCTTCTGCCTTTTTTTTAAACTTTTATATTTATAGTAAATTCCCTTTCCTTTATAACAATTATCTCCTTTCCCTCTTTGAGGGGCGGTTTTATCGTTGTGCCATTTTATGTTGTTGCTAAATGAAAGAAGTCCTGTTCCCGTCCCCTCTGTTTTATACTTTCAAGTTTTCATATTGCGTTTTATCAGCCGATTTCTCTGGAGTTCTGTAACGACACCGAAAAACGTTACGTCCATAGGGAACCACATAAAAAGACTTCAGTCCACTGGCTGGATTTGAACTGGCCACCTTGAGGTTGTGAGCCATGTGCTTTGCCGACTGAGCTATCCAGGGCCAGTTGCCGAATCACTCAAAAGCGAAGTCTTTGACTTGGCGTGCGAAAGAGACCTCTTCTTTCTTGGAAGGCCTACCACACATCCTGTGCTTACCCTTCTGTCAGCATGATCAAGCTTGTATAATTTTTCGTTCCACATGACACTCTAGTAGTCTTTGTCAGTTATGAGTCTTTTGTCCTATGTGCAAAAAGTTTAGCGTATTTGGAAAGTTTAGGCGTTTTAGGGTGAGTTTAACAAAATTTTGGGGTGAAGGGACGACTGCATAATATTTTAGTGTGTCACTGATGTGCATCACTAAACCTTAAATATTTTCAGCCTTTTACATGGCTGATTACTGCTGTGTTGCAAAAAAAAATATTTCAGAACATGCTTTGCTTACTTCATAATGCGCAAGCTGCGAGTTAAATCACGACGTTGAGCACCTATGCAGTCTCCGATTTCGCAGCTCATGCATTTAGATGGTTTTTGCCAGGGGCCCTTCTGTAAATCCCTCACCCACAGGCTGCTGTCATCAGCAGTCAAAGACCTACCGTAAAATACCGCACATTTGCCCATTCCACACTAAGTGCTGCCCATTCCCACATTTGTAAGATCTGAGAAAATATGCACGGTACGTTTATACCGTAAAATCCCGAGTGAGAGCCCACCTAACATCAAGAGCAAATCGGCTGAAAATATGGAGTGGGCTAACTTTCAGTGTACAATTAGAAGTTCTAAAAAAATGCCATTTTTAGATCATGTGTTCCTTCCAAGCTTGTTATGGTGGCAAGGGGCAACGAAGCAAACATGCCTGTTACTTCCAAGTCAGCACTGTTCGCTTATATCCCACCATAGCGAACTAGCCACATTTACGCCGAGGTCATCATTGATCCCAACACTACTATTACTAAGAGTGGGCTAGCTTGCAGTGTTTAAAGAAATATAGCAAATCGAGCCAAAAATAGGGGTGGGCTGTCTTTTGGGGGTGGGGCATCTCTCGGCATTTTACGATATGTAAATTTGATGACCGGATAAGTGCCCATCCCCCATTTTCTCGCGATGAACTCAAAGTTTTGATTGGGTGCTTGCCTTGTATTTTACGGTACCTCACAATTTAGTTGGAGAGTTAATCCAGTTGTCACTGGGTTGTTCTCTCACAGCCATGGTCACCTCTATTAGCGCATTTGCTGTGGGAAGGCAAACCCCTCATGTCGCAAACGTGCTTTGCCGTGGTGAGACATCATTGTCTTTATGCACTCTGGAAAGCTCCGCAGCACATAGTCGTCCAAAACCTACAGTTGCCAATATTTTTTTAAAAGTTATAGTCGTCCAAAACCTACAGTTGCCAATATTTTTTTAAAAGTTATAGTCGTCCAAAACCTACAGTTGCCAATATTTTTTTAAAAGTTTGTCTAGCGGGACTTCGAAAGTATGGCTTGACATTAAACGTCACCACTCCACTTGGGTGGTAAAGTTTGTCATTTGACTCCAGCTTGTATGAGTGTCAAAGGATGTCTGTTTCAGTACCATGTGCGTAGAGCTGAAACAGGTAACGTACGTTACGCTATTACCTCTCACTAGATTTTGGCAAGCAACCTTCTATCTTTCGTGCATTGACGTACCAAACTTGCGTTCTGAGTGCATTTCATGCAACATTGCAATGACTCTAAGTTGTCAGATGGGCTTTGCTTGTCTCACCAACTCCTGGTGTGTTTCTTTTTTTTTTTTCAGGAATTCTTCCAGTACTGTTTGAAGAATCCACAACGTAAGTTGGCCGAGCTCTATTTTTGACCACATCGTAGCGACCGCAGCATTTACGTGTTGCCTCACAGGCACTACTGTGCAAAACCTTGCCAAACCACTGAGGTTTGGCAAGGAAACGCGAGTCGGTGGAGAGCGGCGAACCCGAATTTGAAAGAGACAATATCTTTTTCAAATTCGAGATTTAGTGAGGGTACTCGCAAGAAAAATTACACAAACTGCTCTATAGGTCTATTTTTATTCCAGCTCTCTTTAGTTGTCACCTTCATATAGCTTTATCCGTTTGAGGTACAGTCACTAGAATAAAATAAAACTACCTACATTAGGTAAAGGAGTGGAAGGAAGCTTGGAAATAACCTTAACGAGTTTGACTTTATCATTCACATGCCTCTTTGTTATCATAAAGTTCTACATACAGAATGTCATTGATGTTCATAATTCAATGAAGAAAGTTTTTTTTTAGTATGAATTATGAAGTTTAGTTTCATTACAACCTTTAGAACTTGAATAAAACACCAATTTGTGCGCTCAAGATTATTCTAGCATTATTTCAGTGGAATATGCTATTTGGTTTACATTTTATTTCACACGTAAAATAACCACCCACAGCAGTCTATACTGTCCTTCACCGATTAGCATCTTGTTGCCATGCCTTGTGCTTCTATGTGCAACTAAAGAGCCAGTGCTGTGTTCAAGGGAATCAAACCTGCCATGCAGTTCATGCTAGCAAAAGTTTGCGCAGAAGTGGGAAGGCAAAGCAGGCATGTTTCTTTGTCGGATAGGCCAACACACAAATGTTAACATGTAATATTCACAGTGGTATGAATAGAAATAAAGTGTGTGTGACAGTTACTAAAATTTGCGAAATATTGAGCCTGCAAAAACAAGTTGTTTATAGTATTTGTAATATTGGTGCAGCGAAACTGCATTGAAAAGCGCGTATATGTGTATTTTTATTACAATAGTATACGTGCAAGCGAGAGCAATTTTACAAATTCTCGTCACTGCATCGAACAAGAAATGTAACTCTCCTAGTAAATTTCTGCAGTTTAGGGTCATACTTATAGAAAAAAAAAAGGGTAGGCTGTGTACATAATCTGGGTGCAAGTTTTGGGCATGACAATGTTTATGTGCTAAGTCTAGTGAAATGAAACGAATGCATAAAATGTAAGAGATTTCTTTTTGAGTCACGGAACTAAGGGAATGAAACTCAAGTATCATTATTGATTATTGGATATATTATTTATAAACGCTTTTTGTTCGATCAATGCCTTGTTCGGTCTGGATTGTTGCGTTGCCGCGGCTGTGTCGGACATCCGAGGCTTGCCACAAGATGGCAGCATCGGTGACATCACATCAGCATCAGACATACTGTGATCATCTTGTTGGGTGCATGTATCTTGGACGGATAGAGATATCTTGATGATTTTCTCACCATCATGTATGGCTTCATGGGATCTATAGGTTTGACATTTCTGTGATATGTATACAAACAGAATGGAGACATGGGCCTCGACGGTCAATTTTAGGCTCAAGTTTCAGCTTTCACACAGAAATAGTAACCCAGTATTGTCACAAGTTATATCTTAGCACCTATCGTGGGGTGTATGTACCCGAAATTATACCAAAAGCAAATTAATCAATCGAACGACACGTCCGCTAGCAACACCGAGTCAAACTGTGCTGAGCGCGCACTCGAACGGCTCATCGAAAGCAGCGTTTCACTCCACGCCTGCGCAGGAGGGGAGTGAACGGGCGTGTTTGAAACGAGTGAGGCATGCAGTCAAGGACAGTAGCTACATAACGACATGAGAACAATCACTTTCTGGTTGAAAGTCGCAGAGCAGTAGGCTGTTTTAGTGAGGTCTGTTTTCGTTGCACAATGTTTTCGTACATACGTTCAGGTAAGACATTGCCACGTCTGAAATCACACCGTTGTATAAGGCACGCTGATGAAAATTAAAAACAAACAAACAACAAAGGCGACTTATGCACTGGAAAAAACGGTAGTTTGTCATGCTGCATTCTTAACTTGTCATTGACTATAGAAGCAGGAAATTTACCAGCAAGTTTGTTGTTTACACCATACCGATAGAGATACAGAGTTCCCGGTTGTTTAGGCCGTAAACAGACAGTCCCAGCCGGCTGAGGACAGGAATGGCAAGCATTCCAATTTTTCTGCAGGCAGCATGCAGGCCATGATCAGCTACGAGGACCTCGAGATTAGTGTGTCACCCCTGGTTGTCTTTCGAAAGGTTGGTGCCCTTGATTTTCTCACGTTCAGTGCGAGCAGCAACAAACATTGTTTTGCAAGATTTAATCAATCCACGCCACTGATCTTGTCTAACATCGCCATGAGTCTAATACTTACCTCTTCCCGATTGTCATCAATTACCTTTGAATAAAGTCTCACTCTGGAAAGTCTAGTTCTGTAGCTACTGTTACTACAATGGCGTGTTGTCGACAATCCATTTCTTTTTACCGGCTGGTTCTCACGAGGACGACAAATTACGAAAGATGCCTAGCTTAGTTCAAAGCCAATCACTCTAGTTCTGTCCCGGTCATCGAATGACCTTCGTCGCACTATTTTTGGGGGTCATCGATAATTGGTGCTACATGTACCAATACACTGAGCCTAATACCTTTGAGTTTCGATGTTCAGTGTTTTGCACAAAAACAAGCTTTCCTGTTTCTTGTTTGACGATTGAAGACTTGTTTTTTAGAGATGAATAGATAAAAGTATGTGCTAGGTCTGATTTCATAGTTGAAAGCTAGTTACGAATCCATCACAAATCAGACATACTAACGTGAAAATTTACTGTAAAAAGGGCATTCACGCTCAAAAATAAAAAGTAAAACATTGAATTCAGGTAATACGATCTGGAGCTCTGTGCTACACGGCGGGACCAAGGGACCGGCACAATGGCGTCTGCTGCGATTGGTCAGCGCCGTGCCGCTGCACAGTCGCAGCAGACAGCATTGTCCCGGTCCCTTAGTCCCGCTTGGTTTTGCCGTGTAAAAGGGTAGATATTATAGATTACACAATTATAGATCACACTCGAGTAATTAGGTCACATATTTTTTGACACTGATTTTTGAGTCTGACAGTCATTTGTAAGTCCCACATAATGGAGTTAATATCACACGGGATGTGACAATCAAACTTCTTGTTATGTGCAGTGCTCACTCAAGTAGAACATAGAATTGTTGGTGGAATGTTGTCATTCGTTTAGCTCTACCTTAGCTTTTCAGGGAGGCAACAAACCGTACCTTGCCTCATTTAGAAATGGGTACTATTTGGAACTCGGCTGGAAACCCGACCCATATCCCGAAAAAAGACGAAGAGCGGTTGAGGAGTGATCTCGGACCCCCTTCCCCGTTTCAGATGTGGGTGCAGGGCGCGTCGTCCGCCCTCGTGTTTGGAGTGTCCATGATGGTCTTTCCGGCGGTCACGGTCTTGGTGGTCTCGCAGAATGTGCTGTCTGGATCTGCCTGGACTGGTGGGAAAAATAAAATTCAGCATGTCTCAATCATATACGATAGGCTTATAAATGTATAAAATGTGTTGCAGATGAGCTGGGCACATGCTGCATGTGTAGTTCACGAGGTCATGTCACTCTCTGACCTGCAACAGGATGTCACGTGACACCTCCATGTTGCATCACATCTTGGTGTCATGTGACTCCGTGACACCGTGAACGTAAAGGCTGGTTCACGCACTCGCTTTAGGTTTCAACCGGGGGAGTGTGTTTGCTGCCTTCTTACAACCAGAGAACAAACATACCGGCACGCTGGTGCCAGTTATGGTGTGGACCTGGAACTGCGTTTCACTAGAGTGAAGGTTTTGCAGTAGTATTGAATGTTATCCATGAGAAATGGCCGTTTATTACATTGTCGAAAGATTTTCAAGCCCATGATGGAAGAGTGGTGCACTAACAAAATCGGAAATATACGGGGTGTTTCAGCGAAGGCTTTCAAAACTCTTTAAAAATAAGGTAGTGGGTGGTGGAGGAAAATAAGACACTCTTTTCGGGAACA
The DNA here is from genome assembly GCA_013358835.2 of Ixodes persulcatus. Classification (NCBI taxonomy): domain Eukaryota; kingdom Metazoa; phylum Arthropoda; class Arachnida; order Ixodida; family Ixodidae; genus Ixodes; species Ixodes persulcatus. The sequence goes on along the minus strand of JABSTQ010010317.1, from coordinate 763,475 downwards.
AACTGCTAGCCACAGCAAACGTCGGGAATCGCATAAAGACGTATGAATTAGCTAAATGATGACCAACACTTGCTAATTAATGTTTTAATCAGTGAAAATAAACATATGGTTCCAATGAGAAACTTGCTAAGCGTTGTTGAAAACAACTACCGTAATATTCTAGGGTGCCTCAGCCCCGAAAGGTAGCTCATTCCTTCTTTTAATATGATTTGCTTTTTTTTTTTGCAAAAACATCGAAAGAGTTTGTTCCTAGTAATCGCAGTGCTCAGGCCTATTGTGATCTCGATGGAAATGGTGTTATACTAGTTGGCTATGGTGGGAGATAAGTGAACATTGCTGACTGGTAAAGACAGTCTTCTTTGGTTCATCACCTCTCGCTGCGACAGCAAGTCTTGCAAGTCACATAAACTAAAAATAGCATTTCAACGCAGTAGCGTTAAGCAGCTCGTGTCGCAGAAAAGCAGGCGTCAGCGGCGTGCGCTGAAATCCAGGATTGGTCGATAGGGTCATGACGTCACAACCACATGACCTCGCGCGGGAATTTCAAACAACCCACAACGCTCGCGTGAAACGTCACGTCACGCGTGGAATGAAAGTGATTAAAAAAAACATGACAAGTAGTGCGAATTACAGATCTCTGCATGTCTCAAATGATTTCACTTTATAAAGTAATTCATTTGCCTTAAAGAAAGATTTGAAAAATTTTAGGCCGGATTTGAACACACGATTCTCTGGCTGCAAGCCAAACACGCTACCAACTAGGCCACACAAGGCACGCTTGCACAGCTTGGGAACAAGCGGAAGTTCATATGTTTCGCTATTGCGTTCCACTTTTAAAGGCGAAGCTTAAAGGGGCAGTGACACCCTAAAGATTGTATTTTTTTTTTATTGTCTAAAACGATGCAAGTTGTAGTCATAGACACGCAAAAAAAACCGCATCGCGAAAAAACATTTCCCCGCGCGCGCGCGCGCCCGCCTTTTTATTTTTGGCGTTTAAATCTCCCGCCGCTACCTCCTTGCTTCTTTTGATCGGTGACGTCAAAAATCAGGAAATTTAGAAGCTTTGTAGGCGACATTTCTATAACATTTAATAACGGCAATCGTAAAACATGTTTTTTAACGCAATTGCGAACGCACTACGGCCCCTCTTTTTGAAATACCAAAAATCAGAGTTCGGTGAGATGTCCCTTCCTAGATTTGTGTCCTCTCGGAAAACTTGGCGGCGCTCGAGCAGATCGGCGAGTAGGGGAAGAAACCGGTTTCCGCGCCGGCTCCCTTCTATCGCGCCAGCTCACCTCCTCCTCCCATCGGGTCAGCGGAGGTCCGAGAGAAAGTCGAGTCGCAGGAGACCGCAAAATTTGACTGACTGCACTGGCGGGGATCGCGCGGGAACTTCAAACTCGGCATTTGGAAATTGTTTTTTTTAATTCACAAATACTGAATTCCCAAGTTTTGAATTTTGAGGGTAATGTCTCGGCACCGTTTTCAATCGTTTCGGATAATAAAAAAAAATATGATTTTGATGTGTCAGTGCCCCTTTAAAAGGGAACTCCGGCGATTTTTTGAGCAACCCCAACTAACTATATTTTCGAAATCGCCGTCGTTTACTCTTTCTGGTATGCTATTTAGTATCGCGAAATTCATAATAGTTATTGCGAAATCGGCAAATGAAAATGATGCAAAAACCAACATTCAAATTTACCCGCACTTTTCAGTGCCATGACGTCAGTGGCGGGCAGGCTTGCCAGTCGAGCGAACAGTCTAAAAAATAGAATATGCCAATCATTTGTTTGGTGCTGGAGCGCGGATCCTGGAGCGAGCTTCCAAAGCATTCATTTGACACCATGAAGCTGCTTCAAATCAGTTCGGAACAAATTCTACAGTCCATAGAGTGAACCCCTGCCTTCCACTGACGTCACTTTTTCGTTGTTGCCAGTAGAGACTTTCAGTTTGAAAAACACGGTGAGGACCAAAATTGTAAATTCAATAACTTCGCGAAAAAAAATTATTTTAACCTAATATTTGAGATACTATTTTAGCGATGTTGTTTGGCGAGTTTAGCAAAATTTCAAGCAAATCGGGGACCATGAAGAAATCGCCGGAGTACCCCTTTAAGCGTCCTCCAAACACATGCAAAGTAAAAAAAAACATTTTTTTAAACAGCCTAGATAGAAAAGGAATGTCACAAAAACAGGTTTACAACGAAGGAAAAAACATCTTTAAAGCCATATTTACGGCGCGAAACAAATTTTTTCATTACATTTTTAATTAGAAAATAAAAATTTAATAAGGTTGTAGGTAGGGTTCTGCGTTTTCGGTTTCTATTTTTTCAAAATTCGGCGTACTTTTTTCGGTGTTTATTTTAAAACTCAATTTTCGGTTTTTTTCGGCGTATATTTATGCCCACAAAAGTTTATCGTCTTTTTTCGGTGAATATAAGATAAACACCAACGGGTACCAGATCAGTTGATCCTTGTAGCTCTGATATTTGCGATCACTCAAAGAATAACGGCACAGCTACATTGAAAAAGGAATAGACATTTTATTTGGCAAATGTGTGCTACTGTAAAAGAAACAAGAAAAAAACTCAGAAGAACAGGACAAGTCAGATATGAAGCCTATGCCCATAATCATGAAACTTCACCTTCTGTTGTGGAAATGGAGCATGCTGGTTAAGTTACTGTGTTTGAGGAGAATATCATAGAGGACGAAAACCGGACGACACGTTTCTTCAACTGGCAGCATACAAGACCATCAGGATTAGGAGATCTTATTGTAGTACACACACATGTACTTTCCCAGGTTCTCCTTGTTGATCCGCACTTTTTCTTTTTTGTTAATATGACACTGAGTTTCGAGAATTCCCTCTCAACGCTAATACTGGACACTGGCAGGCTGAGGAGATGAAACGCTGCCTGAGCCAAAATTGGCCAACCAACCAATTGTGACCGTCAAAAGAGACACGGTGCACCGTTTCGAAGCACAACACAACATGCAGAGCCTTCATCAAGTCAGTCTTCCTTAAAACGAGTTTGAAAGCACGCTCGTACGCGGCGAAGTCATGGGGCATTTCGGACTTGACGTTCCGATCAATTCTGCGCACATTAAACCTAAACGTTGTGATGGCACCCGTGTATCCCATACATTGGGACACGTTTCGATAGACACTGTCATTCCAGTTTTTCGCCACTGCTCTGCGGTACGACGTGAAGGTCAAAGTGACCTTTTCCGGTTAAGATTGAATTTTAGAAAAGGGATTCGACATACTTTTATCGGTTGAAATTGAAAATACCGAACCTAAAAACTGACCTTTTTCGGTTAAAACCGAATTTCCGAAAATGGATTCGGCGTACTTTTATCGGTTTTTATTGGTTTAAACCGAAAACTCTGAACACTAGTTGTAGGATATTTTTTTCATTTTGGCCTAATATTTGGGGAACTAGTGAAGTGATGTCTATAGGTGCATTTAGGCAATTTTGGGGCAAATCGGGGAAATGGAAAGAGGGAAAGTGGCCCTTGCTCGCAGGTCGCTTCTTCATTCCCGTCTGCAACTACCTGCTCTTCAACCTGGGAGACCTGACTGGGAGAGTGGCTTGCGCCTGGCTTCCTCTGGTGAGCCTCGTAGTCCCACTGTAATGCCTCAAATGCGTCTCCCTGCGAAGGCATGCCTAGCAATGTGCCATTGTCACCTGCGTCCCGGGCCGCTGAACGGGTGCCGTGGTTGCAGGACGAGAAGCGAGGCAAGCTGGTGTTGTCGCTGTCCGCGGGCCGCCTGGCATTCGTGCCGCTGCTGATGCTGTGCAACGCCCAGCCCCGTCACTACCTGCCGGTGGTCTTCGACAGCGACGTTGCCTTCGTGGTGCTGATTGCCGGCCTGGCGGTCAGCAACGGCTACCTCTACTCGGCCGCCATGCAGCAGCTGCCCAAGTAAGTGGAGGAACCGGCATTGCGAATGGGGTTTGGTTCGGCTCCAGGTTCTTCGACTCTTGGGGAGAAGGTCCGGCCATTGTGCTCGTATAACCTTGTTTTGTCTTACTATGGACTGCGGTGCATGCTACGTGCCGCCCGGACCAATCCACCGCTGCGAACGAATCGCACGACTGCGCACCCCACCCATTGCTGCACCCCTCTCGAAGGTTACGCGACGTTCGCACGGCATTGAAATTGCTTCTGTGACTTGTAGCGTTTGTAGCGTCTTCTGCGGTTCATTGTAAGGTGAAACATAGCAAAGCAGCGTGCCGGAACAGTTGGAGTCGTAATAGTTATGGCGCGCCGGAAGGGGGGCAGAGATGGTTTGCTTCTCTCAACGGACGAGATCGGTCCCACGCTTCGTGCCTCGTGTGTCGCTATTGTCATAGTGCCGTCTGCATGCCGGCAGCAGCACCGCAACGGCAAAGACCAGGTAATTCTTGGGAAATAGGGTCCTAACTAAAACTAAACAGGCAAGAAATATAAAAACAAATACAAAGTAGTCTCCCCTGCCCCCCCCCCCCCCCCTTTTCCAAAAAAATAAAAATTTGCAGTGTCTTTTTTACCCAAAAATAAACTATGCATTGCCAAACATTCATTCTCCGCCCGAATGTAGCGTTGGTGGCCTGAACCAGATGCTGAAGTTCCAGAACTACTACAGTCGAGCCCGGTTATATCACACTCGGGTGTTTCGAATTATTGTTTATATCAAACAGTCCAAACATCCCCTTGAAAATCACATGTAAGAGTATAGGAGCGTTGTCTTTTTGTATCCAACTCCCATGGCAGCGACACTCGATATAGCGAACCAAGCCCACACGGCCCGTTGCTTTTCCTGTGATCCCATTGCGCCGGTGGTGGTGAGCACATCGCTTGTGTTACGTGGCTGGCAGACCGCCAAGCCAGCATGCACACCGAAAGATACTCGATGAACTATAAAAAAAAAGAAAAGGTGGAGGATGGTTAAAGCAAGGAGAAGGGCACACGTGCGTGCGCACTTAGAGAGAGCAGGAAGTGCCCGCTGTTGTTGGAACGGCAGCCTGCGCCTTTTCCCCGAACACTGCCGACGCTGAGCGACTCCCTAACCCCAAAATAAAATAAGCAAAAAAAGAAAAAAAGACTTCAGCAAGTTGAGTGTGTGGACAGCAAGGGTGAGGCAATCGCACTTTGAAAGCCTTATCCTTGTTGACCTTTTCCTTTCGCCATTATTGCTTTGCCCGTTTTTTTGTACTTCCTTTTTTTTTGCTGCCTGAATTTAGTGAGCTTTCTTTTTGTTGATTGCTTAACTTTTTTTTCTATGGATCAAGAGATTATTTTTATGCATCCAGCTTTCCCTTTTTCTTTTTTTTTTTAATTATTATTCTTGTGTTTTGTTGCTTACTGCTGTGTGGAGGTTCCGGCAGGCGCGCATGTAGGCAGGCGCACACATGTGTAACCGCGCGCGATGTTTGCGGTGTCCGTCAACTAACCTCTACTGTATATTGCGGTTCTTGGATGCTCTATTTTGTAAGCTCCCCTTTGTCTCGACTTTCGGTATTAGCAGAGACGCCAGAAAATTTAAACTCGAGCTTAATTTAACATATTTTTGTATATCAAATTATTGATATATCAAACTGTCTTATGATCGCCTTTGAATTCAATGAATCTGAGTTCGACTGTAACCGTTTTCTCATTCAAAAGTTAGAAGTGGTTTTCTGTAAATTTCAATGGGAAAATGGGGCCCGTTTTGGGTAACCAGGGCCACTCAGCTCCGTGTATTCGAAAGCTCAGTGGGCTCCATTTTCTCATTGAAATTTCCAGAAAATCAATTCCTATAAATCAAAACTTTGGCATCTGGTTTGGACCACTGGCACTAACTACATTTGAGGCGAAGAATGAGCGTTTGGCGATGCATACTTTGCTTTTGCGGCAGCCAAGAAACCTCATACATTTTTCTGGGACACCCGTATGAGGGGTCATGTTCTCATTTACGGCAGAACAATATCTCTATACAGCTCATCAATGCGGCGTTTGATTTGCCCGTTTTTCTCGGCATCTTCTCTTCTAGCCCCGGAGTGCGGGGTGGTGCCGCTGCTTGCATAGAGATTACGCCGCTTTCTGCGGCAGGGCGTGTCTTTCGAATGCCCAGCCTCTGGCACGCTTCGAATGCCTGGCCTCCGACACGCTTCGAATGCCCGGCCTCCGGCACGCTTCGAATGCCTGGCCTCCGGCACACACTCCACACCTTCCGTCGCACTGAAGGTGCACGAAACGCCGAAGCGTTGTCAAAGGCAGGAATCTTGCTCCGGAGGCAGGACAATAATAACGGGCCCGCCTGCCGTTCACTCCTCGATAGCAACTGTAGGCACGAATCACGGGACCGCTCTCACTCGTGCTATTGTCAGCCTTTCCTTCTAGCCTGTCGTGCCCAAACGCGAGCGTCCGAACCGGCCCTCGTTCCTTGAGCGGTCTCTCGAGCCCCGATCCGTCAAACCGCTCTCTCGCCTTCTCCGTTACCCACAGGAGGGTGGAAGGCTATCTCCAGGAGAAGGCCGGCTTCCTCATGACCCTGTGCACCATGGTGGGGCTGTGCGTGGGGTCCTTCTTCTCCGTCATCCTTGTCAAGCTGCTGTGATCCCACGCACCGACGGAAATCTCAATGCGCACCGTTGATGTCCATCCGCGCTCCGAAGCCGTTCCGCGCACCTTCCGCCGGGTCCGCGGGGCCAGTGCCTCTTGCCCGGCTCCTCTTTCGCGGACCCTGGGTGGCCTCTTCCGTTGGTGCGTGCTCCGGAAGGGACGTCCCCGTCAAACACTCGACGAAACTTTTGATGCCCGTTTCGTACCGTTCTCGGCGAAGGTCACTTCTTTTGATGGTGTTTTTTTCTTGTAGTAGTTCGGTCAATCTCTAGCCGAGTGCACCTGCAAGAGGGCTCGTTCCCAAAGCTGGGAATGGGTGCCCGGACGGATCGGTGCTTCCCGTCTCTTGCGTATGCCGTAGACTTTCATCGACCTTACCGGTCATACTTTTCCACAGCAAGGTGGGTCCACACCTGCTAGACATCAAGGCCATAGTACTGGATTTTCTATGTCACTTGTCGGAGGCCAGTGCAGCATACAGATTGAACACAGTGCTTCATTCGGCTGGAACTTGCGTCTTCGCCGATCGAACATGAGTTTCTGCCGATCGCCAACACAGCACTCGTGCCTAATCTGTGCCGGACGCCGGCCTCTGCTAGGCAACGTAAAAAATCTAGCACTAAGGCGTCGTTATCTAGAACGTGTTGGGTAGACGGTCAAAACTTGCGGCTCTGCTCACAACGTGCCTCTCGACGACGTAATAAGTGTTCCTCTTGCTGGCGAATTTCATGTATTTTGTGTTTGACATGTTTTATCTCTACTGTTTTTCCTTTTTGTTTACACTCTAGGGGGAGGGGGGCACAATCTTACTCCACTGACAGCATAGCTTTGTCACATGGAGTAAGGTGGTTTGTTATTGTATAAGAGCGGTAACTTGGGCGAGTTGGTGATGCATTACAACCCAAAAAAGTGCAAAAATTAGACGAAGGACGAGTGAGAGGAATGTACACGACAAGCGTACCAGGTACTATCGCATATTGTCTTGCGCCGATTAAAATGTTCTGCTCTTACATTTCACTGTATTTGACTGTTGCTCTGCCCGGAGCAAATGTTAGAAGCGTGAGCTCTAGCTCTTTGGTGCGCTCTCGTTACAGCGCATTCCTCTCACTCGTCCTTCGTCTAAATTTTGCGCTTTTTTTGGTTGTAATGGTTTGTTATTGTTTCATGTGTACACAATGATCACATAGTTAATTGTTGGATCTGCGATGCAGTTTGTATTTATATGGCGTTCGCGTTTGTGGTGACCTGTTTTTACCTTGTTTTTATTGCTTTATTTGGAGGGTGGTTCTCCCCACGAGGAGTTTTTCATCTCTCAATGACTGAAAGAAAAAAAAAATAATCTCGTATTAGCAACTGATGCTACGGGTGACAATCATCTTTTAGGGTGCTGAGATGGCACTTGAGCTTTGACAGATCTGAGTGCAACCTTTGAATAAGGCATCTGTGTCTACTGGAAGGGTCTGTTTACAATGCAAAAGGGCTGTTCCCTTTGGAACCTTTTCACCTAGAGTAAGATCTAATGCAATGCCATCTAGATGGACATCACGTTGGCTTTGTGCTCCGCCACCCAATGCAAGAGAACTTTTTGCAGCCTACTTTTTAAAATGAGCTGAAGAATGGGACATGCTTCTTCAGTCTTACAACCAATCTGCATTTTCTGTTTCTGGAATTTTCTTGCCTTTGGTTCTGTGGGAATCATGCACTGCAAAAACTTATGTAGGATGCCAAGCCACAGGGGCACGCAGTGCCATTGCAGCTGTGTCGTGCCTTTTGCCTCTGGATTCAGCCTAGTTTGTGAGAAATATGATTACCGTAGTTTGCCCAGGGCGCTCGATGGTGTAGAACCGGCCCTGCCCACGGTGTTTTACGGTAGGTGGGTTGCACCATGGAATTCAGTATCGTACAGCTTAATTGTGTTGCTAGCTGCAGTAAATTAATTCACTTTTGTAAGGATTGCTCGCACTCCCATGAAGGCAGTAAAGTCAGACATTGCCTGGTACGAGGTATTACATTATGCCGTTCAACATTGTGGCCATGTAGTACCAAGTACTATCACATATTGTCTTGCGCTGATTAAAATGCTCTGCTCTCACATTTTACTATATTTGACTGTTGCTGTGCCTGGAGCAAACGTTAGAAGCGTGAGCTCCAGCTCTTTGGTGCGCTCTCGTTACGTGGTGTCCTGTTCTCACAGTTTTCATTTCAGGTGGAGAGATTGGATGGAAGAGTAGTCATTGCTTTGTGTCCAACCGCTCGTGCCACATGTGTGAGGGTCTTTGTTTTGTTATTTATTTTGTCTCAAAGAATATGTACAGTTTAATAGATGGGACAGATTCTTGAACGATGAAACTGCGGATATAAAGGGAATAAATAATCCAGATCACACAATCCTTTGTGTCAGGATTTTTTTTACAGCGGAGCTGTTAAGGGCTAGGTTCCCCAGAATCGTGTCAGATACCAAAGAAATGTCGACACAAACCTACACAAACCTCTGGACAGCTACCGCCATCTATAAGCGACGGCGGCAACCAGGCAACCAGTCTGGTTACCGCCGTCGCTCATAGATGGCGGCAAAGTTTCCAGCTATCATTGAAGAATAGATAGTTGGGCGAGTTGGTGTGAATTTATCGTAGGACACAGCGGGAGAAACAGACAAGGACGAAGAAGAAACACACGTGATGAGCACAGCGCACGTCACGTGTATTTCTTCTTCGTCCTCGTTTGTTTTGAGCGCTGTTTCCTATGCTCTTCTCAGTTTCAGTTTGGACTCAGGATGCGTTGGCCGCGTGCCCTTTCTTTGGGGAAAGAAGAGACCGGGTTAAGGCTGAACTCCATGGGACGAATATGCTGCGAATAATCTATGAATTTTCCCCGGCGGCTTTTTGCGCGCAAAGCAAGCGTGCCGTCGGGTGACGTTCGTCAGTTATTCGTCACATAATTCGCTCCATGGAAGGAGCGGCAACGGAAACAGCAGTGTGAATGGGTCCCCAACCGCTGTGTGCGTCGAGCGTTTCAGATTCCCTTGCGAAAGAAGTGCAGATCGCTCACCTGCAGTGGCGTACCAACTTGCTTTTGAGTGGGGGGCAAATCAGACCCCCCCCCAGGGGCGGGGGGCGGGGCCCTTGGTATCCCTTGGGCGCCCGCGCCACTGGGCAGGGCAAACACTGGCCAGTGGCGCGGCTGTTTCAGGGTGGGAAAAACACATGCCTTGCCCCCCCACTCTGAGAACTGGGGGAGGGGGGGGAGGAGGCAGGCGCCCCCCTTGCTCCCCCGGTTGGTACGCCCATGGTCACCTGGAAAGCCACCGCCGAGAACAGAAGCTACAGCTCCGCTGCTCTTCCTTTTTCACCAGAGTGGAAAGGCTGAAAGTTTCTCACTTCTGTTTTGATGCAAGCCATCTGGATCAATCAATCAGCCATAGTGCGTTGCATTTCTCTGCACTCCACATATTAACTGCACTCGGACGGCAGGATCAGCAATCAGCTGTACCTTCATTATTTCACTTCTGGTTGTGCAGGGTATTTCGACTTTGTGTTGCATCTCATTTGCATGTGTCCTTGTGTGAAGGAGGTGCAAAACGAAGCCATGCATTCACACTAGTGGCGCTTTCAGCTCTGCAGAAACTGTACTAGCCTCAAAAATGTTGCAGAAACACCAATTTATTCAGAAAAATGTTCTTAACTAGTTCAGGGAAGTGTGTGCAGTAAGGAAGAGGGCTAGTAGGAGTGGTGCGATTGCTGCCCCATTTGTCGCAAACCGCCAAAATGTTCACACCGACGCATTGTTACATTTCACGAATGTGGGTAATTTGCACCAACATTGTGCCAAAAATTAATTCCTCCTCATCAACGAAAAAAAAAAAAAAAGATTGCCTGGCTTAGACGTTTTGTTAAATCAATGAAGATGCGACAGCCCTTGATGAGGTTTTAACAAGCAGCAGCACTTTTTATCGGAATTTAGCGGATATATTTCCCTGCTAATTTTGCTAATTGTTGCATCACGTCAGGTGGCACTCGTGTCACATATAACAGCATGACATCACGTGACGCTGATGTCACCAACATTATTAGGTTACCCGAGTTGTGGAACTCCCGCGGAGGGGAGTATGCCCTGTCATTCCCCTCAGTTCGCCTCCCGTCGTTAAGCGCCATCTGGATTTTCGTTTCAAAACTGATTTTTATAGAGTATGGTGGAACACCATCTAGATGCTGTGCTCGAAACGTGTATTCCATAGAATACACTGCAGTTGCCATAGCAGCCGTCCCCCAAAAATGGTTGGTACGTCTAGTGATGGGAGGCAAGCCGAGAGGGGAAAGCGGGGGGGGGGGGGGGGGGGGGGGGGGGGGGAGATACTGCTCTTGCAAGCAGCATGGGCAGCTCCGTAACTATGTTGGATGTCAGACGACACCATGACGTCTCGTGACGTCATGGTGTCGTGTGGCACCATGATGATTTTCCCCCAAAATTCATGGAAATTGATGCCGCGTTAAAGCTGATGTCATGGGATGTCAGGTTACATGACACTGTAACGTCATGGTTCCACGTGACACGATGGTTTAAAATTGACTCCGATTTCCCTGCAAAATCTAGGGGTGTAACTGATGTCACGTGACCCGTCATGACGTCACGCGACATTATGCGGTCAGACCAACGCAAGCAAGAAAGGCTTGTGGGGCGTTCCCATATGAAGCTAAATTGAGGAGCTATTACCCGGGACTACCAAAAACAAGGAAAAGAGAAAAAAACGCAAATAAAGGAGGACTTTCATGAGCAACTTCCTTTACCCTTCTTTCTACGTGTCTTCTTGCTCCTTTCGAGGGTCTCAGGTTTTATTTGGGCTCACAATTCATCAGCTCGTCTGTATGTGCTACCACCTTTCATTTCACAATATGCGTGTGTGAATCTTCGAAACTTTCTGAGCCCCTTTGCATGCGCAATTTAGCTCACGCCCTCGTGCGGTGCATACGAAGCATGCTCAAAACCACAAACAAGCTGTCTCATTTTACAGCGGAGCTGTTAAGGGCTAGTTTCCCCAGGATCGTGTCCCCCGCAAAGAAATGTCGACACAAAACTCTGGACAGCTACCGCCATCTATGAGCGACGGCGGCAACCAGATAATCGGCTTGCCGGCCTTGCTCATAGATGGCTACAGCCTTTCCAGCCTTTCCACTCTGGTTTTCACCAGAATGGAAAGGCTGAATTTCTCTAGGCGTCGTCCTATATGTCGTCCTCGAGGTCGTCCTAGAAGTTGTCCTTGAGGTCGTTCTAAACATTGTCCTTGAGGTTGTCCGAGAGGCTGTCCTTGAGGTCGTCCTAGAAGTTCTTCCTAGACGTCGTCCTCAAGGTCGTCCCAGAAGTGAGGTCGTCCTAGACGTTGTTTTCGAAATCGTCCTAGAAGTCGTCCTTGAGGACATTCTAGACGTCGTACCTGAGGTTGTCCTAGGCATCGTCCTTGAGGTCGTCTAGATGTCGTCCCTGAGGTCGTCCTCGAGGTCATCTTGACATCGTCCTTGAGGTCGTCCTGGATGTCGTCGTTAGGCGTCGTCCTTGAGGTCGTCCAAGAAGTCGTCCTTGAGGTCATCTGACCATAGTACAGCTTCGCTGGTCTTCCTTGTTCACCAGAGTCGAAAGGCTGAAAGTTTTTTTTTTCATTTTTTCTCTCGCTGTTAGTTTTTCCCAGTGGCAAAGAATGGGTCACAGGATAAAAAAATGAGACTAAACTCTTTGTAATGCTGAATTAGAGCGCAGCTGTTGAGTAGGAGGAGGGGAGGGTACGGAGTGGAAAATATGCCCCTTCCCTCCCCTCCTTTCCTGCTCTCCTCCCATTTAGCGGGAAATTTTCGCAAAATTTTCTGCTAAATTTAGAGAAAATGTCCCCGCTAAATTTAACAGGAAATTTTTCTGATGAGTTTAGCGGGGAATATTCCCGCTAAATATACCGGGGACATTTTTCCACTAAATTTAGTGGGCATTTTTTTCTGCTAAGTTTACTGGGGAGATTTTTCCGCTAAATATAGCGCGGGAATTTTTCTGCTAAAGTTAGCGGGGAAGTTTTTACGGTAAATTTAGTGGGATAATTTTTCTGCTAAAATTAGCGGGGAAATTTTTCCGCTAAGTTTAGCGGGGAAATTTTCCCATAATGCAACGCGCGGTTACGCCTGGTTGCATTATTCTCATAATGCAACACGCGCGGTTACGCCGACTAGGGGTTTCCCCAGGAATTGAAATCAGGGGGGGGTGTCTAAATTTCTTTGGGGGGGTTAAAGGGGGGGGGGGGGGGTGCATGCGAATATAGGAGTCGTTGTGAATTAAGGGGGTGCCTTCGGAAAAACGAGGGGGTCTGGGGAAATCCCTGACGCCGACACCGCTCAAGTCGGAAACGGGCGCCTGACAAGCAGGCGACAACTATGCCACACACACCAACGCGCTTCTGAGGGTGAGAGCGCAGCGCCGCTGCATCGCTGATCTTGGATAAAGAGAGGGAGTACATTGTGTTGCTCTTTTGAAATAATCGCCCAAATACTACTCAATTTGCTCTTGCGTGCACATTGGTTTAAGCCTATGCATGAGGAAGTCAAATAGCGTAACCTGTGTATTTTCATCAACATGACCCCTACGTCAAGATGTAAAGTAACAATAAAAAAAGGAATATATATACTCTTTTTCTATGGTGGGTGACATAAGAACTAGCATCGTCAATCATCTAATTGTTTTATTAAAAAAATGCAATACCGGCATTTGTTGTAGTTAACAAGGCAGACAATGAATGGACCTTTTGTAGAAACATCGGTTCGAGAGTAAATGGTTCCAGTACCCTCAATCTCTTCCTTCTGGCCGAGCAGAGAGGGAAGATGGTTTCGTTGTGTCGACTTCGGGGCGGAAGATTACGCACGATGGAGACAAAGGCGAGTTTGGGGGAGCCGTATCTACCATCTAGGTCACAGCGCCTCAATGGGTGAACAGGATGTAGCTGACGTTTTGGGTGTGGAACGGGTGGGAGAGGCCTTGCGCGCGTTGTTTTCTTGCCACTTAGCCTCGAACCCAGTCGCGTGTCTAGGTGGCAGCACATATTCGCCAAGAGGTCCATTCTTCGTCGAGGTGTACTGACACGCGCCCGAAACCTTCGTAGACCGAAATGTCCTCTCCAACACGCCCCACCGCGAAACCGAAACTGCTAGAGTCCGTCACTTTCATACTAATTTCGGTTTGTACAATTTACGCAATAGTGCGCGTCTAAAAAAAAAAAAAAAAAAAAAAAAAGTTTAATTTTAGAGTTTTGTGCAGCAATTTACTCTGGCAGACTAAAATTCAACGCTTTCTAAACATATGACGTCAAACTTGACTTTCACAGGTCAAGAACGAAGTGGAAGCTCCTCCCACCTTTTTCCACTTTAGTAGAGCGAACGCGGGAGAGGAGGCGACCTCCGCCAACCCTCCGCTCCGCTGTAGTGGAAAGGGTGGTAGGAGCTTCCACTTCGTTCTTGACCTGTCACTGCTGTCACGTTCAACGTGGCAGAAGAGGAGATGAACATCACTGTCCTGTCTTCGTGTCCTCGTCTGTCTTATTTCAAAGTTCCTACGAGTCACTCGCTGTAGATGAGCAATTTAGCCAGTGCAGTACAACCGCTAGCCTGGGGTCTTTACGTGTTCCACGCAGTAGTGATACACGACCGTACACCGCACGCCGGTACGATGTTGATCCACCTCACCCTCAGCAGTTTCGGTTTGTGCGGGGTTGACGCGCGAGCCGCCAGTGTCGCTGCCGCTGCCCGATGCCAGCGTTGCAAGTGATGGCGGACTCCACGAGTGGGCCGGTCCCGACCGAAACAGGGTCCGATCCAAAGGGGCTTCCACCAAACTCAGACGCGCACCTCACCGACATTCGCACACACTCCTGGGGATTCGCGCTGGACGCGCTCTACAGGATGGCGACGGCGTTTTTTAAAGGTGAGCGAGCGGCGCTCCCGTTCCCAACGAGGTCCGGTGGCTGGCTGCCCAGCCGTGGTTCCGCTGTGTCCGGCGCTCGCGGGTCCTCTCTGTGTCCCAACGCTTGTCCGGCAACGCGCCTGGCGGGTCGCTTGACCCTTGACCTGGGTCGCGACCCTAGTACCGGCTCGAGAGCCAACTGAGCACGCCGAAACAACATGCCGTGGCTTGCGTGGCAAGGACCGAGTGCTGCGTTCCAAGCGCTGCGCGCAGATCTCAACCAGGTACAGCTATCGCTTGGAGAGTGCTGACGACGAATTGCCAGCTTTTTCGCGCCGTAGACGTGGGTGAGAGGAACCCAGGCTTGGGTTACCGTTGTTTTCCCCGCGCTCAGACGAGCCAGATTCGACGAGGCGCGTTCTTTACGCAAACCACAGCTGTGTTCGTGCCTTTCTGAGGCCACTTGTCTGGTGCGAGTGATCGAACAGCAATCTGTGCGCTCCCAAGTTCGAAATAGGACGTCGGGCAAAGTGTGGGGAGTGTTCACCGGAGTACGTGCGTCGCTGTTGCACCCGCAAGAAGTTCAGCTGTCTAGATGGTGCGCAATGAGCACAGGAGAACAGGGGATCTACCGTGTACTCCCTGGCTGCCGCTGCTGTGTCAGGCAGGCACCTTGGAAAGAATGAATGCTCGCACCTTCTAGCCAATCGGAGCGAAGGAGGCGAGGCATGTGATAGCCCTTATCAAAGATACAAGGGCGAGAGCGTGACTCAAGCAGTTGAAGAAGAGGGAAAGGAGGGACTCCCCTCCTTCTCCTCTTCCAGGACGCAGGAAAAAGGGTCCCGCATTTCCCTTCTTACCAGGACCCTTTTTCGTACATCCCAGACGTTGCTTTTGTCCCCCTCGGAGATTAGACCGTCACTCAAAATTAAAACAAAGGCGATTTTCTTCTCTCCCACTTGTGGCTTTGACAGCATTGCGTGCAACTAGTGAGATGTAGACACAGTGTCTCTTTCCGTCGTGCTGATCGCTTCTCTGGGACCGTAGTCTTTGCCGTTTGCTAAGTTACGATGAGATGGAGTATAGCAAGCTTTGATTGTCATTGTTGCCTGATGATGGGTGAAAGCATTCTCTGAGCACGCACCGAGCGACACAGCACTTAACTCGTGGCCTACTGAAAGCCACCTATAGCCTGTCAAAACAAGGTCATACTTGACCAAAATGAAGTCACGTTTCCAGGTTTCATTCGCGTCATCTGTTGGTCAATTGGGGTGGGATGTTCAACGGACGCCCTAACCCTATTTGAGTGTGTTGTTCACAGCGGATGCTGACAACGAGGTCACACTTATCGTTCGCTAAAAACATAATTCTTGAGAGTGGAATGCCCATTGCAGAAGCTCCGTGGAGGCTTGCCGTCATCAGTGCGCGCTTGGCGGCATCAAACTCATCTATGGTTGCCAGTGAATACCCCCTATTGCCATCAGCAGATTTAACAAATTGGGAGTGCTGGTAATATATTGTGTGAATAAACATCCTCTTTGTTGCTTTCCATTAAAGAGAAGCTCCACTGATTTTTCGAGCCACCTAATCCAAAGGCATCAGCTGAATGTCGGTGGCTTCCTGATTCCGAAATGCTATCTCGATCCCTCAGATTTAATCTAGTTAATTTTTTAATTAACTACCAGAGAGAATTTCGTTCTCTCTGGTATTAAACCAGAGAGAACAAAGTTTTGGTTTCGGTAGCAAACAAAATATTACCTTTTAAGTGATATTTTGTTTGCTCCTGAAACCAAAACTTTGTTCTCGCTGGTTTTCCCCAATTTTTCCCACCATCCAAACATGATGTCACCGGCAGGAAGCAGGGCACGCGGCCGGCAATCGCGCCCATCTTACTCGCGTCTAACAGCAAGCTAACCTAGTTGTTCATGCTATCTGAAGTTAAAAACAATCTCTCTTTGCAAAAAGTATGACCTTTGCCTATGTGCCAAACTATGAAAAAGTAATTGTTATTGCGAGAAAACCGTTTTACTGCAACTCGGTACATTCAAGGCGCGGCTCACTAGTTTCGTGAAATTATTGACATAATCAATTTCCCTTTTATCACAAGCAAGCAATTACGCTAGCGAAAAAAGATTGAAGAGTTTCGCAATACATTTTTGACTAATTACCCAAGTACCATGGAGAATGCTCGGAATCTGAGTACAGGTGCTGCACACGCTCGTCTTAGCTGAATGTATGTGCCGTTTGTTTTAGATTTGCTTTAGAAACGTTACTGCTGCGAACGCCAGCATGTGTATCACCAACTACATTCGTGGCATGCATATGCTCCTTAGTGCTTGGGTAATTCAGTAAAATGCTTATAAGCCATTCCAGAAAAGTGCTTCTGGTCGGTGCCATTTTCAGCATTTGTGCGTATGGCACATACTTTGCTCGCCTTCCGAAGCGACAAACATGCGTGTGCTGGGTTGTGACCTGGCGCATGTGGAATGTGATTTTGGTAAACATTGAAATGGCTTTTAGAATGCAATGAACCACATTCGTGTGCGCCAGGTGGCGGGAAAAGTTTGTGCTTAAATGAAAGTTAAAAGAGCTCTGTAACCACCAAGCCAAACATCATCCAGGTGCAGTGACAGGCATATGAAATAAACAAATACACTATCCATCTTCAATCAAAGGATAGTTGCTTGAAGATGCAATAGTGAGTAAAGTATAAAATTCTAACATAATACTGAAAATTCAAATAAGGCAATAAAAAATTACCAAAAAGAAAATTCATATTCATTATATTTCTTTTTTGTTCACTGTCGGAGTAAGAATGCAATGCGTTCAACCACTCATTAACGAGTGCTGACGGAAAAAAAAAAGATTTTTCTATACAAGATTTTTTTTAAAACTAATTTTTGGTTCTGTGCAGCTTCGATCAGCGGTGAATTTACATGCCTCCCCTCAACAACATTGATAGTTTTAATAGCTTAACTAATTTTTCAACCCTATTTAACATTTTTCTGAGATAGGATAAAATGGAAGACGTCTTGACCACCTCTTTTGTTAGAAAAAAATGCACGCCAACAATTTAACAAACATACCAGGCCACTGCTGTATCGCATATCAGAACCCAACACCTGCTTCCTAAAACTCTGTAATATTGGACATGAAGAGCAGTGTGTCAAAAAGTATGCCTAAACTCAAACTTGAACTTCATTTAGACGATTCACTTCTCGCTGTCGACAGATCGGCCGCGTGGTTGTAATGCCGAGAGCAGCCCGAGCTGGCTGCGAGGGCTGCCGCTGTCTAAAGCTGATTGGCTCACCGAAGCCACCGTGAACAACGGATGTGAATGCATGAAATGTCGACCAGTGCTAGAATATGCACCATTTTTCCCGATTTTATTGGCGCTTCTCGATGCACGAAGGTCGTAGAGATGCAGAGCCGGCTTAAGTCGGCGATTGCCAATCTTGAAGCTGTTCCAACTGCAGAAGGATGCTCAACTCTCAGCATGCAGCAGTAAAGTACAGTGAAGTTAGTACTCTGGGCACATGGCTCGCTCAAAAGCACCTCTACATGACTCACCTCCACGGCTAGCAGTTGAGGAAGGGTGATCGATGCAGTCTGTCCATTTCCAGCCAAAAGAAGATTGTAAAAAAAAAAAAAAAGTGAAAGCCGTTTACAACTCCCTGTAACGCCGAATTGGAGCGCAGCTCTTGAGGAGGAGGAGGGAAGGGTACTCGGGGAGGGTATACCCCTCCTCCTCCTCCCCTCATTCTTCAATCTCAATCTCTTCGGGGGGGGGGGGGGGGTAATCTGACCTTGCAAAGGGGGTAACGTGACCTTTAGGGGGTCACGTGTCCTGGCCCCCCCCCCCCCCCCCCCCGACCCGAGGTCACGTGACTCCGGGGGGGGGGGGGGGGGGGGGGGGCTTGCGCGGTGCATTATGGTACATTTCCCATAATGTACCGCGCGGTTACGCCGATGGCGACGCCGCTCAAGCCGGAAACGGGCACCTAAGAGCTGCGGTCTAAAAAAAAAAGGGTGCAGTTCCCCTTTAACAGGTGTCGCTGGAGTGTCCCTCGAAGCCTGCAGTGACTCTCTCCTTTTCTCCTCTTGCAGAACACGAGGGTAAAGCTTTTCACATTTCCTACGAGGACAAGCTGAGCTTAGTGGCCTACACGCTTCAGGTGACCCACGGCCCCTTCAACGGGGCCAAGTGTGGACCCTTGGGCTACCTGGACGTCATCGGGAGGGATAGGAGGTACTGTTGCCTCAGTCCACGTCCTGCAGCTGTCCACATTCCTAAAGGGGCATTAAACCAATTTCTGTGATAGTCTGTTTATGGCCATAACTCAATCTATGGGCTCTAAGTAGGGATGCCGCAGACCTCCCGAAGTTCGAGCTCACAAGGTTGGACAATTTTGAACCTCACTAAGGTGTGAAATAGAAAAGTTTGCAACTTGAGAACCCTGCTGATGTTTGAATTCGAATAATTCGTAAATGTCATGGTTTCAAAAAGTTTGAGGTCGAAGATTTTGAATTTTTTTGACAAATTATTTGAAAAATTCGTACATTTCAAATCTATCTAAGGTTCAAGTTAGAAAAATTTTAACCTTTCAAATTTTTTTTTTCAGGGTACAAGTTAGAAAAGTTTGACAGTTTCAATATCAAGTTCGAAGTCTGAATTTCACGGACGGAGATAACATTTCGCAGTTTCAAACTAAGTTTTCATGAATTCAGTTAAAAAAATCGTGAAATGTGCTACAAATTTTACTAATGTTGCCCATTTCTCTAATACCGTGAATATACTCCTTCCTTCTCAGTCCTGTCGTACTGACGGTACTACCTGTATTACCTGTTATTTGTCGCAACTTATGAATCAAGCGTTGAACTGGTTGAACGGTTCATTGAAAAGCCCTAAGGTGGTCAGGTGAACATACTTCCTACTTATTTTCGAATTAGTAGCAATCCGATCAAACGTCGCCTAAATGCAATGCTTGCATAAGACAACTAAATGTGCGGGACAGCGCATACGCATATAGGCATCCAGGCTTCCCGAAAACTTTTAGTTGCTCTTCAGGCTCTTCGGCACGACAGTCCACGAAAGAGCTCGCTTTGCTCGACATCTTGTAAACCCTGAGATGGGGAACCAGCTCGCCTGCACTCTATCACCGCTTTGCTCGTCTTTTTTTTCCCAAAACTTCCACGACCAACTGCCAGAATCACAGCGTCGGACAGCACGAGAGGTCAGTTTCCACGACGTAACTTGTTGCCGCCTCGGGACCGGTTCGGATGCTAGGGCGGTGTAGGACCTAAAGGCACCAGTTAAATACGGGCTTTCGGGTGTCATAGTGAGGGGGTGCACATAATCGTCATTATTGGCCACCATTCTTTCTGCTTTCGGGTGACAGTCTATTCCTAAAATGTATGGAGCTGTCATTTGCTTTGTTACGCTTAAAAAAGAACTTGCTCATTTTGTTAATTAATTAGACATTTCCTTAGCGATGCTGTGGGTGTCCAAACACGTTTAAAATCTTCGCCCTCCAGAGTTACACATGAAAAAGCATCTCCGCTTGTGCAACGCATTTACGGTTGGTCCGCCTTACGTTTGCCGAGTCACCAACAAAGGAACCTCTACATTTTTTGCCATATTTTCGAAGAACCGAGCCGATGACGTGTGATTTCATGCAAAACTTGGCGCTTTACTCACTGATAGCTTAGGAAATGTGGGGGTACGACCTCTTATGTTCACACTTCTTGCTTCGCAATTTCTTCAGCATTCTTATCAGCTGATACGGCCATCTCATTGGCTGACACATCAGATTTTTCTTTGAAACCAATAAAAGTCTGAGAAAAAAAAAAATGAGCAGCATCTACCTTCCTAATCTGCAGCCAAAGTAAGCAGCCTTGTGATCTGGAGCCGATCACATGCCACCAGTGTTTATCGCAGCCACACGCCGGGGTTGACAAAACACGAGACACGCGCCGAGTTTCAGACGTCGCCAGGGTTTGGCTATTGTCGTTGTTGCGGCGATTGGACACAAGCCATTACCCGAACGCTTGTCGAGCTATTGGTTATCGCGAGCCCAAATCGAGCACTCGTGCATCGCTCGGGTCCTATCTACTAGCCAGCCGCATTCAAGCACCATCAGCTGGGAGACTATGCCGCGTCAAGTTTTGCGATGGGGAGATCAAAAGAAAACGCTCACTTTTAGGGGCGAAGCTCCTTAGGGGCTAGCCATGTCCGTCCGCCGTCCGCCGTAGGCCCGGCGTCGGGTGCTCGTGCTTCTGCTCGTGAGATCACGTGCTCGTGTAGGGCAAAAAAAAATTGGAAAAAAAAAGATGCAAAAAATTATGAAAAAAGAAAAAGAAGAAAAAAAAAAAGAGTAGGGGGTTCCGAGATGCCATCCCATCTGTCTGCTTAAAAAAAGAAAAAGAAGAAAACCACACATTCTCCTACTGACATGAATGAAAAGGCTCAAAGAAAAAGAAGAAAAAAAAAAGAGTAGGGGGTTCTGAGATGCCATCCCATCTGTCTGCTTAAAAAAAAAAAGAAAAAGAAGAAAACCACACATTCTCCTACCGACATGAATGAAAAGGCTCGGCATGCTGCGGCTCGGCGTCTATGCAGACAAGCACCACCAGAGCTTCGCCCCAAGCAACATCATTCACCACGTGGAGATGCGGTCAATTTTTCTATTATTTTTGAAATTATGCCGCAACAAAGAAGTTTCTTGAACAGTGGCTTTGCGTGCTGGTGTACTTAGGCGCCACCATTTCCCGCAAGCTCATGTGCAATAACATTCCAACTGGATATTGTTACACTGCCCCTTTAAGTTGTCATTGACAATAGCAGATAATGTGAGCCTGATGCGCTGGCAGTGCTGCTGCCGCAAAGAATAGACACGATTTCAGATGCTGTTCATTCTACTACAGCGTTTACGGAAAGTTCCACGACTGAAATGATCCAGTAACGTTGCCAGAAGTCGTCGGAGGTGCTCATTCGAACCCCCGTTTTGTGCAGGCAAGCGTGGACTGCACTTGGGGATGTCGACCGGAAGACTGCCATGGAGAAGTTCATCGAGCTGCTCAACTTGAGGTGTCCGCTGTTTCGGCCGTTTGTCGAGGCCCACAAGGCGGACATGGAAGAGAAGGAGCGGAAGAGGTGAGCTCGGAAAACTTTGTGTATTCCTTCGTCTCATTCAGTTTTTTTAACATGCTTGGATAGTCTGAGACCCGAGAACTAAATGTCTTTTTGATAAATTGATAATGAGTGCAAATTTGCTGTGCCACAGTTATGCTGAAAATTACATCTTCAAAGTGAGAGTCACAAATATGGAATCACAGTTGCAATGAAAATTGCTGTCCTGCAGAAGGAGGAACTCAAAAATAATAAAAAAAATTTGCTGCATGTTTGGTCATTCTGCTAAATGCATTTGAATGCGGCGGCTCTATTAGGATGGGTGGTGGCTCTTGGTACAGGTTGTGTCTAAAACAGAATGACCCTTATTTTCTGGGTCACCAAGAGAGGGAAAGCGTGCTTTCCTGCCGTTTCCACTCATTCCGCACGCTTTCTCACACCACCTGCTTCTGCTCCTCCTGTTCCTGACGGGTCCGTAACTCAGTCAGCAGTGCACTCGGGTTCCATGCCGGTGACTGAGGTTCGATCCCTGGCACCAGTTGCCGTTTTTTTTTTTTTTTTTGAGGTCATTTAGCCGTTACGAACTGATCGACCCACACATTTCGTGCTTACGTGGCTCTTAAGGTCAGTTAGCCCTATAAATCTACCGCCTTAAACTGTTTTTATTGCTTCTCTGATGGTAACCCACTTGTTTCACTAGAGGAAATTGCATCCAATATTCATGTTATCTGTCAGAAAAAGTAGACCATCCATTCGAAGTAGCAAACCCTCCTATCGTGAATCGCTTTTTCTTCAAATAGCATTCGAATGGAACATATGCTTGGTCACAATGTGTTGCCACCTGTATTTTTATCTGACAAGTTTCTTAGAGACCCTTACCCTCTCCCTTCAAGAACACTCACAAGGTGTTGCGAGTAATAATCAATCAATATATAAATACACTTTGAATGTAAATTGCAAAACCACTCCTACTTCGCTGTCGCTCTAACAGTTTCGCACGGCTATGGTGCCTGGAACGCATCTTGGACGCGTTTAGTGGCCCAAAGTGCCCACGCGTCGAAAGTTGCACTGAAGTGGCAACAAAATGGCGTCGCACGAGCCGTAGTGTCGGGCTGTCGGATGTCGCAATCCCGGTGGTCTGTAGTAGAAAAGCCGGCAGAGAAGGGGAGCAAATGTAAGCGTCGCCGTCGTAGCTGAGTCCCAACTCCGGGCTGTCGAAGCTTTTGCAGACTGTGAAGCCGGAGAGCGACCCGCGGCAGAACGGGCGTCTGCCACATTCGCCGCGACCGCTTGACACCGTCAGGATCGCGGCAGTTCTACGAGTTCGTCGGTCGGAAATCAAGAGACCGCTTTTGAGGACGCGGTGTGATAGGTCTGTTTATTTTAAACATACAGGTAATACAGATACGACATGCGGTTGCTGCCGTTGCTGACATTTGCCAAGCCCTTTTTGTTCGCTGCGCGCCCCGCTCTGTGCCAGGCCCGACTGGCAGCCGTCAAAAACAAAAGCACACGACAGGGGGCGCTGGCTGTCAGCCAGAAATAATGCGTACCACGGTGAACACGCTAATGAAAGACACGTTCCAGTCCCCACAGTGCAGCAAATGCCGTTGCGAACGTCGGCTTTCCGAACGTGCGGCCAGCGCGTTTCATTTGCTTGCCTCCGCTGCACGTATTGTTCCAGGCTGGAGGAAGAGGAGGAGAGGAGAAAGGAGGAGGAAGAGGAGAGAGAGCGGCAGAGGCTAGAGGAGGAGCTTGCCAGGCAGGAGCAAGAGAGGCTACACCAGCTGGAACAGAAGTGAGTGCCGCGGGATTTCCCTCCATAGGAGGTTCTTGAACGGCGGAACTGAATTTCGGTCAGGGGTCGGTTTTTCTAGGCCGACCGTGTGCCGAAGTTTGGGGAAATAAGCCGGGTTTCCTCCGGTGCAGGGGTTCTCAAACTCTTTAATCTCGAGGAACCCCTATTAGCTTCGAATGGCGGTTGACGAACACCTTCTGGTGTCGGCATTGATTCATTGAAGCACTGCAGCGGCTTGCGGACTTTGTACTCACATACTGGGTAGATCTTAAACCTGGAGAACGCTTTGCTTGGGTTAGGGACGGATGAAGAAATGTGGGAGCTCTGGAAATGCACGAGGGTGCTGAGGCGAACTCTTGGGTGGTAGGAACCTGGCCTGAGAACCCGTGTTCCGCTGACGATGCAAACAGCCGTCTGGTGTCGGCTCTTTCATCGAGAGGCGTGGCCTCAGAGGCAGAGATGCTACAAGACGGATGGGCATGCTTGTAGATTTTTGGTGAAAAAAAAAAAAAAAAAAGTAGGCATTTTAGAAATTACCTTGAAATTTTATTTTTACGCAGAACCTGTTTATAGTGCTGCCTCGGTGACTTCGAGGCAGAGCGCCTGCCTACTGATTCCCGGGGTAGTGGGTTCGAATCCCGTCCGAGGTGCCCACGATCGGACGGAGGCCCATTGCGGAGAAGGCGCTGTTCCACCGAGATTTCAATTGCAGGTGAAGAGATCCCCCAGGTAGTCGAAACTAATCCCCCAGAGTGTGCCAGATGCCCTTCGTTGGTTCGGCACGTAAAACCCCCATATTTGACTTTAGCAGAATTGGTTTAGGGCAGTGGTTCTCAAATGGGGTTCCATGAACCCACTAAAATCCACGAAGTCATTTTGGTGTCCGCGAATCTCTTGCCTCAACTCTCAACCCCCCCTCCCTTTTCTTGGAAAAAAACTTGTAGAGCCTAACCACTTCATGTGAAGATGGAGGACCAGCCGAAGCTGTTATCTTTACGACAACTTTTTGACATCTATATGACATCTATACGATTTACATATGATTGCAATCAAGGCACATACACAACTTCATTGTTTAATTGTCTTTATTTAATTCTTAGTGACTAAAGTAATCATTGCCTTATGGTCACTATGGTAAACCGCCATTGGTTGTATTTTGACTTTGGATACCTTCCTGCTAACCGTGAGGTTGATACACGTTCTGGTGTTGGTCATTGGTATACCTATACGTGTTGGTGTAGGACAATTCTAAGTTTTACAGCCACTTGGGCTCTTTATCAGCGATGCTGATAAAGAGCCCAAGCCTCTTTATTAGCATTGCGGAACCGAAAGAAGGTTATATCAGCGTGTTGTGCCCTCAGCCTTGTCACAGCGCAAACTCTTAGCTGAGATAAGTCCGTGACCCTAGATGATAACAAGGGATCAGGACCTCACATCTAATAATGCCAAGGAAGACTGACTCCCGCGGGTTCCCCCTCTTTTTATTTATACTTGCCACGACCAATCGGAACGAAGGAGCGCCGTTTAAACGGCATTTTTTTTTCCAGATCCTAGCACATAACATGTTCGCTGTAAAAAAGTATTGTTCTTTGTTGAGCCTGGCAAGGTGGCGTCAGCTACCGCCCGCTACAAAGGGTACAGCCGTTACAATCTATCCATCCATTCATCCTTTTACTTATAGCCTGTAACTTGTCTATAAGAGTAAAAAATGTACTCTTCACACTGCAATTAGTTGTCTTATTTTATACCTCTTCCCCATTCCCCTTTCACCACTGGCGTGGGGTCCCCCATCACCTTCGCGCGTCCCCCAAGGGGTCCCCGACACATCCATGCTTGAGAACCACTGCTTTAGGGATATGGTTTCATAAACAGGAACATACCCAGAAAGTGTGACCCAAGAGTATGATGCAACAGTGTAATGAAAAAGGGGGACTCGTTAAATTTAGCAGAACGCAGAAATTTAGCTGAATTTTTGTGCTAAATTTTCTTCGATTTAGCGTAATTCGGTGTGACTTCCAAGCTTGAAAAAGCTCTTTAAATAGACAGTCAGTGCAGGTCAAGGCTCGCTGCACGTTATTTCTCTCGACTTCGTCCAACAGCTTCTGGCTAAAGAGCCAAGTAAATTTTTTTAAACAAATGCACAAACAATATTTATTCATATCGGAGTGAAGACGGGCAAGGTTCTTGTTTTGTGATGCGCACCTCGTAAAAATTTGTTTTCGAAGCATGTGGCTTTTTTGTGGTCATCCAGCTGTTTTCAGACTATGATAATAGATGAATGTGCACCTGTGAAAGTTTTGTGTGTCCCATTTTCTGGCTAAATATATTTTTGATAAAGAATGTGGAAACTTTGCTTACAGTGAAATACCGGGCAAGTGCCCACTCAAAATTTAAATGATATAATCGCGAAAAAAAAAAAAAAAGGGGGGATGGGCACTTGTTCGGTCATCAATTATACGTATAAGTGTACTGTGCATATTTTTTCAGATCTTACAAATTTGGGAATGGACGCGAAGTGTGGAATGGGCAGATTTGCGGTATTCTATGGCACTCGTAAAATTACTAGTTACTGCTTTCTTGAACAATGGGGTAACTGTTGAGAGAAAAATGCCGAGGCGTGCCTTAAATAAAGATTAATCTCGGCGCACTTTGTCCTGCCGTGATCCTAGCATAATTACAAACCCAATAAACATTCGCAAGGAGCGAAAATTCCTGCCACGAACGAGTTCTCGAGTTTGCAAATTTACTATATTTCACATAACCAGCCCTTTGTTCTCAGTTATAAAATGTGGTACAGTACAGTCGAACCCGGATATATCGAATTCAAGGGGGATCGTAAAATAGTTTGATATATCGATAATTTGATATACGAAAATATGTTAACTTAAGTTCCAGTTGAAATTTCCGCGCGTCTCTGCTAATACCGAAGGCCTCGACAAATGGGACCTTACCAAAATAGAGCAAGACTTCACCAAATAGAGCCTCTACGCCTGGCCACGACGTCCGCAGAGCGCCTGGCAACAAAACACAAATAAAAAAAATAAAAAACCAGCCGCCTAAAAAAAACTATTCATAGGATAAAGTTAAGCAAGCAACAAAAAAAAAAAAACTTCACTAAATTCAGGCAGCAAAAAAAAAGGCAAAAAAAAAAACAAAACAAACACGCGCCAAGCAAAAGCGGCAAAAGGTAAACAAAGAAAAGGCGTTCAAAGTGCGATTGCTCAACCGTTGTTGTCGACACACTCGACTTGACGATGTCTTTTTGTTTTATTATTATTTTCTTTTGTGGCTAAGGAGTCGCGCAGCGACAGCGGTGTTCGGGGAAGAGCGCAGTGATGTGAAAGGGCCAACCCTGCTACATCCTCCTACATTTTGCCAAAATATGGATAATCTGAGCCAAGCCTGCCCCAAAGGACTAATTTCGGACGCCTTTCAAAACCGAAACTAAACTGAGAACCGTAATTGAGCATGCGTGAGCTAGGTGGCGCAAGCGGCCGCCCGACGCAAAGTACCCTGCATCAATCGTCCATCCGGTCTTGCATGGTTTTTCCCGCCGTTTCGCCAGTTTCGCGCTCTCGTCGTCGTCTCGGGAAGCTCGTCTACTGTAGACTCGGGTGTGTGCAGACGCTCCGACGCTAGTGTGCCGAGTGCCAGCCATGCTGTCATTCTGGGAAACAAAACCACTAGGGGTGTGCGAATATTCGAAATTTCGAATACGAATCGAATATTTTTCTTATTCGAAACGTATTCGATTCGAAAATTGCATATTCGGAAGAACCCGAATATTCGGCCAAAGCCGAATATTCGGGAAAAATGGCGAATATTCGCACAAACTGCGAATATTCGAGCAAGTAACGAATAATTTGCCTGCCACGCGTTCCTTATTAATATGTTTATTCACTGAGAAAGGCGTATGATGCGTGTGTTATCGGTCTGCTCCGTTTCTGTCTGTCCGATGGCAACAAGACAGGATCAGTTTCGGTTTCTTTTTCACCAAGCCCTTCATTGTGTAGCACTTTTATAGCAATAGACTATATGCAAAAAGAAGCGCCATCTAGTGTATTCATGATCAATGATCAGATTTCCTCCATATTGGGGGGTTCCCGTATCGACGATTTCGCCCGAAAAACAATAGTCCCGGCAAAGTGTAAGTCGTAGAACTAAAATATGATCACCTGCTGCAAGTCCAGTACGAACCCTTCACAGGACGTCTTCAGGAAATACCGTTCATTGACCTGGATGGCCCAGTTCACTGCTTGAGTGACGAGTCTTGCGACCTCGTTGCTGACAATTCCTTTTCCTGAATTTGGCGGCCGTCTTTCTTTTCTTCTTTGATCCGAAACTAACCAGCCACCCATTGAGTGTACAAATAAACTGCCCTAATATCATGAAAACCGAGTTAAATGCAGATGCGCCTCGTCTACAA
Source organism: Ixodes persulcatus (assembly GCA_013358835.2). Lineage (NCBI taxonomy): Eukaryota > Metazoa > Arthropoda > Arachnida > Ixodida > Ixodidae > Ixodes > Ixodes persulcatus. Next base: position 735,608 of record JABSTQ010010317.1, on the reverse strand, counting down.
CTGGAAAATGTGATAAACCCCCCAATATGGCGGCTCCTAATGGCATGATGATGATAGCTGGCAAGGATTTCGCATATGGCCTATATGTGATGTAATTGCGCGTTCTATAATTTGATACAATAAAATAAACCTCGAGAGTGAAGTATAAATATAAAATAAATCTCCAGTGTGTTATCTAATATAAATGTTTGAAAATTAAAAAAAAAATGAAAGCTGTTTACAACTCCCTGTAATGCCGAATTCGAGCGCAGCTCTTGAGGAGGAGGAGGGAAGGGTACGGGGGAGGGGGGTCGCGTGACCTGGGGGTCACGTGACCGCGGGGGGGGGGGGGGGGGTGACGTGACCTGGGGGGTCACGTGACGATGACGTCATCAGTGATGATGACGATGACGATGCGGCTGCCGATGACGTCATCAGTGACGTCACTGATGACGTCATCAGTGACGATGCGGATGCCGATGACGTCGTCAGTGACGTCACGTGTCCCATAATGCACCGCGCGGTTACGCCGACGGCGACGCCGACGCCGCTCAAGCCGGAAACGGGCGCCTAAGAGCTGCGCTCTAAAAGAAAGAAAAAGCTAGGTGCGAGCAGAACATTGCATCGCCATCGACAACAACTCCTGCCACTCCCGCGCAATCAAAACTATGGATGTCGCGAACCTGCCCAGGTCGAGTTCGACCAAGTTCAACTTTTTCGAACTTTCAACATGATGTTCGACAAAGGTTCGACTGAAGTTCGACTTTTGTGAGCATGCGCAAAAATAAAAAAAAAAGAACTAGTTGATTCCACCTGGGAGGGAAAAGTGCAATATCTGTTGGGTTTATTGTCATCACTGGTTCACATTAATAACTAATGAAAGCGTTAAAAGCGCATATTTTCGCTCTTATATGGCGAAAACATTGGTAACCATTTTATAAATATAAAATAAATTACTTTATAAATTATTTGTTTCCCAAAATTCGAAATATTCGTGTAGTAGCCGGGCAACACTGTCCATAAGTCGAACTTCTTCGAATTTTAGTGAAATTTCGCAGGTTTCCCGAGTGAAAGGGTATTTTTACTGGCGAAAATGTTGTCACGGCGCGTAGCGAGCGCTTACTTTCTGAACACGTTGAACAGTTAATTTTCCGGCAAGATAATTTGTATAATGAGTGCATTACTAGAAGTATCTTCAGCCTGCTGCAGCCCAGTAAAAGGGTTACCAATGTTTTCGCCATATAAGAGCGAAAATATGCGCTTTTAACGCTTTCATTAGTTATTAATGTGAACCAGTGATGCCAATAAACCCAACAGATATTGCACTTTTGCATTGATTTATTTGAAAAAGGCAATAAAACCTGCTCTTACCTCTCATTTTCAAATTTTTTATTACAAGACACATATTCAATATTTGAAGCCCGTTTTTTGTCTTATTCGTATTCGAAAATTTCAATATTCTTACACCCCTAAAAACCGCGTTTTTGCGCGGCGAGAGTTACCTAGCGAGCTGAAGCGTTCGCGCTACCAGTTTATCGAATTCCTATAAAGGAATTCGATAAACTGGGGTCGGTAAAACGGCATTCGCTAAAACGAGCTTCTCTAAACCGCATGACTCCGGTTTTGGCATCATCGCAACCCTTGTGCAAGAAGCAGACGAACTTGCACTCCGCTTATATTTCTCATCGGAGGCATGCGGTTTAGAGAAGCTCGTTTTAGCGAACGCCGTTTTACTGACCCCAGTTTATCGAATCCCTTTATAGAGAACCAAGTTTATCGAAAATGGCGATGAGCCTCCTTTTAGCGAATTCGGCCGCCGCGAAGCGGCGTGTACGGGTAAGTTAGGTGAGTTAATATTTTTGTAATGAGCCGCCGCAGACTGCCGTCGCGAAGCGGCGGGAGCGCAGCGGGGGGCCTGGGTTAATACGTGTACCAGTGGTACACGCGAGAAGTAGGAAAGCCTTTTTTTTTTTTTAAAGCTTCCCCTTTTCGATAAACGGCGTTTCTCTAAGCTGAGGCTGTGCTTTCTCTAAACCGTGCTTCGATAATACGTGCCCATTCTCTAAAACGTGCTTCGATGAAACGGCTTTCGATCAACCGTAGCAAACCCATTTCTCAGTAGTAAAAATGGAAGTAATGCAGAAAACAATGAATATTTAGTATCATACAATTATTTTGGGCCAGCGAGAGAAATTTCGGCAGAAATAGGGAAATTTCAGGCGTCCGCTAGGGAAATTTTTACTTCCCGTGTTGGCAGCCCCGACTTAAAGGGGCCCTGCAAGTCATATTTAAGCGTCTGCCTTTTTTGCGGTTTCCACGTCTCTTGGGGTTCGGGAAAGCCAGCGCGCATGGAGAGAGTTTTTTTAGTCGAGATACAAAATATTAGTGTCGCGAACCGTTTCAATTCTGTATGAAACTAGTTTTTGTTCAGTATCTAAGATCAGAAAAGAAACAAATGCAGTTTGTAAAGTACGGAAACAAGAAATGATCCGTCGACGTATCCGCCACCAAGTGGCGGAAAAAACGGCGCATACTAGAAAGGGCTAGTGGGATGAGGCCCCGACGAACGGCGAGCATAGAAAAATCCCGGGTGCACGCGGCGGCGCTGCGATCGTATACCGGCTCGAGCATCCGACCGCTTCCGAGCGTTCCGAAGGCCTTCGGCGCGGGCTTGGTTGGCGATTGAGCCATTTGGCGGTATGGCAGCGCGAAGTGGCTCCCGTTCTGAACTGATCTTTACCCCGTGTTTGCTGTCGTTTGTGGCCAATGAAGTGTTATGCCGAATTAGTCTTTAATCGCGCAGCAAATGCAATGCGATCCGCCCTGGCCGCCCGCTTCATACAGCCTATCCAAAACATGCTTTAGTGGCGCCCTCTCGAGCCGTCGACACGGAGTGCGGCAGCCGTGAACGCTCGATGAGCCCACTACCCTTCCTCTAGTTCACGGCCGCTCAAGCCAGGACCTACGACGTCATGAAGGAGGTTATTTATTGCTTGTTTTTGTAATTCTAATTTGCCTATAACTTTTAAAATAAAGCGAAATTTGAGAAAAGAAAAGTTTCATGAAGTTACTACGTTCAGTGCGCTCAGGTTCGGTGCAAATTAAAAACCAGTAAAAAAGTCATTGCAGGGCCCCTTTAAGGTCCGTTCACACTCTTGCGACCGAGTTCGACCGAGAGAGACCAGACCGGTTTTTAAGCCTCTTGCGATCTCTTAGGACCAGCTCCGCTGCTGGTCTTAAGAGATCGCAAGAGGCTTAAAAACCGGTCTGGTCTCTCTCGGTCGAACTCGGTCGCAAGAGTGTGAACGGGTCTTTAAGCTTCAACTATCAGGAAAAAAGCCTCGTCACTGTAAAGGCACGTTCACACTCTTGCGACCGAGTTCGACCGAGAGAGACCAGACCGGTTTTTAAGCCTCTTGCGATCTCTTAGGACCAGCTCCAACCAGCTCCGCTGCAGCGGAGCTGGTCCTAAGAGATCGCAAGAGGCTTAAAAACCGGTCTGGTCTCTCTCGGTCGAATTCGGTCGCAAGAGTGTGAACGGGCCTTAACCTCAAAGATGTCTAGAAAAGACGTTTTGTGCTCAGTGGGCTACTGTTGCTCTTTTGTTCTTCTCACTGATACTCACCGATTGTTGCTCAAGATGATCATAGTGGCACCATATATCGCTTCATTCACGTGTATTTGGTCCATTCAGCATCAAAATCCCGCTCATTTTTGTTTTACTTGCTACAATCGGATTGGGGATTTCTAGTAGAGTTAGACATTGAAGCTTTCATTTCTTTTGTTACCAGTATAGGCACATCAATTTATGTATCAAAATGAATAAGATATGAGCTCTTTTTTCCAGCAATAAACAGGATTTTTTGAGGCTTTGATTTTTTTTCTGAAATCATGGAGGTGATCATACTGGTTGAAGCCAGCCAAACGAGCAAATCCCAAGTGAAGCCGGAAGCAGAGGTCACGGTTGGTGGGACACCCAGGACGCCCCCAAGGGTGGTGACCAAAACCACACCAAAACCGCTGTTGGCGCCAATTCAGCTGTCCTTTCCGTCCAATAGCGTCTTGTTTGTGGTCATTGTTAAGGGCGTGTCCCTCCAATCCGGAAGTCTCCCCCGGCTTGATGGCGTCATGCTGCCTCCAGAAGCTTCCTACCTCCATGCCTAAAACCAAGTTCCAACACTCATTAAATTTGGTTGTGATGGATGCACCACATAAAGCCACCTTCCTAAAGTTTCATTGTACCGAGTGCATTGGTTTATTTATACAAATATCTTTCCCTGTAGGTATTCATACTCGGGGAACATACAATTGAAGCTTATGTCAAGATGCATAAGAAAGCTTTTGGTTACGTTAGGGCAGTATTTATCTAAAGAATTTCCGGCGCTGCTGTCAGGGATTTCCCCAGACCCCCCCCCCCCCTCGTTTTTCCGAAGGCACCCCCTTAATTCACAACGACTCCTATATTCGCAATGCCCCCCCCCCCCCCCCCTTCAACCCCCCAAAAAAAGTTTAGACCCCCCCCCTGATTTCAATTCCTGGGGAAACCCCTGGCTGCTGGCGACGTAGCTGAAATGAGAGGCGTGACGACAAGACGCCGCGACGCAGCTGGAGCGAGAGGCGAAATCGACTTGGCAGCTGGTCAACTTTGCGGCAGCTGCCGCTTTTGAAACGCTTTTTCGAACGCCTTTTTGTGAAGCCGAAGGCTGAGGCGAGAGAACATCTCGTAAGCTTTCAAAAGGGCGCGCCCATATGATTTATGGGCCGCGTGTGCTATGCAATATGAGAGGAGGACGCGGAAGCGTTGATATCGTCTGCACGCAAGAACGCCACATACTCATTCGCAACCCACCTGTATCGGAGCCGTCCGCCACTAAAACGCAAGCGCTTTTTATGGCTCGAGTTGCTCTTTCTCTTAAAGCTAGGCTCTCTTAAATATAAACAGCGGGACGACCGTTGACCTTGACGGCGTCTCGTTGTCAGGCCGCGTTCCATTGATTTCCCAGCGATTCGCACGTTCAAGCGTCGCGACTCGCGGCCGGGGAAAAATGGTTTCCCGCGGTTCAGACGCTGGGCGGCGAGGAGTAGCGAGCCTTAAGAGGGGGGACAACTCAAACCGCGGAGAACATTTGCAATTTAATGGCGGACGTATGCTTCGTGCAGCTCTTTGTTGACGGTCGACGCTTTCGTCGCCTGCCGATAAGCCACGTGATGCCGATCGAGCGGTAAAAAAAAAAAAAAAAAAAAAACTAGGCTAGGCTAGCGAGGAACAAGTGCCGCAACTACGGCCACGATTGATCTGTTTGATCAGCGAGGAGCGCCTCACCGCTACTAACCTGCACGTACCCGCGCCCAGTTCGGCCACTTCCCAGCGGTTACTCGAATATTCAAGCAAATTGTGAGCCCTCGCGAATAGGCGACGTGGGGTTTTGAATCGATCTCGACGTGCCGCCGCCGTTGCCGTCGCCACTGCCGGAGTCGCGCGGCCTTGTGCTCCGACGCGTTGACGCATCGAGCGGTTTGCCGAAGGAAGGAAAAAAAGACGCGGAGTCGGCTTGGCCTCCTGACGCCGTTGTTGTGCGGGAAAGCTGCTTCTCCCGGGGGACGACCGCGGTCGCCGATGTATTTAGGTACGTTCCTCGGCGACGCTCGCTTTTTCCCGTTAAAGAAAGGGGCAGGGACGGACGGATGTGTCGCGATTAATCGGCCGAAGATGCGTGCCGTGACAGTTGGTGCCGAACTCGTTTGATCCAAGCTGGCGTTTGTTTATTGCGTGACTACGACGTCCCGCGTAAAACTCCCCTTTGGGGATCCATAACGCGCGCTTCTGTCGTGGCCACTTCTTGCGATGGCGTGTTGTTGCGAGACTTGTAGAGGCTTCTTTCGCTCGCCGATCATCGATCAGTATATCGGCTGCTGCCGTTTCCTTTACAGGCCTTTTGCGGAATTCAAGGAGTTGTCCTTAAAGCTTGTCTTGCGCGATAGCGTTTATCTCTTCCCGAAATCGCGAGGCTCCGCGGGCGATCGACCGGGCGAGGATATGGCGAATGCTGTTCGCACCGTTGGTGCAGCGTGGAAAAGATCGTCTTTAGGGTGCCGCAAATATCGCACGCACCGCTAGATTAAATGAGGCAATCATTGCCACCAGAGCTGTATTTCTTACAATGCAATGTGGTTGTCAAAGGTTCAGTTTGTTGTTTCTAATAGTGGCGAAATCGTCTAACTCCTTTGGCACTTTTCTTTTGCGTTTTTATGTTACAATTGGAACGAATGAAATCGAACAAATCAGCGAGTCTATTAATCGCCGTTAAACGTGGCGTTTTAATACATTCGCATCCGAATATGTAGAATGTCTAATTGTTTTCTTTCTTGGTGGTCATTTTTAACAATCGCTATCGAGCGTGTAAAAAAATTGTTGCAACAAGTATCTGTTGATTTTTAAGTGGTCAAGGTCATTTATATGAAACTGCATATGGAATCATAATAGTACCTGAAATATTCTGTTTTTAGAAAGAATATATATGTAATTCAAGTTAGAATGCTTTGTCTTTTACAATGCATGTAATATTTCCTATAGACCCCTTTCGAAAATCACGTGCCGATTGGCTAGAAGGTTGAAACCACTGCACAGTGGTGGAACAACTGCATTGAGGAACGTGCAAGTCATTCCATAAGATAGCGAATGTCAGAGGGCAGCCCGCACTATGAGTTGATGGTCCAATTGAACAGCGTCCAAAGTGCCAACGTCACTGCGCTCATCACCTTTTTCTGTGGGTGGGTTTTTTCCAGTGTGTCGTGACGTTGAGGTTTTTGTCCGACATTGTGCAGTGGTCATTTATATGGCCAGTAGAGGGTAGTATTTCGAAAAGGGTCTATAAAATGACAAAGCTTATACACTGGTTTGCTGATTTGTTGGTTTTGTTGACCAAACTGTTTAATGGTAAGAAAAGGGCCCGTGCGATGTACATTGCCCAAGTCAATGGACCATTTTTGGGAATCGCTGATTCAGGAGACCCTGATATGAAAGTACATGAGTTTGTGTTCAAGTGAGTGTGGGCACGCCTTCGTCCATGGAAGTTAGACCCTGCTGTCTTCCTTGAGCTGCAGTGACCTAGCTTGACCTCTTCCGAGGTCTCTTTTTCACCTATTATGGCTTATGATTTCTCCCTAAGTTTGTTTTAAAATGTTCCTTCCCTCTCCTTCCTACTACAGGGATTGTTTTATCCTGAGAATCCTCTAATCCCGTTTTCTGCCAGGTGGCACAAGTTATTTCTAAAATGGTGGATCGAGCCGTTGAGTGCACGAAACATCTGTCACATCTCGATTTAAGAAACTTGGCAACACCTTTTGTGGGACATGATAATGTAGTTTGTCATAGTTTTTCATAGGTGTGAATTTTTATTGCGAATGTGGTGCGAGCATTGGAATGGATTCCACATTTGTTTTTCCTCCGCGAGAAAGAAAATGCCCTTCTATACACTCCACGACACGTTTCGACTTGCGCAAATGGTGCCCTGTTTTTGAAAGGCATACCATATTCCCCAACGTATGTCACTTTTTGTTTTTTTTTGCAAAATTTCCGTCAATGCAATATTACACTTTTTTTTTTTTTTCCAGTATGGACCTTAATTGTGCAAATTTGCTGCGGGGGTTATATTTGTCGTTTGATTCATTCTCGAGAATGTTGAAATTAGCTCCTGCTTCTGCATATCACGGTCACAATACAGATATGCAGGCTTATCAATACAGTTTTGCCGTGCCAAACATACCAATATAAAACTGCGGCATATACGAAGGTGTGACCTATATTTGTACAACAGTGCAACTTATAGACCGGAAAATATGGTATCTAGATTATATGTAGCCTCCTTGAAGGGGTAGCAGACATATAGTTGAAGCACTCAGATTGTTTGGTAAGGTTTAAAGGGGCCCTGCAATCATATTTAAGCGTCTACCTTTTTTGCAGTTTCCACATCTCTTGGGGTTCAGGCAAGCCAGCGGGCACGGAGAGAATAACTAAATATCAGTGCGTCATAATTTAACCAGACGACGCGGAAACCTCCTCCACTTGCGGGGACGACCCGCGGTGCCGAAAGAGCGCGATATGTGACGTCTTTGGTCCTGCCCTTACTGCTGGTCAGAGCCGCTAAAAGCTTCTTTTTAGTCGAAATACAAAATATAAGTGGCACGAACCGTTTCAATTATTTATGAGGGTAGTTTTGGTTCAGTATTTTAGATCAGAAAAGAAACAAATGCAGTTTATAAAGTGCGGAAACAAGAAATGACTTGTTGACATACCCGCCACCAAGCGGTGGAAAAGGCGGCGCATACTAGAAAGGGGTAGTGGGATCAGGCACCGATGAGCGGCGAGCGTAGAAAGGTCAGGATGTACGCGGCAGCGCTGCGGTCGAGGATCTGACCGGTTCCAAGCGTTCCGAAGGCCTTCGGAGCAGGTTTTGGCTTGCGGTTTTGGCCGTTTGGCGGTATGGCAGCGCGAAGTGGCTCCCGTTCTGAACTGATCTTTACCCCGTGTTTGCCGTCGTTTGTGGCCAATGAAGTGTCATGCCGAATTAGTGTTTAATCGCACAGAAAATGTAATGTGAGCCGCCCCGCTTCATACAGCCTATCCAGAACATGCTTTAGTGGCGCCCTCTCGAGCCGTCGACACGGAGAGTGGCAGCCGTGAGTGCTCGTTGAGCTCACTACCTCTTTTCTAGTTTAGGGCCACTCAAGCAACCAAGGACGTAATGAAGGAGGTTATTTTTTGCTTGTGTTTGTAATTTTAATTTGACTATAACTTCTAAAATAAAGCGAAATTCGAGAAAAGAGAAGTTTCATTAAGGAACTCCGTTCAGTGTGCTCAGGTTCGGTGCAAATTAAAAACAAGTAAATAAGTCCTTGCAGGGCCCCTTTAAAGGGCAGACATTAAAAGGGGTGCAAGAGAGAGGTTATAGGATTATTGGATAAAGTCCAGGAGGAGAGTAAGGTACCATATTTTCGCGTGTATACCTCCTGCATATAACTCGTACCCCCACCTTACTACTCTAAAAAAAATAAAACATAATTGCATTAACCATGCAAAGCAATGTCCAGATCTCGCTAGAAATCATACCATTCCCCTTGAATCTACTCGTCGCTGCAGTCACTGCAGCTATCATCCGAGGCACCTTCATTGTCGTAGATAGCGTCGCCATCCGTGCTGTTGAGACGATTGCTGATGCAGTACGTTTTGAAACTTTTTCGCACCATCTTGTTTGGAAAGGTCATGGTCACGCCGGATCTTTGTCGATTTGGCGTGACCGCGACCTCTTCCCAACAAACTTTGCAAGTGCGTTTTCATACTCGCAGACTTTGGGACCTCGGAATGCTTTTCGGTCACGGCTTGCAGTTTGTAGGCTCTCCTCTATCCATTCTCGTACGCATAACTTGTCAAAGTGGTAACAGTTGTAGTTCTGGCCCGCCGCTTTGTTTCTAATTTCTTTGGCAATGGATCTAATGACAGTCGGCGCGGAGCGGCATTTGACGGTTCAGCTTAGCCGCTCCACCCATAAAAACAATGCAGATGTGGCAAACCAAAAAAAAAAAAAAAAGTAAGGAGGACAAGGTGGGGGGAAAAAAGTCCCTAGGAAAGACCGGAAAAGAGGGACTCTGGGGCATCTATCCCTACGACTTAGCGCATTGCCCTGAAGCCGCACTGCCCCCCGAAATTCGAGTATAACCCGCACCCCTACTTTACCATCAATTCATATAAATTTTGGTGCGGGTAATATGCACAAAGATACAGTAACACAAAAATAAAATAAAGTGTTATCAACTCAGGTCAGCATCTTCTGGCTTTACCTTGAAGTTGAAACATCTTACAAGTATTTAGGTGTCTGTTTTATAATAAGCACGTATTGGTATTGAATGAACCTACCGTAGAAAACTTTTTTTAAGGTATGCACAATGCACCTTAATGTGCGTGTCTGTTTGCCTATAAAACTATTATCCTCCTCCCAAAACTGGAGTATTCAAAGTCTGGAATCCACACCAGAATTATGTTAGCACCAGTCTTGAAGCGTTGCAAAATAAAACTGCTAATTTCATGTCCGATAACTACTCATTATCAAGTCAGTGTGACGAGCTTAAGAGAAAATATGCATTTGCCCTTTTTGTGGATACAATGGAAAAGTGCTCGCTTGTGTTTCTTTCATCGTGTCTATTACAGTGATTCAGTTTTTAAACAGTCGTTCTGTAGACCTGCGTCCTACGTTTCAGCCACAATTGATAACACACATTTACACACAGTCCCCTACTAATTTTTTTTTTTTTTTCATCCCCACTCGCTTTGTGTATTTGGGACTGGAACAACCTCCCAGATCCTTAGGCAACTAAACAAGACACAGGGCTGTTTAAGAAAAAGTGTCAAGACTTGTTTCATTGAATGTGCAACAAGATTGTAGAATGTGAATTTTTTATTGTTGCCAGTGCGGTGTCATACCTGGTCGATTTGGCCAGTGTGTTCCAGTTTCTATTTGTTATTACTTTACTATATGTTTCGGGGCTTTTATTTTATTTTGTACAAATGCTTGCTCACGTAACGCATCTGTAAGGACGTTGTTGAGCCGAATAAATTAAATGAGTGCCTCCTAATAGTTCCAGAGAACTCGAAAGGAGAAACTGGGGCAGGAACAAACGGCGTTGAAAGTCGTACTCGGGGGGACGTAAGCAACTGCCCATAGCCACTGCCATCTATTCATCCATCCATGTGGTGGGGATTAGAGCTGCTAAACGGGCTACGCTAGGCCTATTGGCACTTCAGTTCTCGATTTCCTTACGGGTGCCGCCATTTTGATACTTAGTGCAGAATCGGCGCAATCAGCGGCCGTTACGATTTAAAATGTGATTTCCCGAGTTTCGGGTACGGCGTCACGAAGGTCGGGTGGTATCATTTTGGAGACCGTTTCTACTCTTTGGAGGGTGGAAAAGGGTTTTATTGCGATCGAAGAATAAGCGTCGGATAACGGGCAACCGCTATTTCAGGCGAGAGTACGGCTAGAGCGTCGACTTGCCGAGTCGTAGCCGATTTAGTGGCTCCGGGCAGAGTCACTCTAGCTAACTCTGCGAGTGCATGTGTTCCCTCGCAGGCGGCTGATCCAAGAGGCCTTGAACCGTCAGACGTACCACCAGTTCAAGGCATACGCGGAGCAGCAGTTCCCGGCCAGTCCCGACCAGGTGGGCGATTTTTCTTCCACCGGACGCTTTCTGGATAAGAAGGCCTGGCGCGTTTAGCGTGCGTCGAAGGCGGTGCCGAGACGGCGACTGACGACGTCGCGGAAGCGGGCGAATTGCGTCGTCAGACGACGCGACCCCGGCGGCCGGTGCCAGAAGTCCCAGCGGAAGGTGCGAATGAACGGGAGAGTTGTTGTCATCGTTGCGGCGTCTCAACTCTCTGCAGCCGAAGCTTCCGCAGACCGTCGAGCCAGAGAGCGATCTGTAGCGGAACGGGCGTTTGCCACATCTGCCACCGCCGTTGCGACGACGCCGTTTTTGCAGGCCGGCGCCAGCGCGATGCCTCTACGACGTCGTCGGGCAGAAATCGAGGGACCGCTTTTTTTGGACGCAGTAAACACACCGGCTGGAGACGTGTTCCAGGCCCTCAAGTAGTAGTGTTAGATTCTTTACGTCGCGTACCAGAGGTCGGCGCGAGGTCCAGATTAAGACACAAGTAGCGCGTCGGCATCAGGCCGAGGCTCATGTTAAAGCGACGAGAACACGAGCCTCGGCCCGATGCCGACGTGCATCGGCAAATTCCTGACGGATGCTGTTGCATGCTTGGTGCGTCGGCACCGTGATGAGTGTGCGCTGCAATTTAATGTCCCAAAATGACTACCCGATGCTTCCGACGGACATTCTGTTGCCCGACGCTGGCTCCTATTCTGCAAAGAGGACGTGCAAAGTGTAATAAGTGACGTGAAAAACGAAGTGTACCACAGAAACCTGGAAAAGCCTCCTGCAAAGCCGAAATCTTTCGGAGGTGAAGTCTTTCGGCAGCGAGGTCATCAAAGTGTGCCTATGTGTCTGGAATGCCTAAGAACCTCGCACCCTTCGGCAATAACTTTAGCTTTATGAGTAAGAAGTAGTCTGCTGTAGCAAAGTCAGGTGTTGGACGGTTCGGTAAATGCAACCTTTCTCCGAGCTGGGGAACTCCAAACGACGTTACGTGGCACAGTGTGTGTGATGTCACGCTGTTGTGTGACACTGTGCCAGATGATGTGATGTTTAATGACACCAGGACATAAAATCGTGACGTGACTTCAAGTCTCGCGATGCCGTGACATCGGACATCAAATTTGAAGTGTTGCTCCTTAACCCTTCCGCGGTCGGATTTTCTTTCCAAAAGATGTGTGCCAGTGGTCGGAACTTTTTTTTTCCAAAGAGACATTACAAAAAATAAAACACAACAACAATTCATAGTTTTTTTTTAAAATTATCTAACAGGAGCACATAAAGTACTTGCGAACTGTCCAGATTGAAAAGCGTCGAATGGAAATATTAAAGGTGAAAACTTGTCGCTTTTTTTTTCATTTGGTTTTATTCTGGCGCCTCTGCGGCACTTCGGCGGGCTCGGACTCTTAGCCGGAGGTACCTTGCAGAGCCTCTCCACCATTAACGATGAGCTCTCATCCTACGAATTTAATTCTGGGAAGCGTTAAAAGTCTGAATCGGAAGAGCTGACGCTTTCATTGCCACTACCACGAGAGCACTCAACACGTGAAGCGACGAATCCCACGCACAGAGCTTCTAACTTCGGAACTATGAATAGCCCCAGCAAGGCGAAACAGGGTATGAATATACAACGTTTGCAGTTTCCCAAAGACTCCAGACGACGGCAGCTCCCAAGTCGAGCGTGGTTTTGCATTTAGGCGGGAACCTTCAAATGTGCAACTGCCGTGCCGCACACGTGCAACAGTGACCGTCACATACATTTCAGGCATTAAGGAACTTTGCAGACGAAGGTTGCTGCCAGTTTTTACATGATTCCCATGGGCATGCGCAGCAAGGGGTGCTGATCCGGCAGCTTCAGGAGCAGCACTACCACCAGTACATGCAGCAAGTATTAGTGCAGCAGAAGGGCAAGACTTCGGAGGTGACAGCGGCAGCCATGGACGAGGGGGAAGGCACCCCCGTGGGGCCCCCCGAGGAGAAGGAGCCCACCCCCAACGGGGACAGGGCTCACAGCTCGGGCGAGGAGGACGACGAGGAGTCCACGGAGGAGGACGCCCAAGGTGGGGACATGCCTTCTCTCTCTCCCCTCGCAAGATGTGTGCAGGGTGGTTTTGTTTTAGACAGCCCGGAATTCACACACACATAAAAAAAAAGGAAGCTTGTGTTGGGGTTTGTTGGGCCCTTGGCTAAGTTGGCAGCTAAGGCGGCTGCTAGAAGAGAAGGCTAATGGGTTAGCACATTTTCAGATGTATAGGTTTCAGTTTTTTGTTTTTACAAAATTTTTGTCGGTGCATTTTGTACAACAGTGCGACTTGTATGAATATTTTTTCTTCAAGTATGAACCTTAACCCCTCGACGGTTGAGTTTTTCTCTCCTAAAGATGTTTCCCAGTAAACGGGTCTTGTTTCCAAAGGAATAGTGTCAACAAAAGGTGAAATGCACAGGTTTTTTCTTAGATATCTAGTGGGTGGATGCACAGTGCTTGCAGGCTGTTTAGGTTTAGAAGCGTCAGATGAAAACACTGGCGGCAAAAAGTTGTCACCTTTCTTTCATTCGGTTTCATTTTTGGCACGTCCCCTTCTGCGACATCCCAGTGGCTTGGGATTCCTGACCGGAGGTACCTTACAGAACTTCTCCGTCGGACGATGAGCTCTCGTCCTCTCAATTTAATTCCGAAAAGCGTTTGCAGTCCGAGTGGGAAGAGGCTGCTCCCGTTGGCACTATTGTCAGAGCGGCTGGAATGCAAAGTGAGCATCACGTTTGTGGGGCGTCTAATTTGAAACTATAAATAGACCAGCAAAGCGAAACACAGTGCGATTACAAAGTTTACAGTTCGCCAGAGATGCAACAAATAGCAACACCTCCCGCGGTGCGTGCAGTTTTGCGTTTAGGCGGGCACTGTGCAACATGTAATCACCGCTGTACATGCACAGCGACAACCGTCAAAGAGGCCATGAAAGGAACTTTGGGCTGGGATAAATAATTTTAGATTGGAGTCTTACTAATTGCATATCGTTTTAGTGGGCCAAAAGAAAGAGGGCAGAAAGTCAAAAGCCTGCTTTTCGGAACGGAAATCCGAAAATACCAGCAAACTATTTCGTACCTGCTTTTCTTAGAAAACTTCCTGCCTTTTCACCGTGATACATCCGCGGTACCAAAAGCACGTCGGCCTACCCCAGCTCACGCATTAAACACGAGCACTGCGTCACTCGGACGTGTGCGCTCGTAGACAATTAATCTGGCGACAAATATTTGGATTGGCGTTCGTGGCCAACGAGTGCCGTGATGACACTTATCATCGCTTGCGAATGATAAGTTCCACGGTGTGCTCAAAAGGATGGCGGAAGCTTGGAGTCGTCGTACCAGTGCCCAAGCACGTCACGACCGCTTGATTTCTCATTTCGCTTTTGAGTTGAGGGGGAAAGCTAAGGAGGAAGAAGTTAAAAGATAATTTCATGGCCCCTTTAACTGCGTAAATATGCCACGGGGGTTACATTTTTCGTTCGATTCGTCGAGGAGAACAATAAAACTGGCTCCCACCTGCGCACATGTAGCAATCACAATGCTCGTGTGCTGGCCTTTCAATGCAGTTTCGTCGCACCGACCATACAAATATACAAGTGCGACTTCGATACCAACTTTATAATGCGAAAGCATTAACTGTCCCATTAGGGAGTTTTAGAATAGCGCACGCTAAAGCTTTGCGTACGCAAAGAATAGCATCGTCGCCACTGCGCATGCTCCGAACGCAAACCAGGTTTTGCGCTTTGCATGCGCAATTTTAGCGTGCGCTATTTCTCGGAAATAGCGTGCGTACGCAAAGGGCCTTTGCGCTCCTCTAAGGAGGATTGCTCATGAGAAGTTGGCTAAAGCCAAGACGTGCACAGATAAAAAAAAATGGCGGCCCCCTGGACCATGGCTGCGGTCGCTTTGGCGGCGTCGTGAGCGCGACGTCGGCGGCATCCTCGCGACTGCGATTTTCAATACGGGACCACGGGACGACATTGCACTCGGTTTGGAAAACCCAGTAGGGTGGGCAACGATCACCGGCAACTTGATACTGATGCGAAGGTCAGTACACTCTTGCCGAGGCGACGTATGCGGCGGACACGACCGGTCAACCGCTCGCGTTGCACTCTCACGTTTAAACAAACGTAGAATTGTTACTCCGGACCTCCGGACCAAAAATCTTGTTTTTTCTCAAGTTGCAGCATTTCGTGTGTGAAATAAAAATCGTGACTGTATCTTGGTGGCGTTGCAAGCGCGAGATGCTTGGGCTTTTGCGTCGCGGCGGAGAAACGCTATTCTAAAACTCTCTTGCGTCGCGTGCGCTAAAGCAAGCGCTAAATTTAGCGCTAGCGTGCGCTAGAATTGCCTACGTTATTCTAAAACTCCCTATTAGCGGAGCCGGCGGCGTCTGTAACCGCAAAGAAACGCGAAAGAAATGCCCATTTTCCCATTGGCTGAGCAAAACGGCTCCTAGATAGCCATTGGCGGCCGCTTCATGAGAGCACACGCTCTGCCGTCGCTTTCGTGGCAGGCGTTGCCGAAAAGGGGTTAGGGCGCTGCGGCCGCTTCTGCTCCTCGGCACCAAGGAACATGGCAGCGCCTGAGGCATCTGTGTCGTCGGCGGCCGCAACCTCGGCAGTAGCGAAACGTGGCCGTCCACGCCAGTACACCGCAGACGAACCAAGGGAGCGGAAGAAAGACATGTGTCCCCGGAATTTTTTTTTTTTTTTGTCAAAACTGCTGTTTATAGGGGGTGCAACTTGTACAACGATGGAACTTGTAGACCAAAAAATATAATAAATTATGCATAAACATGCCCTTAAAAAAAAAAGTTTTTTATGCAACATGAATTTTCTATTTTGTCACAAAAAAAAATTTATTTGTAGTTCAGTGTCGAAAATTTCGAATGTTCTGTTTGAGCCTGACTGTACTTCATTTTACTTTAAATCAGACTACAACCGCCACCACGATACGATGAGTCAATCAAGCGGCTATTGCCTGCTAAACCAGTCGCGCACAAAAAGCGGTGGATCGCAGTGCTGTCACTCCGCACGACTGGTCAAGTTGGCGACAGTAAAGGGGCCAAGACGATGAGCATCATGACCAGCGTTAGAATGTACTTTAAGTACATTGAACTTAAAGTACTACTACTTTAAGTAGGTTTAGAAAAATAGTACTTTACTTGAAGCACAAATTATCTGACTAGGTATGTTACTTGTACTTTAACTAAAGTATTTTTTTTTCTGGTACTTTCTGAGGAAAGTACAACTCCCGATTTTGAGGTACATTTTGCCAACTTCGAAGAAATACCGGGAGGCACATTCCACTCTCGCCAGAGACTCGGGCAGACCACGCGTCGCTCCGTTTGTACTGGGGGCGGTTTTCCCACGGTATTTGGAGCTCTCGTTATTTCTCGTTCGGTCAGTGCAAGCGAGGTGGTTAAACATTATTGGGAAAGGACACTCCTCTAAGAGAGGATTGCTTGTGCAAGCTATGGGGCTGATGTCACGCCCTCTCTCTTACTACATTCAGCCCCCTTGGGTGTAAGCTGGTGCAAAATATTCGCCGCCATTTCCGAAAATAACTGATACACCCCAGAATACCCCTAAAGTGACGCATACCAGTTTAAAAGGCCACGAAAGATTGCATTAAAAAGTACTTTTACTTTAGTTTAAGACTATTGTATTTCACACACATACATTGTTGTTTTATTTCATACACATACTTTACTTACCTTGCGCCCGGAGTACTTACTACTATACCTGAAGTATATAACCTCTCATATACTTGGTACTTTGCTTCAAGTACTCCTTAGATGTATTTTATCAAACACTGGCCTGACGGTGTGATTTTCGCACTG
This sequence comes from Ixodes persulcatus, assembly GCA_013358835.2. Classification (NCBI taxonomy): domain Eukaryota; kingdom Metazoa; phylum Arthropoda; class Arachnida; order Ixodida; family Ixodidae; genus Ixodes; species Ixodes persulcatus. Next base: position 718,555 of record JABSTQ010010317.1, on the reverse strand, counting down.
ATTGATTGTCTCCATCGAATCATAGCGTTGGCTGCGGTCGGACTTGGCGTGAAATGAGGTGTGGGAGGAGCAGCCTTTGTGGGGATGTCCTGTGTCCCCTCGCCATTTTGGATTCTGTGGTGGCGCTTTGCAGAATTGCCCGCGGTTGCGACAGGCGTCCATGTGGACTCGCAAGGACATCCGGGAGTTTAAGGAGGGCATCCGGAAGGAAGGCAGCAACGGCATCCTCAAGGTGGGTTCCTCGCATGAATTCCGCGCTCTTGGCCAGCTCCTGCAGAATCCAACAACCTTCCGACATTCGCTCGCGTAGTGGCGTGGTGAAACGGCCGGGACGACTCCCTTGAGGTACACGGCCTAACGCCGTTCTATACTCTACTCACCCCTAAGGAGGGTGACCATATTCCTTGGAGTAGGAAACTGGACATCGGCTACATACTGTCAGTTCAACGTAAAAATTACATTTTTCCGGAGTTCTTTGTGGAGAACACAAGTTCCTTGCTTCTCCATTTTTAAACAAAGGGGAAAAATGACAACCGAAAAATACCACATGAGTCATATCAAAAAAGCCTACCTCCCACGTGTCTATCTGAACGAAATGTATTGTGAAATGTAATTGCAAGGAATTCAAAATTATTTTTTAAGAGAGGTAACGTATTCATAACATTTTTGTTTAATAAAATCACATCTGTAACGAGCAAACATTTTTAAGTTCTCTGTCTCTCAACTATGTACATTCCCATGAGTGCAGGACATGAGGCGTTGGTTAAAGTGGGATGGCAGAAATGAACCTCTAAAGTGTGGCTGTCCTGGCCAAGATGGGACGTCTGGTCACTTTACCCCTAAGCTGAAAGTAATGTAGAAGTTGCACGTTTGCCTGACCAAGGAGACGCCTCCCTTATCACCTGACCACTCTCTGTGCATGGGTATAGGTGGGAGCGTGATCATGCGGTCAAAGATAGACGTACAGTAGACTCGTTTATTCAAACTCCAGTATGCTGTGGATTTTGTTTGAATTATCAAAGATTCATCTAAATATGATGCAAGATAAAACTATGATTTTCCATATAAATGGCTAGAGATACAAAGCAGATATTTGATGATTTCCTCTACACAGGCCTACTGATCATAAGCAGGTATGCCGCACATGAAACATTGGTGAAATGTATAAGATAAGTTTATTCGCTCCTCAGAAATGTTGTCTATCGTGGACTGTTTAGACAGCACATGACACCTTCGCAACAAAATTAAGTTTGTTCATCCTGCAAAAAAGTTTTCTATTGTGGACTGTTGGCCCTGCAGAGCGTACTTCTTTCCAAGCACCAGTGCACTGAGGAGAAGCAACACTTGCGGAAGCGAGCTGTGCGGGTGCTGCTTCGCTGCGGTGCACCAATGATTTGAAAGAAACACGCTCAACGTGGCTGCGAGAACAAACAATATGAATTACACGAAAGCACTGTGCGAATTAAGTGGCTTATATTTTTATAAATGCATTAAAAACTTTGCAGACAACCAACATTTCGAAATTTGTTTGGATTGACCAGAAGTATGAAATATCAGAGTTTGAATTATTGCGAGCCTACTGTATGTATAACTGGTGCCACAGGCATATTGCTTCTCCTGGACATTCACCTTACGAGTGAACGGAGTGTATCAGCCTTGAAACATTCACACATAGAATATCAAGACAGCCAGTATGAATCTTAACACTGCCCGACATTGTTAGCGTGAACAAGTGAACACCGGATTTTTCTCTTTGTCTCTTAGAACCGAAGAGCTGTCATAAAAGAGACTCGTTTGGTAGAAACTGCTTATTTGGCTCGGGTCGAAGCACCACGGGTTAACTGCCACTTTTACCAGTTTCGGTACGGATGAATGCTGTGCCGATGTTCATTCTTGTATGCCGGTACGATGCCCAATTTATGTCACTGGGATTCTAGATTAGTTGTCACGCTGTACTGGCCAAACTATCAGTACAGCATGCCACTCCAACAGATTGTTTAAATTGTCGGTATGGCATAGCACCGACGTGGATTCATGTGTGCCGATACAACCCCCGATTCACGTCAGAAAGCCCAGGTTAGCGGTCGTGCAACATTGGCCAAATTGCCAATACCGTTCCAGCCAAATTGTAAGTTCTGGTCAATTTGCAAGTACCGTATAGCATGACACTCATGTGCACTCTTGTGTATGGGAACTTTGACCGATTCACATCAAGGGCCTTAGGTTAACAGTCGTGCTGCATTGGCCAAATCGCCAGTACAGTTCCGGCTAAATTGCAAATACTGGTCAAATTGCAAGTACAGCGTAACACTCACGTGCACTCTTGTATACGGGAACCATGGCCGATTCGCGTTGAGTACCTTAGGTTAACAGTCATGCCGCACCGGCCAAATTGCTCGTGGCATGTCCGCGCCGCCGTTCTGCCTCCTGCAGGTGGGCCACGGAGAGACGGTGACGGTGCGGGTGCCGACACACTCCAATGGCCACTGCCTGTTCTGGGAGTTTGCAACGGACAGTTACGACCTGGGTTTCGGCCTCTACTTTGAGTGGACCTCGGAGCCGGGAAACCAGATGTCCGTGCACGTCAGCGAGAGCGACGAGGATGAAGACGAGGACGAAGGTGGGACGGGCAACGGCAGGGCGCCCGACACGCGTCTCCAACTCGTGTGTGTAGCGTCCTGTAACACCGACGCATCAAAGGTGGTCCCAAAGCGGCAACCAATGCGCAGCTCGAGTTTGTCTGCGGCTTGCACAGGGGTTGCGATGACGTCAGAGCTTTGAGCTCTTATTGGCTGACTGAAAAAAATAGCGGGTAGACCTCGAGGCATCTAGCATTCAGGTCTACCAACTATCCTTTCAGTCAAAGGCAATCGGAGCTCGGCGTCATTCTGACGTCAACGCAACTCCTGCGTAAGAAGCAGACGACAATTAAGTCAAAAAGCCGGTGAGTCATGCCGTCGGACCGTGGAATTTCCAACGACAAGGGTGAGCGAGCGCAAGGGTCGCTGTTGTTGCAGTGTCCCAGCCCCTGGGTGCTAAAGCTACTATGGACTGCCACACCGGAGAGCGACCTAAAGCAGAGTAGACGTCTGACGTATCCACCTTTGCTGCTGTGCTAGGGGACCGGAAATGAAGACGCGGTAAATGTACCGGTCAGAGACGCATGCCAGCACCATACTCTGGTACAGCGGTTCTCATCCGGTATTTTGGGGACGTTGATGGTTGATATTTAGCCTAGCTCGGGAAAGCCGCTGACCCCCTCTGGATCGGCAGAAGTGATGGGAAACCCCATCCACTGCAAGGGGAGAGGGGGTATTGGACGATTACAATGATAGAAACAAAAATTTGAAGCAGCTTTGAAGCTCTAATCAGCGCTACTCACTTGGCACTCAGGGCTTGGTCTATTTACCTTTGTGGGATAGCCAGCGTCACTAAAAAAAAAAGTTTTATTGCTCGACTCGATTGACGTTCGACAGCTTCGGGGACCCTGAGCAGGCCTTCAGGGACCCAAAAGGGTTTGTGCACCCCCATCTGAGAACCACGTGCTGCTCTGCTCAAAGTTTGTGAAATTGGGTTCCCCAGAGTACACTTTTCGGTTCCCTAAGCTCTCCTATTCACTCGACCATCCCTGCCTCTAAGCCAAGTGTTTCCGCAGTTTAAGCATTATTTTAGCACATCTGAGCCCCCCTCCCCCCCCCATCACCACAGTTTGTACAAGGCCCAATTCAAAACAGTACCTCTCACTCTTTGTTAATATTTTTTTTTTTTTTAGCGATTTACAGTCTAAGCTCATTACAGCAGACCTGGTTACAATAGACTTTCGGATATAACATACTGCTTTGTGAAGTGAAGTTGGTTTTCCTCTACATATCATTGACTCAACTTCCTATCTGCATACAACATACTCCTTTTACAGCAGACCAAAATCTCGGTAAAAATCAAGGTCTGTTATAACGAGCTTACACTGTACATTCCAATTTTTATAAAGTTTGTACGAGTTTTTTCGAAGTCGAGATTTTTGGATGCTCCCAGATTCGTTAGGACATGAACGTTTGTTGACCTTCAGACTGAGTTGTCTATGGTCGTCGGCTTCTGCTGCCGGCTTTGATTGGAGACCATGCATAGCTCTAAGCCAACTGCTTCCTTGTTTGTATGTTATTGTTTACAAGTTCTGTAGGCTTCTGTATCGGCTTCTGTTCTACATCAATGTTGAGACGAAGTGGGGTTCTTCGGCTGCCATTCAGAGCAGACGGGGGTTTCTTGAGATCAGAAGGTTCGAGAAACACTGTTTCAGTGCCACCTGTGACCATGCCAAAGAGCCTAGATTTCAGAGAGGGAGCAACTGAAACTGACTGAGAGTGTTTGCAACTCAATGGCCGACGCTCCCGCCCCGATCGGTTCCAGACAAGGAAAGCAGGCGGAAATGCTTGCAGACGACAGACGCTCTCGTCACCTCGCGACCCGTATTGCAAACGTGGCCCGTAAACCACATGACCCCGATGGAGCAGTTGGAAACTCTCTGCAATCTAGGCTTTTCGCCAGGCCGTGCTTCTCACTGGCGGTACCCCCCAATGTATCGCAGAGGAACGGGAGGGCGGCGGCGACGTGGAGAAGGGGGCCTCGGCGGGAGACGGTGCGGGCGGCCCGGCCTCGCTGAGCGTGGTAATTCCGGTGTACCGGCGCGACTGCCACGAGGAGGTGTACGCAGGCAGCCACCTCTATCCAGGACAGGGGGTGTACCTGCTCAAGTTCGACAACTCCTACTCCCTCTGGCGCTCCAAGACCCTCTACTACCGCGTCTACTACACCCGATGAGGCCCCCCCCCCCCCCCCACCTCCCCCCCTCACCTCCCCCTCACCTCCACAGTTTGTACGAGGCCCAATTCAAAACAGTGTCTCTCACTCTTTGTTAATGTTGGTTCCTTTTTTTTTTTTTTTAGCGATCTACGTTTAAATTTCTATAAAGTTTGTACGAGTTTTTTCGAAGTCGAGATTTTTGGATGATCCCAGGTTCGTTAGGATATGGACGTTTGTTGACCTTCACACTGAGTTGTCTATGGTCGTCGACTTGTGCTGCCGGCTTCGATTGGAGATCGTGCCGTATTTATTTGCAGCAGCAACGGTGCATTCGAAATGGTGCGTCATAGTTTATATTTGTTTACCGGCATCGGAGGACCATCACCAAACTGGAGAAGTCCATTTCTCGGCGTACCATTCTGAAGTCTGCGACGTAGGGGTGCGACCAGATGTTTGAGTTTTGGTAAAACTACCGGGTGTCCCAAATAGCGGCCAGGCTCTTTAAATCTACCGCAAAATTCGGTTTCTTAACCTATTGCGCTACGACTTTGTGCAGCGTTGCCCACAGATGGTGAATTTTTTTTGTAAACTTTGCAAAGAGCGAACTTACCTGAGGAAAAGGTAAAGAAAGAAAAAGCCTTAACTCCTATGGAAATGCAGTGAAGCTACCGATCTTCAAACAATAGGACTCCCTATTGATTGAAGACCGGTGGCTTCGCTTCGTTTCCATAGGAGATAAGCCTTTTTCTTTTTTTTACTTTTTCCACAGATAAATTCGCTCTTTGCAAATTTTACAAAAAAAAAAAAAAAGCACCATCTGTGGGCAATGCTGCACAAAATCGTAGCGCGATAGGATAAGAAACCGAATTTTGCGGTCGATTTAAAGAGCCTGGCCGCTGCTTGGGACACCCGGTAAATACTAATAGTAACGAGCACGGAGTTGCTTGGTGCATTGATTTCAGTGTAACAAGTTTCGGCTCTTTTCCGTGAAGGGAAGCAAAATATGTTTGGCGATTGTAATTGGTTTGCAGCTCATCGAAACTTTTCTACTTTTAGTCTCACTCAAGTAAGCTTCAATCTTTGCATCCCAAACAATCTACCATCTAATTGCATCACCTGTTGTACGTTGCGGCGGGATGCTGTGTAAAGAAACTGGTTCACGCGGTACTCTGTATGCCAACACCACCAACGATCTGTTTGGCGCACGCTGTAGAACGGGCTCTTGTTGGTATTGGTGAGCAGAGACTACCACTTTGCCACCACCCCTCGTAAAACAGTATCGTCAACGACTCTTTCGCATACGCAAGGTGAAACCTCCACAGCTGGCCTGGGGGGTCTGCCTGCTCCTGTATTGCTGCAGTGGGGACAAGTGTTTGTACAGCCCCATTGCATTTCTGCATTGCTTGCTGAACAGGCTTATATGGAGAAAAGTATGAGGAGGTACAGTCAAGAAAGGTTTGCGGTCGAGCTCTCAGCTCTCTCATTGAAGTTACCATGCCAGTTAGCAAAAGCAACAAAGCTTTGAACAGGACAAAGTATAGTAGAAATATGTGCACGGGTTTCTGGCTTTGTCCATGGTTTCCTTTAGGGTGCAATGGGTCTCCTATGTGCTAAGAAGGAATAAATGCACCTCTATTACTAATTTTTTTTAAAGTTACAAGTGGAGATGAGTGACGCAGATTTTTTTTTTTTTTCCAGTTAGGACGAGGCATTTATATACGGATGGAGACTGCTGGTAACATGAAAGCTGTACCCGAGGTCGCAATCTTTCTGCCTGTTCCTTCCTCACGCTCTCGGTTGTGGGCGTGACTTGGTTTGTTATCCCCTTTTGATGGCTTCGGAGGCTGTGAGAAGTGGAAACGCTCAAAAGGGCCTTCCCCTTTTAACCCCTTGCGAGACTAACTGCATAAAATGTTTTCGGAAACAGGGGAATGTGGCTTGGGGCCGACACTCTTGTGGCACTAGTGGATTCCGGTTTGGAGCTAGAAGCTTTACTGCCTTCTCAAAGCTGAAGGAGTAGAAATGGAGCAACCGCAAGTTACCGACATGGGTATTAACTCGCGGGAGTGAAATACGAGAAAACGCCCATTTTGCGTTCTTGCTAACCCCGCTGCGCCGTGTACGTTAAGGCGCGTAACACTACCAAAAAAGGACGACAGTACTTGTCACAGCAGCCTTGCAATGCACAATGCAGGCACGTGTTAACAAGGGAATGTCTCAAAACTGCTTTGTTATGAATGGGTGCATCTGGAGCCACCGAATAGGCTATGCTGAGAGCATCGACACTGCATTCTTGGACTCTCTTGTGGGCGCCGACATCTTGTTGCCTAGTTCAGATTGGGTGCAATTGGCGACGGGTACGATCAGACAATAGGGAGTTTTCGTAGACCGCGTTTCCCCCTCCGCTAAGCGTTCCGCAACGAAGAAGTTGCTACTGCGCCTGCGCGCCGATAGCCTTGACTGTGGAGTTCCCGCTATCGTAGCGGGTTGCGGAGGGCCTTGCGGGATGGCGAAAACGATCTACGAAAACTCCCTAATGCGGCTCCCCAAACCTTGGATACGGCGTCGGGAAGTTCGGGCGACGTCGTTTTGCTCTGTCGTGGACAGTTTTAACATTTTTGGAGGAAGGAAAACCGTTCCTGCAACTTCAAATAAACCTTCAGCTATAACTGGCAACCATGGTTTTTGAGTATTGGCTTAGAAGGGCGAGGGGAGGAATCATACTTTCAGTCTCCTGGCCAGGCGGCGCATGCTACTGCCCGTGATTAATGGTACAGTCGTTAGCATCCATCCATCCACTGGGCTGGAGTGGCGATAGTCTCCAGCATGGCATATCTAGTGGCTCTAGGTGCATACACGGCCATGCACATTGGTGGCGACGCACCGCCTTAGATGCCGGCGATAAGACTTTTGCCAGGCACTGCCTCGCGTTGGCGCAAGCAGCGTTCCAGAACTCGACACAAAACCCGCAACAAAGACTTTACTAGGATAACACATCCTACTCCGCTCATTTGCATTAAATAGCATGCCTACTGCACCAGATCCCCCCAAGCGGTGGGGACAGCCCGCATGGAATAGAATGCGTACACGTCGCACTGCGTCGAGGGAGAGGTCCGCCGTCGACGTTCAGAGATACTGGTTTTGCGAAGATGATAGAGGCAGTCGTCTCCTCTAACTCGGGGGCTGTCCAGCGACATAGTTATATGATAATGTAGAGGGAAAGGTCCCATGCATTTGGGCCACTTCGAAATGGCGGGGCTTAGAGGCAGACATTGATGGTCTTTATTGGCGGTCCTGGTGGGCCCATATTGCTGGCAACGCCCTAATATGCACAAAGGAGCAGCAAAACATCACCTGTAATGTCTATACCTTGTCCTTTTCTAGCTTATCCTGCAGAAAGACACCGGAATTGCACTGCTCACCTATTCAAAGGGGAAAATCCCGAGCCTGCGCGCAGTACACAAAAGCTGTCGGCACCAAAGTTCTTGGATTTTCGCGGAGTAACGTGTGTTCCCTAGTAAAGTGTTTGCTTGCAACCCGCTCGACCGGAGTGCTCTCTTTTGAGGGGGAGGGGGAAAGGTGCTTTTACAACATTCTGTAATGCAGCTGGAACCAAGGCTTTTTGTCCCCGTGCGGGGCAACATCCGTGTACGGGCCAGCTGCGTAGCTCGCAGTCTCGTCCTTTTGCAGCACCCGAGCTCGCTACAAGACGAAGGGTGCTCACACATTACCGGTCTTTTTGCTAAAAGCGTGGAATGGATGCCGAATGGCGCAAATAAATTATTGTTATCCAAGAATGGTCTGCGTGCATGTTGGTAATTGGTTGTTGCTTTTCTTCTGGTATAGTTGGGCCATAGATTTTTCGGTGTTTACCTATCGAGAAAATCGGCGGACGTCGTTCGGTTTTTTATTTATGTTTAAGATGTCGGCGATTTTCGGTGATCTGCTTCGGACACGCCGAAAGCGGTGATCATCGCTAAAAATTGCACTTGACAAAACAAAATTCTGGTCTAAGGGGGGAGGTTTCGACAAAAACAGTCCTAGGTGGAGCAGAAATTTCAAGAAATTTTTGCATTTTTTGGACACGAACAGATGTTTATCAGCGTTCTGTTTTAATTGACTCTGCATTTCTGATATCGACGCACGTTAGTTGGTGTTTTTCTTTTCTTGGTTAAAACTGGAAAGTTTATGGCCTAGGCATAGTAGTCGCCGACAAGGTGAGATCGACGGGGCGTCTCTATCGAATGCACTGTCTCCAGCACACTTGAGGCTTGTAAGCTTCCAAAGCGTTCTGGACCGGACGTTTAAAGGGAACATAAAACTGATTTGTCAACTTCATTTATAGCTTTCCTTCTCAACTCTGAAGCAAAATGAGAAATTGCGTGGCCGCAAAGCGCTCAGGTACTGGATGCGACAACTCCAAGCTTCCACCATGCTTTTTAAGCACACCAGGAAACTTGTCATTCGCAAGTGAGGACGAGTGTCGCCACGGCGCTCGTTGGCCTCGTACGCGAATCCAAGTATTCATTGATGGATTGATTGTCGACGAGTGCGTACGTCCGAGCGACACAGTGCTCGTGTTCAATGTGCGAGCCGGGTTCGGCTGACATGCTCTGGCATCCCGGTGAAAAGGCGGAGAGCCTTTGGAGGAAATGAGGTAAGAAATAGTCCATTATAGTTTCGACTTTTCGTACCAAAATGCAGGCTTTTGGCTTTCCACACTCAAAATGCTCGAAGGCATTTCGAGTTTAGCGGGCCAAAAGAAAACTACTAGTTTTCTTTTGGCCCGCTAAACGATGCGCAATTAGTAAGGTCCCAATCCAAAATCGTTTATCCCAGCCGAAAATCATTTCTTGGTCCTTTCAAATCTCTAATCCCAGATCTTTGCCACGAGTTGAAGTCAAGACGGCACAGTCGTCTCCGGGGCTCGAGCTAACGGTCGTCTTGCCTATGTAAATTCCTACTACCAAACGCTCTGCCACGTTTCTGGAGTAACCCTGGCGACAGAACGATGCCCAAAGCTAGGGCGCACAGGCATTGCAAACTGCTGCTTTCGAGCGAGTGGGCATTTGTTTTGTGTTCCAACTGGAAATGTCCAACCACTGCCGCGACCAGAAAGGTTGACTGGCATCGTAACTACCTAAACAGTAGCAACAATGCCAGGAGTACTAACTCCAGTTTTAGGGTGGAGTTAATAGTGCCCACGAGACCATTAGCGCACCCAGAATTTTTGCCTGGGGGGGGGGGGGGGGGGGTGTTGTGAAATTTTGACAACCGATCGGAGGGAGAGGGCTGGCCAGGGGGGGGGTGGGTGATTTAACCTTTTTTTATGTCCGCTTTTTTTTTTCGTTTGCACGCGTCATTGCGAGATTTTATTTGCACTGCGCGAATTAATTTGAATCCCATCGACACTATTGCATTCTTTGGTATGTGCATTTATTTATCCAAAACGGTTGTTTTATATTCATAGAGAGGGAAGAGCAGTAACCTTTTTGAATTTTTCCTACATCACACCCGCGTATAATCAGGCTGGTCTTTAGATGATAAAAAGTTGGGGAGAAGCAATTTTTGAGAAAATGGCTTTTCTGATACTTGGACATAGCCACCCAGCTCTATACAAAATATTATTGCTCTATCTAATTTTCAAATATGAAAACAAAAAATGAAGTCTTAATTTTCTATGAACATTTGAAGGTAAACGTCCGGCAGCCCTCTGCCTGGTTTGAAATAGACATATGAAACGAAAAATAGGGACTATGACCAAAAATTAAATTTTTGGTTAGTGTCCCTATTTTTCGCTTCATGTCTATGAAGATTCAGTACAAATGCACATATTTCAAGTGCTTTTTTCTCGCTTCACACTTCTTTCACAAGTCAGCGTTACCGTGACTGAGAATGTCTCGTCTGCAAAACTTTGTTGCTAACATTACACCAGTGGAACGATGTTACCTATCATGCAAATAAGGCCCGACCTGTGTGCAAGCCATCCGAACAACAGCAGTAACGCTTAGGAACCAGTAACGGGACAACGGGAGGAAAAAACGTGGCCGAACCCGTGGCATCCTGTCCTAAATCCATTATTATTTTCGAGTTACGAAAATTATGAAAACAACATTCATGACTACAACCACTTCCACTCGAAATGTTCTCATTAGATTATTTGATTACTTGACACGAAACATAATTGAATGTCAATCCAAAAAATACCATTAATTTTCATTTTCTCTTCGTGTAACGTGATTATTGCGGCTCGTAGTTTTGTTTAGTGTGCCAATTTTAAGAAACGTAATAGAGTGGCTCTCAGCACTAGTTTGAGTAAATACATGTAAATCTAAGAAATACTAGGTTCTGGCAATCCAGTTAAGTAAAATATGCAAATCATATTCGCTTGAATAGTCTCAAGGAAGAGTCATAAAACGATTACGGCTTTGCTTTTGTTAGTCAACTGGCGAAGGAATAATAAAATACCCAAAATCGAAAAAAAAGGATGCTCGTTGCGATTAAACATATTGCGACTTCTCTTTAACTCATGCGCTCACGTTTTCTTAAAAATTAGAAACGTAAAAACTTTGACATAACTTGAACAAGAAAGAAAAACCAAGCAAGAAAGACATCCAAAAAGAGGGGTCATTTCTAAAATTCGCTAAAAGCTAAAATAAATCAATCCCAAACTTAACGTTGCTGGTTTTAACTTTCAGGTCATTTTATTAGTTAGATGCAGCATACAATTTTGGACGTTATGCATATAAACAACTAAGATTCGTGAAAAAAAAAAAATCTAGTCACACTTACTGACAGTGACTTTCCAACGTAGATGCCCAAGACATTTGGGTAAGTCGCTGCAGAAACTGGAAGATGCTGGGCAGAGACAGATCGGTCAGAGGGTAAGGATGAGGGCGTCTGTTGAATGATCCACTTTTCAACGCTGGGAGTCATATATTCCGATGGTGATGCATCCGTTGGCTCCAAATCGCGATTTTTTTTAAGGGAAGTAGTAGGTAAGCACTGAATTTGGCTGGCGCTTCAACACGGACTTTTGAATTCACACACCGATCGGTCTTAGCAATTAGTTGTTAGACTTGCACTGTGGAATGGGTGCACAATGAGCAGTACCAGTAGAGTATATGCTCTAAGAAAGATAAAAATCGGCAGTTTGTTGTGTAGCTCGAAGCCCGGATGTCACTCCTGATGTGAGGGGGTGGCGCGCCGAATTCAATCGCTTCTGTGAAGTGCATGAAATGACGGCCTGGCGGAAAGGAACAAATAAATAGAAAGATAAAGAACGAGACAGAAAAGAGAAAGAGTAAGAAAATGCACAGCAAGAGAAAGAGAGAGAGAGAAACGTAAAGAGAACACGGAAGAAAAACTTTACGCCTCCTCCCTCTCTGGGGACGGCCAACAAATCATTTTAAAACACCCAACAGAGCCACAGCCTACAGGGTGACCCCCGTCCAATGGCCAATTGCAAAGGACACAAAGTGACAGTTAGGTAAAGACATATTCTTTTTTTTATTTTTTTTTTGTCGGTTTGTGTAGAAGCGGAGCTGTATCGTCGGAAGGATCGCCCCAGGCGGCGGGGGAGTACCGGAGTGGAGGGAGTGTCACGAGTCATGACAATGTCGCTCTCAGGGGCGCTTCGAGCGGGCGTCTGCCTAATTGGGAAGCACGGGATGCATGGGAGGCTGCCGGGTGTGGTCTCGAGTCGTAAACCGTACCAAACATATCGGCTTTGGGTTCATTGTGTGAGCGGGCCGGGTTTGTGGGAGCGCCCATGCATCTCCACGGCACTTTCTTGAGATGTCCGTCGAGGAGAGCGTGGGGTCTTTTGTGTTTTATTTTGGTTGTCCGTTTAAGAGAGCGTGTTGCTCTGCTTGTATGCTTTTATGACCGACCATCTGCCAGAAAGAAAATAGCGTGGGAATCTGGGATCCTGTGTGGTTTTGGAGGACGGAAAGTGCTGGGCGGCGACGTCTGGTCGCGCCCAACACTGTCAATGTACTACGTGTATGTTAAATAAATCTATCTAAGTTAAAGTTTAATACCACCCTACTGAACTTCACTTCGCAACGTGTTCGTCATCAGGCCCATTGTTGCAAGTGGCCAAACACTGTCTACATCGACGACCTTCATAACTGTGACACTCCCGTATCCTCGGTAGTACAACCGGCCAGAGCCTACTCGGCGCCACGCCAAGTCCTTTCACGACAACTACTTCGCACCTTCGTAGCCGTCTCGACGGCACCCAGCCGCGGCTCCTCGGCAGTCACAATAGGTTGGGAGAGGAGGCGCCGGGGACCAGCCTATCTCCGAAATCCAAATCCTTCAAACCCCTCACAAAGCAGGCCCGCCGTAGAAAAGACATGACCCCCACGAAGCGAAGGCCACAAGCGCGAAGTGCGCTGAACTGAACTTATCACCTTCAAGAACATTTCCTGCAAAAATACGCAGTAAATGTATAACTCGATCCTAGATGGTTCGAAATGTGATGACGCACGCAGTCCATGCAATCAATTCATTAGAATCCTTCTGAAAAACCTTTTTGGAAACAAATATGAAAGTTTGTGTGTAACGCATATCTCAGCTTTTTTTATACATCTACCCGCGCTACACAAAAATGAGAAAGCGTTATAATAACCTAAAGTGTGGAGGCTTTTTCTCTAACAGTTGGGGACAGAATGCGATTCAAAAACGACACAGCGGTTAACTGCTGGAGCCCAACGTCCCACTTCGTCTTTTGGGGGAGTTTATTTCTTCAAATAAGAAACATGTCTGAACATAGAATTAATAATGATTTTATATCTCCTACAGTAGATAGAGAAATTCAAGGAAAATAAAATATACGAATGTACACACCGCGACACCGGCGGTATTTCATTTTGCTCAAACAGCGTGTCGAGGGACGCAAAACTTTTAACACCTAGGTTGGGGCCTGAGATGAGCCCGTTTTACCGCGCAAGTAATTGCGAAAATAGTGTAATTTGTTAATGTACTTACGATAAAAAAAATCCGGAACTGACTCCTTCGTACTAACTCTGTCAGGCCGTTTGCATCATCGTCAATGCAATGGGGGCGAAGGGGTTCCGATTGACCGCTACAGAACTCTGGGGGGGGGGGGGGTTAGAACCCTCAACCTCCCCCCCCCCCCCCACCACCCTCCCGTGGGTGCGCCACTGCGGGAGACTGTACAGACCGCGACACTGTTAGCGTGAATACGATCATCGGCGGTTTTTGCATTTTGCTCGGACAGTGTATCGAGGGGCGCATCAGATGAGCACTTTTCACGTACCACATAGATAATTTTGGTAATTGTGTGTCATCTGTCAATGTAAGATTGTATATTACGGAAATGACTCGCTCGTGCCGTGCACATCACCAGTGCAGCGACGAGGGGGGAAGGAGGATGGGAGGGGGCGATGAATTTATTTACCCTTAAAGGTCCTCGTTGCGGACATTACATTTACAAAATCGTCAAAATATGCACAAAAAAAAATTTTTTTTCATGGAGCTCTGGGGGGCGGGGGGGGGTTATGACCCCCCAAACCCCCCCCGTGGGTGCGCCACTGCACGAGACTATAGTCGCCGATGAAATGAGAACTGCAAGTTGCGTCTTTCTAACGCCCAGTCTCCACCTGCGCGGGTGCACTCGAGGTGTACAAAATGTAGAGGCGTCGTCGAAGGCAGGAAGCTTGCACTAGAGGCAGGACAAAAGAAGTCCTTTCCCGTGGTCCTCACCTTGTCGGTGTGTATAGGTGCGAAATGCAACTTGCCGCAATTTTGTAAGCGCAGAGAGGTCTACATTAGGCACTGTGCCTAGAATGGACGACTATATTGACGATTCGACGTTTCGTTGTGGAAAAAACAAACGAGCAGCAACAGGTGTTGTAACAAGGTGTAAACCCGTGCGCTCATTGCCTTCTGGCTACGTGCGAGCTGAAGTGTTGTCAAAAGCGGAAAGCTCGCACTGGTGCGGAAGCATCTACTGTACACTTTAAGGGGCCCTGCAATTATATCTAAGCGTCCACCTTTTTTGCGGTTTCCCCGTCTCTTGGGGTGCGGGCAAGCCAGCAGGCACGGAGAGAGTAACTAAATATCAGTGCGTCGTATTTTAACCAGACGACGTGGAAACCTCCTCCACCCACGGTGCCAAAAGCGTGTGATATTGACGTTTTTGGTCCTGGGCTTGCTACTGGACAGAGCCGCTAAAAGCTTCTTTTTAGTTGATATACAAAATACAAGTGGCGGGAACCGTTTCAATTATTTATGAAAGTAGTTTTTGTTCAGTATTTTAGATCAGAAAAGAGACAAATGCAGTTTATAAAGTACGGAAACAAGAAATGACCCGTCGACATACCCGCCACCAAGCGGTGGAAAAGGCAGCGCATACTAGGAAGGGATAGTGGGATTACGCACCGACGAGCGGGGAGCGTATAAAGGTCCCGGATGTACGCGGCGGCGCTGCAGTCATATACGGGCTTGAGGATCCGACCGGTTCCGAGAGTTCCGAAGGCCTTCGGCGAGCAGGTTTGGCCGTTTGGCGGTAGGGCAGCGCGAAGTGGCTCCCATTCTGAACTGATCTTTACCCCGCCTTTCCTGTCGTTTGTGGCCAATGACGTGTCATGCCGAATTAGTGTTTAACCGCGCAGCAAATGCAATGCGAGCCGCCCCGGCTGCCCGCTTCATACAGCCTATCCAGAACATGCTTTAGTGGCGCCCTCTTGAGCCGTTGACACGGAGTGCGGCAGCCGTGAGCGCTCGCCGAGCTCACTACCCCTCCTCTAGTTCACGGCCACTCAAGCGACCAAGGACGTCATGAAGGTTATTTTTAATGCGAAAGCATTAACTGTCCCATGGAGCGAGCCGACGGATGGCGCTGCGTGTCCGTGCCGCCAGCGCGCCGATAAAAACTAACCGCCGCAACCCCCTGCCACTACGGGCCCCGTGCCGGTTAAAACGGACATGTTGGCACGGGCTCGGAGGCTTCTGCTCGTCTCGCCGCCAACCAACATGCCCTCACCTCCATCATCCACATCGTCAGCAGTGCTTCTGCTCGTCTCGCCACCGACGAACATGGCGCCGCCTCTAGCATCCACATCGTCGCCGGTGCTCCTGCCACAACTTGAAAACATTACTCGCGCCACCAAACTCTGCGGCGTTCCATTGGACATTCATGCTTTCGCATTTACAACTCGTAATAAGTGCTTAGGTGTCTTCCGACTTTTTGCTTGTTTTCGTAATTTTAATTTGCCTATAACTTTTCAAATAAATTGAATTTCAAGAAAAGTTTCATTAAGGTACTACAATCAGTGCAAATTAAAAACCAGTAAAAAAAGTCCTTGCAGGGCCTCTTTAACCTGTAATGTACAATCAGATCACAGGTACTGTTATCCGATTGTGTGGTGTAATAACAGCCCAGTTATTACCCAAAAGTATGGTAGAGGGCGTGTGGTGGAGGTAGAGCCTCTACTGCATTCTTAAGCTGTCGCAGATTACGCGCCGAGAAACCGAGGGAGAGGAGGAAACGACAGTGCGAGGGGACATCGGAACGCCGAGCTCTGGTTGGAAATAATGGGTCACAATGTGGAACGCCGGCGTTTGGCTTTCACATTCGAACGCGTTTGATGAGTGCAGTGGATACAAAGGCAGCTAGCTTTAGGTCTACCCACTAATCGTTCCAATCAGAGCTCGGCGTTCCGAGGTCCCCGTATGCTCTCGTCTTCTCTCTGTCAGTTTCTCGGCACATAGAATATCTAGGCTTTTCGGTACTGGCAAGCGTTTTTTTCAGTCGTTTGGGTTTCATCCAAAATCACAGAATTATTCTTGCAATGCACAAACACCCCAAGCATGCAAAGTCTAAAAGATTAAAAAAAAAAAAAAAAAAAAAAAACGAAAGCAGGAAAGGGTGCCAGCTTGGTCCCAAAGGCATGCTCGTACGAAAGGTCCTTTATTTGTGCACCGTCCAAACGAAAATAAATAGGCGTCACTGCGTCGCTTTCGCCGTGCTCTTTTTCTTATCCTTCTTTTTGAGTCCGTCGATGTTGCCTTTGAGCAGGTTGGCGTATGCCTGAAATCGAGACGTTTGTGAGTGCTCGGAAATGCAACTGGCCAAGAGGTTGTGGAAGCTGCAACGGTACGCACCAGTTGAAACCTGTTCACGTCTTTTGCGTTGATCTGTAAGACAGCGAGTGTAAGACGACGGGTTGGAAACCTTTATCTGGTACTATGGTGCCTGGAACGCATCTCCGACTGGTGCAATTACTGCGCTCTAAAACGTGGTCCCTCCATTTCTGCTCGACGGCGTGGCAAAAGTGTCACGCCGTCGCCGACCACGATCTTGGTGGCGTTGCGGCAGCAGTGGTAGATGTGACAGATGCCTGTTCTGCTGCAGGTTGCTTTCCAGCTTGACAGTCAACGGAAACTTTAGCAGTCGGGAGTTGCCAGGATCACGACATCCGACAGCATGGCACACCGGCTCCTTCGACGTTAATGGACCTTTTTCCAGTAACAAGCGCCGTCTGCAGAGTTGTCTTCAAACTACAGATGAGGGGCAGCCCAACTTGCCTCTGCCCATCGGAATACATTGGCATTGTGCCGTTGTATTGATCTTCGTTGCCTTTTATGCCCCATGCTAGCGTACATAGACCGGAACTTTGCCTTCTGAAAATGGCAACAGCAGGAAGCAAGGCCAGGGCAGAGCCGTGTATACAGAGAGTTTGGTCAATGGGAGGCGCGGGCAGAGCCAGGCCGTGCACCAGATGCAGAAAGTGGGCTTGACATGCTTGCTCTCTTGGCCAACCAGAAGCCTAAAAGAATCCCCTAGCGGTGGTAGCGAGAAACTGTTTTAATCAAAGGTATATGTTCGTATATGGTTTTAATAAGCGCATAAGAGTGAAGTGTAGGAACCCTTCGTGGTTGAAAATAGGGTGCACGTGATGTTTCGATTAGTGATGGACTGAATCTGCCGAACTTCAGATTCAGCAAAGTTCGGCAAATGCCGAACTTTTGAAGGAAAGTTCGGCAAAGATTCCGCAAAAATTCGGCAAATGTCTGCGCACGCGCGAGAACACGAAGGGGGACATGGATTGCAAATGGACACCGTGCAGTCGTGCGGTTACCACCGTGCAGTGTAGTACAACCAGCGGTTACGGCGGCATTTGTCACGCGAGGTGTGGAGTAGGCAACGCGGTAACTGCGTTTGTGAGCGAGTTGTTCTCTTCAATATTTTCTGCCTCAAGAATAGAAGATCGACCAGTAACTTACGCAGTCCAGTGCGCAAGTAACAAATGATGCGGTGCATTCTCGATAACGTGATTTTCCTTTGCCATTTCCAGTGATGCAACGAGGCAGTTGAAACATTGGCCGACAATTACTTTAAAGCACTCCTCGCAATTATAGCAATTGTTTTCGGCTCAGAAGTAGTGTGTGTCAATACAAAATAATATTGCTTTTTCAATTAGCATGATTTCGCGATTTTCATCTACCTACATAAAACTAAACACAGAACTATAATGCTCGACGTTGCGCATCCGACATGCCTAACTCTCCCCATCTTCCTAAACGTCTGTGTATGTCCTAACACCAGAAACCGGTATTTTAAAGGTTAAAAACGAGACGTTGTGAATATGGGACGCACACCTTCATGCAAAGCTGACGTCAAGTGAATCAAATCGAAAAACATGCATATTTACAATAATAATATTATCTCTTCTGATGAAGGCTCAGCAACCGTTGCATTTGATTTTGCGCGCGCAGAAACCAATGAATGTCAGAGAAAGCAAGAACGCAGCATTATTGCCTTCATTTTAACAATGTACACACACACGCAGGCTTGCGCTGATCATGCCTCAAGGCTCAAAACCGAAACTCTCATAGCATGATTTGTGACTGCGCCACTGCGCAACGCTCGCTTCTACCCAACCTCGTTGTCACTTCTGCAAAGAGTCGTTAAAATTGCCGGTAAACACACAAAAATGACACCGATACAATTATCTAATAGAATATCACCTTACTTAGTAATAACTGTGTCAATATGCATTACATGTTGCATTTAAGTTAAAAAAAAACAAAAAACATAAAACCTTTTTTCACCAGGAAAAACTAAATATCAACGTTTAGTCTGGTAACAATGTATTTTTGCCGAATCTTTAAAAAGGTTCGGCAAAAGTTCGGCTTTGCCGAATTCCAAAGATTCGGCGCCAAACTTTCGATTAGGCAAAAGTTCGGCCCATCACTAGTTTCGATCATGATAGAGCAGAAAGATGTAAGAAACGAATGCGCCGCTCAACTCTGTTTCGTTCGGACAGAGTGTGACCGCTCGGACGGCAGATTCTTGGCCCTCGGCGCTTGGCGTACGGATTATGTTAATCGTTCCGCTAGTCGAACTCTTCCACCATGATTTTGGATGACCGTGATTGAAACATCACGCGCACCATGTTTTCAGTCACCGAGAGTTACTCCGACGCACTTATCAAGTTTGTTTCTCGCGACCACCGCCAGGGTATTATTTCCGGCTTCTGGTTGGCCACATTCGAATTTCTGAAGACTCCCTAGAACACGCCCAGCCTGCTTTCGGCAAATGGCACCTCCTCATTTGTCTCCTATACTTCCCAACGAATGGCCAAACTCTCTGCATATACGGCTCTGGGACAGGGGAGGGGGTGCACACGTGCGCAGAAGCTTACTGGGAAAAGGTCCATTGGTTGCCACTTCGGAACCCCTTTAGACATATGGGAGGATTAGGGCATTAGGTGCACCAGTCGGAGACGTGTCTTAAGCACTGTACCGGTATGGAGAGAGGTCGACAAGATTCCGAAAACTCACCACCGTGCTGATCTTCTTTGGTCCCCCGTGGGCCCTGAGGAGACACTTGTATTCAGCTGGCGGCTGGATAGGATTGGCAGCTAGCTTCTCGGCCCTGGGCCTCGGCTTCACCCGGCCGTCGTCTGCACAAACGTGACCAGAACATGAAGCGCGAAACACATGCGCGTCAAAACTGTCCGGTCCGGCATGCGAACTGTCGGGAAGATGGCTGCTCCGAATCGCCGGACAGGACGGTTCGCGACACATGGTTTCAGACGCGTCGTTGCGTCGCTCCGTTCAGCTCCGCCCAGTTTCGGGTATCCCTCTACCGAATGGATGGATGAATGCTAATGGCTATATATATAACGGGCGGTAGCTCGCGCCACCTAGCCTAGAAAACTAAAATGCTTCCCTCGCCCTTCTTGGTTTTTCTGACTTTAAAACAAACATAATATTTTTATTACATTCTATTAAAGTGTGCGTGTGTAGAAATTTTCCGTGAGGTTACTTTTCTGCTCAACATCACTTAATCGCGATGGACCGCAGCGGACCTTAGGAGCCATCCCAGCGAAGCGAGCACTGCGTACAAATCACGTGACTACGCACACCGCGCATTGCTGCGTCTCTCCCGAAGTTCACGTGACACTCACACGGCATTGGAATGGCTCGTAGCGTCCGCTGCTCTCCATCGTAAGGTGAAACGGAGTACATTCGGGTTTCGACGGCCTCGATCGGTCCTAGAAGGACGGCTTGCTATGGCGCGCGAGATCAGCAGCTTGTTTTGTGCGCGCGAGAAAACTCGATGGCGTCCATCTCCTTCACCGCGCACCGCCACATGTGTGTGTGTAGGCGCTGTAAAAGAGGGGGAGATCCGCTTCCCCGAACTGCCCGAACCACGAAGCGCCTCCTCGCCCGATCGGGCCGAAAGTCACGTGACAACATGACCTTCGCGCCATCCGTGCTGCCATTGGCTGCGGCCCTCCGAAATTCGGACAGTCGTGCGGCGATATCTAGCAAGTTGGTCGCACGCCGGCGCCGGACGGAGGCCCCATCCGACGCTCCGGTGCGACAAAAACCCTCGCCCTCGAACGTCGTTCCGGCGGTTCGCACGCCGAATCGGACAGTTTGGACGCGCATGTGTCTCGCGCTTGACGCAGCTCGGCGGGCATGACGTCACACTGCCTCGCGATGAACAGGATTCAGCATTTCATCAGCACAGTTTTATTATACTTCGTTTCAGCTTCCGTCCGAGCGCAGCCAAAGCTACGTGTGGCCGGAGCCAATCACACGCCGGCAATAGGTCACGCGATCTCGCCTGCACTTTTGTATCACTCCGCTGCGCCGCTGTTCGTCCGCGCCGCCCGTGCTAGCCGAGTATTTCGTCTGCTACAGGTGTATCAACGGTATCGTCTGCCCTTTCACGTTCTGCAATGGACCTCTTGGCGAATATGTGCTGCCACCTAGACACGCGAAACGGTTCGAGACTAGGTGACTGGAAAACAACGCGCGCCCAAGGCCTCTCCCACCCGTTCCACACCCAAAACGTCAGCTACATCCTGTTCACCCATTGAGGCGATGTGACCTAGATACGGCTCCCCCAAGCTGACCTTTGTCCCCATCGTGCGTAATCTTCCGCCCCGAGGTCGACACTACGAAACCGCTCAAAGGCGAGAAATGCAAGATGACGGATTGTTTGGAACTAGATACTCTCGAACCCAGGCGCATGAAATACTCCGCGCATGCGCACCGCGTATTTCTACAAAAGGTCCATTTCGTCACAGGGGATGTCACTACGTAGGCTGGCCGCTGGCGTCTGTGTCCGAGCTTTCCCCCTGTTCGGCATTTCGGCATAGTTTCGAGATGTAAGTACACATTGCAACGTGCCCGATGACCCGGCCGTTGATGTATCCTTGTATTGTCTGGATATACCATGGCTCGAGGCGCAGTCCTTTCCCTCAGCTTCTCGGCGTTCAATGTGATCGGCAGGTAAAGGGGTGCCCTGATTTCGCCGCATATCAGTGAATAGTCTCCTGCCGAATTTGAAAGGAGACATTCATCACGACCTCTCGCGCCTGACGCCCAAACGTGCCTTAGCGAAAGGACGTTTTGAAGCGACCCGGTGAGGAAAGCAGTGAAGAACATGATTCGGCCATTAAGGGGTATTCACACGAGGGAGAAATCCCGGGGATTTCCACGAGATGAAAACGCGAGGCTTTTGCACATCGCAAAGCCTGACGTTTTCGTCGTGGGATGCGCGTGCCGGGGAGAAATCCCCGGGATTTCTCCCTCGTGTGAATACCCCTTTACGGGAACGAAATCACAGAAAAACCGAGCGCTGCAGCCGTGTTGCCAGAGGATGTGCGTGTTTTCACCAAACCACATGCATTTACATATATTGATAAAAACATAAACTTCAGATATTTAATTCGTTTAGTTGCAAAACATTCTCTGCAGTACAAATCTGGAATATTGTGCAATGTTTACGTACAAAACAGTTAATTAAAAAAGTATTACTTTTGCGGACTACTTTGTGGTGCGTAGGAATGCTTTTCTCGAAGTTGCGAACCGTCCCTCAGCCTTTTGCTGCGCTCGGACGGTGCCTGAAGCCAAGCCACCGGTGGCTTCAGGCACGTCACGACATAATGCCATACGTTTCAAGCGAGGGAAGGCTGTCCCAGCCATGGGGAGTACTTACAGCGTTTCATGGTGATGTACACTGATCCCGATGATCTGTACCTTTGGAACAACTTCGTAAGTTCGCTGAGAAACTGAAAGTGACAAGAAAAGACCGTGAGGTAGTGTCTCCGGTTCCTGGTGGGTGAGCCGAGCCTTCCAACCACAAGATTACAGCGAGACCTTTTGGAACGGCTGTTAAGGCCCAAGTTCATTTCATTGCCCGGTTATTCGTAGCGAAATAGCGGGACAAGGTAGACGAACAGTGCAATATAACCAAGCTTACCGCTTCATTTTCCAAGAGAACCATGCTTCGAGTGCCAAAACACACAGAAGACGAAGAGGAAAAGGAAGTACAAGTGGGATGTAGCCAACGTTATTAGATTAACTCAGTTACGGAACTGTTCATAGACGCTGCATGCACGAACAGTACCCCCCCTCACTCACCACGACTCGCCCAGATTCGCTCGACGCGCCGCCGGACGGCTGCTTTGGTAACTGAACGGGATACGTTCGTTTCAACGTCACTAGAAACGTAAAAAACAACGAAAAAAACTCTTTTTGTAGTAACTTTTATTGGAGATAGTACAAAATGGGGGCGGGTGGTGTTTTCTAAAATTTTTAGTTTTCAAGGTTTTGCAGCACAATTAATATTGTTTTTATACAACCATGCCTCAGCGGGGATTTCAGGTAGCGCGTCCCGACCTAGGTGCATTTTAACTGTGGGGGTATTTCGCGGCGCGTCCACAAGGGAGACGGGGGTGGAACCCCTGTAACCCGATTGAAGCCAAAAATAGATGTCACGTGCAGTTCGTAGAGTGACCGCTGCGGGAGAAATGGCGGCGTTGTGATCGCCATTTGGCGCTTCAGCTGTGCTCTTTAGAATGCACAGTTATGAAACGAAAATATAGATGACGCTTCGAACGACTCTAGGCGGATTGAGGTGAGTGAGGGGGGGTACCCCTCTCCGCGGGAGTTCCACAACTGAGGTAATCTAGTAACGTTGGATGTAGCGTCACTGTTTTACGATCACGTGGGCTTGACGTCATAAAAAAAAAGCAACAGGTCGTTGAGTGGTTTGCTTTAGGATCATAATACCCGTGTTTTAAATTTTATGAAGCCTAAAACAATAGTTAAATTACGTTATGTATATATATATATATATATATATATACTTGTAAGCAAACAAAACTGCGAGTGTTATGATCACGTGACTAGTAAGTGTCGTCATTTGTGCATTCGTGTTGGATGGTCAATGGAGGTCAATCGAGCACACTGACCGAATATACCGGCATTTTTTGTTGGTGCTCACTGCTCACTACACGAACGTCTAGATTGCTTTTTGTTTCGAGCAAACATGGGCGAAGAAACGCTACGGACCGAGCTATCTGAAGAAGAAGCCAACCTCTACGACAGGCAGATTCGTCTCTGGGGACTGGAATCTCAGAAGCGGTAAGTCGACCGAGAAAGCCGAGGTGCGGTGGCGCCTTCCCGTCTTCCTCGAAGAAACCGGCGAGATTTGAAAGTGTTTCTGAAGCAGCGCTCGGTGTCTTTTTCCAGGCTACGATCGACGAGGATTCTGGTGGTCGGCCTGAACGGCCTCGGAGCCGAAGTGGCCAAGAGCTTGGTCCTGGCGGGCGTCAAGTCCATCACGCTCTTGGACCACCGTAATGTACGCACGTCAGTTTTGGTGGTAAACCTCCGACTGCAACTCATGCCGCTGCTTCGATTTCGCAGGTCTCCGCTGATGACTTCTCGTCGCAGTTCATGGTTCAAAGGACGGACATCGGAAAAAACGTGAGTATGCTGCGCTACTCCGTAGCTCTCTGGTGAAGCCGCCTCAAAAGCGTCAGTGACATGCGCAACCGAAAGATTTTGTAGACTTAGGCTAGGTGGCGCAAGCTACCGCCCTTTACAAAGGGTGTAGTCATTAACATCCATCCATCCCTGTCGCGGTGGTCGTCGTCCTACCGGCTCTGCCTCCCACGATTGGCTAGGTTCTCGACTATGGCATTTCTAGGAGAATTAATCCAGCTTTCATCGAAAGAAATACGAGTAATGTCAGACTGTCAACTTTAGCAGGTGTTGGTTGAAGAACACGGCGACTCATGCTTCCACCGCGCGTTTTACAGACACCATCGAACTTGTTGTTCGCAACTAATAATCCTGGTTGTGAGGCACTCACTGAAACATCTCGTCGCCAATAAGGGGTGTCCGC
Source organism: Ixodes persulcatus (assembly GCA_013358835.2). NCBI lineage: Eukaryota > Metazoa > Arthropoda > Arachnida > Ixodida > Ixodidae > Ixodes > Ixodes persulcatus. The sequence goes on along the minus strand of JABSTQ010010317.1, from coordinate 694,071 downwards.
TAATGGCCATAGCTAAGTATGTGGCTGCGGATGGTGAGCTTTCACACTGCTTTTGCAGCCTGCACTCCACACCACCAAGATTTCCAGTCTTAGCAGCCCGTAAGTGTAAGTGCGCTCAAGTATGGCATACGGCGGATGCCCCCTATTAGCGGCGAGATGTTACGGTGGCGCCCTCGTATGGTTCCCTGTCGTGACGTCATGACCTTGCGAACAAGTTCGATGGTGTTTGTAATGAGCGTGGTGGAAGCTTGAAATCATAGCGCTCTGAAGCCAACATTGCGAACACCGTCAAAATTGAAGTTTATACATTCCTTTTATTTCCGTCGATGAGAAATACTTTGCTGACGTCATTGTTAGCATTCGACCAATCGTGGCAGGCCGACCACAGCGACGCTTTCGATCGCGCACGTCGCCAATACACCAACTCGTGTTAACAGACAAACGGGAGTGCCCCTAGCGGCACTCCACCGGCGCCATGCACGCGTGATGGGGTGTGGGCAACAAGCGCACTGCCCACCATCAACCAACCATTGGAATGCAATGTTGTCGGCGTCGGTGCGAGTCCCCTTGCTCTTTTTCGCATTGGAATCGTTGATTCTATGTTTTCCCGTCAATGTCCGACTACTTTAGTGGGTGGAATGAATGAAGCTCTTTGCACCGCAAAAGTTTGCATGAATAATGTGACGTATGGCGATTAATTCCGCATAACTGCCGCAGAATGGATGCTAAAGCCTTATTCACTTGATATGATTCTGCTCACTATTTTCAGTCGCGATGTCGATCGGGCTGCAAAAGAAGCTCGGATGGCAACTGCGGTGCTTGACGTCGATACTAAAATTTGCAAGCAGAATGTTTTATCCGAGAGTAGATGACGCTTTCTCCTCCACGACATTGTGCGTTGTAGCGATACTGAGCATCTGGGGTTTTGTGGACTACGTCTGGTTTAGGCGATTTGCAACATGCGATTGGCGGGAAATGGGTGGTATGCTGTAGGGTGCAATAACGCCACGAAGAAGTGCAGCAGAGTGACATCTTATCGGTTTCCAACCGAGAAGTTCCTGCGATGAAAGCAGGTCCGAGGAGCCCAACGCGAATATCCGGCTCTATAGCGTTTGCAGTCGTACTAGAAAACGGTTCGCGCCGTGCTAGCAAAGAGATCTTTTCATACCATTCTGCTTCTGAAGCGGCATCTGAGTCCACATGTCGGCGGATCACGAATGCAGGTGCCACGGGTGGTCCCCTCAGAGGCGATGCCGGCGGATAGAATGCGAACTGAGAGTCATCTAAAATCTCGTGCTGAAAATCTTAAGACATTTGCTGGTCATTGCTCGACTCGGACAAGCTCGATGAATCGGGGCCCATTATTTCACACTGACGATAGCGACGGCCTTCCGACTGCTTCTGAGTTCTGACGCTGTGAGGAAGATGCTCAAGCTGCCCAAGCGCTATGTTTATACATCTGTTGTCACAACAAGATAGACCAGTAAGGTTGCAGGATTGTTTCGACTTCGGTCATGTCGTATCTCTACGATTAAAAATTATTTTAAAAGATTTTTGGGAAATTTACTTTCCGCTCTAGGCTCTGTTTCTTGTGCTTTTTTCAGAAAATATGTTTGTAGTTGAAAACATTCAAATTGATGCTGGAGAGAAATGAATGAAATGAAACGCGTAATGGGACGTGTTTTGGTTGGCTTGCTCACCGCATAGGCCTGTTCCTCTCTACAAGGGGGGGCCGTAGAATCCGCAAGACACGACCACAAAACGGTTGCTGTAGCAATAGTAGCCTATGCTAACATCCGTGGGATGCAACCATTCGATGCTGTCGTAAAGTGGCGCCTTGGCGTCCCATGCTTGTCCGTCGGTGTCTTTCAGCGTCCGTCCACGTGCACTGACGGAGCATTTCATAGAACTCAAAAGATCTTTAAAACAAACAAAACAAGCCACAACTTATGCCCTGGAGTGCTATGAAAACGGTGCAATGATTTCAGTGATGTGATTGCTGCACCAAACTGCGCCAAGGGGCTAACCCTGCTAGATCCTGCTACATTTTGCCAAAATATAGGTAATCTGCGCCAACCCTGCGCCAAAGGGCCAATTTTGGTCGCCTTTCAAAGCCGAAACTAAACTGAGTACTGTAATTGAGCATGCATGTGTTATGTGGCACAAGTGGCTGCCCGACACAAAGTGCCCTGCATCAATTATCCATCCGGTCTTGCATGGTTTTCCTGCCGTCTCACGTTTCGCGCTCTCGTCGTCTCGTGGATCTCATCTCAAGTTTTTTTAAAAAATATTTCCAACGATAGACGCGGGTGTGTGCAGACGCTCCGACGCCAGTGTGCCGGGTACCAGCCATGCCGTCATGCTGTGAAACGAAACCACGTTTTTGCCCAGTGGGAGTTACTTTGTGAGTTGAAGCACTCGCTCCTGAAAGCAACGACCGTGGGAAAACTATATTTGGTCCCTGCCTTCCAGTCACCGTGCTCGCGCGATGTTGGGTGTTGCCGTCCCCACGTCTCTGCAGATATGGCGCTTTCTAAAATGAAACTAAGTACCGCCGCATGTTAGTCAAAATCCCTGTTCTTGTTCAAATCATACGTTACTACAAAAATCCCTCTTTAACTCAAAGACTGCTGTGTCGAAGTATTGATTACCTAGGTTTCTCTCGGTGGGCTTTCTTTCGAGAGGGACCCCAGTACGTGAAAACCGTGCCGCGAAATAAACTTGGTGAAGAGAAGTGAGCTAAAGCAAAGACGGCAATGTCTGCACGCTGAATCCGTACAGCGCGCTTGTTTGTCTCGAGTTCAGTCGTTGCACAAAGCGCCCTAAGAAAGTTTTGACCCTGGCTCGCGATGTCTTGCATCGATGCACTCAGGCTCTTTTTCTTTCTTTTTTCTGTGTGTGTGTTTAGCTTGGACCTTGTTTGCCGGCCTGGCAAGCACGCGCCGCTGGACTGTTTTTTATTATGTGCTCGACAGCTGCATTTTGCATACAATTTTCGGAATCGATTGACGACGAAGCGAAGTGGCATGGTTTAGGTTTCAATCGAACAGGTGTTGTCTCCTCGCGCGACGAAGCACGCGCTACTGCAAGCCTGCCGAAGTTGCCCTCAAGTGCGTGCCGAACATGATGACACAACAGAGGCACCAGCTGGGACGCTTGCAATCGATTGTTTTACGTTTGATTACTTTTGACGAAAATCTGGCACGTCGGGAACCAGTAAAACAGTGTGGCAAGTGGTTTTTCGAAATACTGTACACTTGTCTCAGCAGTAAAAACACCAGCTGCGAGCCGTCGCAACACGTCATAGCAGAACACAACACAACACAAAGTACCCTTCGTTTGTACAGCACTTGAACCATATATTTTTATTTATCTAAGAATATCTGCTCCAAAAGCCACTTTTGCTGCTTGGAAACACTGTCTTGGCTGCTCCAAAAGCCACTTTTGCTGCTCCCAAACATTGTTTTGGTTGCTCCAAACATGACATTTGCTGTTCCAAACCACTGTTTTGGCTGCTTCGAGAGATGCTCCAAAAAGGCTGAGGCCAATCACGTCACTGTGATTTTCTTTCAACTTTTTTTGTTTTTGTTTTATTTCACAATTAATTTCAAAGTGAGCGAGCGTGGGGATGCACAACGGAAACACGACCTGAAAGTATCCAGCTCTGCTCGCAAGGGCGCTGTTCAAAGCTCGAGAACTAGAGACCCGTAGGATGCTACGGACAGGCACTGCGCCGTGGGCGGGAATGTGCGGGTCTCCTCTTTCATTGAGCGACTTCTCCGCGCGTCTCCGCAGCGCGCGCACAGCTCCAAGGCGTACGCCCAGAGCCTGAACCCGATGGTGGAGGTGCAATCGGAGGAGGGCAGCCTGGCGGACTTGGACGAGGCCTACCTGGGGCGCTTTGACATAGTCTGCTGCGCGGAGACGCCCTCCACGGAGGCCGTGGTGCGCCTCAACGCGGCCTGCCGCACCCTGGGGGTCAAGTTCTACTGCGGCCATGTCTGGGGCCTGTTCGGCTACTTCTTCAGCGACCTCGTCGAGCACTCCTACACACAGTGAGAGCCACGTTCTTGCACTGTCGTGTCTCGATGATGAGGACTCGAATAATAAGGATGCCTCGCTTAAGGGCTGTCCAAACAGGATGCATTTTCTACAGTCACAGCATTTACTGTCTTTGGACAGGGAGGTTTTTCTCCGATTCCAGGCATGTTTTTCTTTTGCCGGTGGGAAAGCTCCCCTTCGCTTGTGTCCGTCTTGGAGCATGCTCATCCTGTGGGTCCGCACAGCCGCTCACACGCTCTACTATATTCGTTGACAGGTTAAGAGTAAAGTGGAAGCACTTCCCACCTCTTTCCACTTTGGCAAAGCGAACGCTGGAGAGGAGGTTGCCTCCTTTCCACCATTCGCTTTGCCAAAGGGGAGAGATGTGGGAGGGGCTTCCACTTCACTCATAAATGGCTATAGCTGTTGCCAATGCCTCCGCCGTTGATGTCAGCCGCCAATTTCCTAAAAACGGGAAGGGAAGAGACAACAGTGAGGCGAGGAGGAAAGCTGTGCTGTTTGCATGGTTGACACCCTCACTAAAATCTTCTGCGTGCACCGCAACTTTCATGCTTCTAAAAAATGAGAGCGCGCACATTTTTCTTGCTGTGTGCGGCACCTCCTGTGTTCTGCTTGGACGGCCCTTTGGGGCAGTGGTTCTCATACTTTCAGTTGTTATGGACCCCCTGACTCATTCGGAGGTTGTTGGGGGATCACCAGTGCCTTCTGCATCAGAGGCCTTGTGTGCTGGCATAGGAGGGCTTTTATTTAACTTGTAATGTGTTTTATCAGCTGATTTCCATGGAGTTCTGTATTGTTTGGCTGTAACGGCCGGCTGTAAGAGCTGGCTCTAACGACACCGAAAAGCGTTATGCCCATAGGAAACCATATAAGAAGACTTCGGTGCCCTGGCGGGATTTGAACTCCCCACCTTGAGATTGTGATCCAAGTACTTTGCCGACTGAGCTATCCAGGGTCGGGGGCCCGAGCATTCAAAGCAGAAGTAATTCGCATGACGCGTGAACGCGCAGTTGCACGCGGATGTCCTTCTCTTTTTTCTGGAGGGCCTATCACACATTCTGTGCTTACCAGTCTTTGTCAGCATGATCAAGCTTGTATTCCTTTTAAAGAGGTTTGGTTTGGCACGGACTCTCGTGAATACTCTTGGGGAACCCGGGGATCTGTGGACCACAGTTTGAGAATCCCCGTCTTAGGGCGACTTCTTGTGCACTTCTCTTAGGGTGATGATGTCCGACTACTTTGCTCGTGACGCGCCTTTTTCTTTTTCGTTCCCAAGCGCATGGCAGAGTCTCCCTAGGCACGAGCTTCCGGTATTCGCTGTGCTGCAGCGAAGTTTTGTTGCCGACCCTTTCTTGGTTGTTTCCCTTGAGCGCGTGCTGTCGGCATCAGGGCACCGCAAAGAAGTTCGTCGCCCTAAATGGAAGGACACTGAGGCACTCCAGTTCCGCTACACCGCTTGTTTGGTTACTTCCTCGGCGATCTTGCGGTGCACACCGAAACACAGTGAGGGGCACGCTTTCGGAGCAGGGTGCCAAATCTCGTCCGAGATGTGCCATTGCAATCAGATTCTCCATCTCGGTCTCTGCGTGCGAAGGTCCCAAAGAAATGCTTTTTAGCGTCAATCTTTTGTACACGGCATGACACAGTTAGCACAAACGAGCAGTTGCCGACTTTTTCCGTCTGTCCGCGAGAGACGGAGGGTTGTCTTCGAGACTACCGTAGTTCCTTTCACTTTATGTGCGAACGATGCCGAAGCTACAAGTATGAAAGCGTGAGCGCATTGCCCTGAACGACGCTTGCACCCCCTGAATGCGTGTGTGTGGCAGAGACACTGGTAGCCCGATGCTTGTTCTTGTAGCTTCTACCACGCTCACACCTGAAGTGAAATGGTGGCCCGATCGGGGAGCCAAGCCTGGCGGGTCGTACGTCGGCAAAACTACCTGCAATCGGAACCACGCAAAGTAAACAGACAGTTGACAACGGCTCGTGGGACTGTACTGCCCGGGCGTTTTGTTGCGGTGCCGGCGGCCACTCCACACGGAGGGCTCACGTAGCTACGCCTGCTCTCAGTCGAAATCGTCTGGTGGGTCGTATCTTGACTTTCCTCCCGTAAGCCAGCTTGCTAGCCGACCGTCGTCCAAGGGACGGGCATCTGCTTATGAAGGCTCTCCCATCCCAAAAATAGGTCTTTTCCACGAGTCGCACCTTGTAGATAAAGCCTAGCCAAGAGAGAAGGGGTTGCCTCTTGCTCCATCTAGCAACTACTACTGCTACTACATTACACTTTATGCACCGCCAGCGTCACCTGTCAATGGCCCGTGCAGTTAACATTTATTTTCTTAGCAGCGTGGTAGAGTGTGCTCATTTGGGGCACGAGCCTGAGCGGTAAAATATGATGCCAACCGCTACCCCTTCAATGTAAAAGGCAGAAAAGCGTCAATGTTTTGTTCCGGCTAGCAGTGTCGTGCAGTGTATAGCACTATTGTGGCCAAGGTAGTGGTAACATAGAATGTACGGCGTGTCGCTGTGAATTTTAATATCACAAACATTTGACTCGAACACATCAATAGATGCAAGAAAAACCAACCACTGCGTGTGATGTCATACCCAGACGTTTCAACTGTCTTGCGTGTGCCGCTTGTGAGGGAACACGTGCAGCACTTTTGACTGCTCGGGCAAGGCTTGCGGAAGGTGCAGAAATTTTGAGATTTCTGAATAATACATCATGATTTCCAACTTCCACCGAACGCGCCGGGAAGGAGGGGCTTTAGCGCTGTTTTGAAAGCCCCGTTGTGGTTAGTTGGCAGATCAGTCTACAATATAATTTTGATATTTGTGAATCTGGAGGCCAAATGAGGACAATTTTAATACTTTTCCTCAAATACAGAATCGCATCAGTTTCCCTTTAATAATGTACAGTTGAACCTCGATTTAACGAAGTCACCGGGACCCGCTAATTATTTCGTTAAATCGGGAACTTCGTAAGATCCAGCAAGGGAGACCTCGCGCAGGCTGCGCGGGAAATCCGAATTTTTTCGTTAAATCAGGGAATTCGTAAAATCGGGTTTCGTAAAATTGAGGTTCAACTGTATTGTGAAATGATAAAATTTATGTTATACATTTGGGGAAAACGGTTGCTGGGATTTGTACAGCCTTAGCAATGCAGGCACAGTATGTAAGCCATTTTATTACATTTATTGGTTTGTTTGGCACCCGTTCAAATGTCATGGGCTGGTGGTAGATTTGGTGGAGAGGACAGAAAGAAATGTATGCAGATTTTTACCGCCATGAAGTTACCCGTTTTTACCACCATGATCTCCTGCAGGGAGGGGCAACCGAAAAGACCAGGTTGTAACGCATTGACGATGCCAAGTGGCAGAACTCACATCTGTGCCAGTTCCCTAAGCAGCTTTGCCCGTTCTAGGCCAGTTGACGTCACGTCTCCCGTGATGCATCGCGCTCTACGATGGCTGATTTTCGAGTACTTGCTGGAATCGGTCCTTTGGAACGAAAAATATAGCCATCCGTTCAATGTACAAGTGTGCAATCGTCATTAGCAGATAGAGTTGACCATGTATAACTTATTTCTGAACATTATCCCTTTACGGACAAAAACTTATAGGGCTGAATTTTAAGAGATAGACACATTATGTGCCATATGCCCTAGTGAGAGTGAGACGCTAGTACATTTGGTGTTGAAGTGCGGGGGTTTTTGCCCTGCCCTCCCTGAAGGGGTGACGTATCTGGTGGGTGCACTGGGTTTCGCTGGCGAGGATGGAAGAACGGAGGAGAAAAGGATTACAGTCACAAAGAGGAGGTTAGAAGTTTTGTGGAAATTATCCGGGGAAAATTTAACGAAGTAAAACTAACTATCACAGCCGGGGGGACAGGTGGGACGGAGGAAAATCGGGACTCCCTCCCCTGTGGCTCCGGCCCAAAGTCTCAACTCCATGTCTCAGTGGGTCAGGTGTTGGGGCAACGCCGAATAGGTTTGACCAGAGGAAAATTGACGACTCCGTCGCCGGGGAAGGAAGGCAAGGGGGGTGTGTTTTTTTTTTTTTTTTGCCCGATCCCCCAAAGGCCATCCTGGCGACATACCTGGTGGATAGTTACCAAAACTCGGAGGGGAAGCAAATTGGCTTAGAAGGGTGAGTGTAGGAATCATACTTTTGGTTTCTAGGCTAGGTGGTGCAAGCTACCGCCCGTTATATAGGGTACAGCCATTAGCGGCCTTCCATGGACACGAAATGTGCGATTCAATCCATGTCCTTGTTGGACGCCGACGCAGCACTCGCTTTCGGTACAAGCTGAAACGAGTTCGCACCGAACGCTGACACAACACTCGGGTCCAATGCATGCTCACAGTATGCTCCCAAAGAATTGCGAAATCGGAAAATTGGCGCAGCACCTATTAGATGGCGTGCACTTTTGAAAAGGGTCTCTCGAGCATGACACTGATATGAGGGACTATTCTACAGCGAGAGTCTAGACAATGTATATATGGTCGAGCTTTTTAACTAGTTCAACTCTTTCCTGACCATGGGAAAAATGCCTGTTTTGACTAGCGTTTTATTACAAAATTTCTTTTTTTTTTTTTTTTACGAGGAAATTGTTAGGAGGAACGAGGCTAAATAAAAAATCGCCACGTTTGCAAGCACGCGCCGGACCCGTGAAAGCGGCCACGGCCGTCACAAACAATGCATGTGCCGTCGGTTTCACACTCTGCTTAAAAATCGCTGCCACGCGGAAAGAGGAAGGGAGACACAGAAACAGAAACCATAGTTTTCAAAGTATCTACAAGAAACGCGAGAGATCTGCCGGAGTTTTGAAATCGGCGTCTGCGCCCACCGATCATGGCTGATCGACGCTGTATTGGCACGGTCAGGGGACAGTTAATAATATAGGATCCTTCCACAAATTCATCCGCCCCTTTTCGCGAGAGGATGCGAGTTCTTTCTGGCCTCCTCTCCGATGTTCGCTCTGCTAAAGTGAAATAGGACGGAGGACTTTGTGGTAAAATCATTGCCTGCTATTCTTAACCTGCGACAGACCTTAGCTTATAGTAGCAAACTTACAGCCAAAATTGACGTAAAGTCAAAGTGACTCGACGTCAGTGATTTTGCATACCGCTTTTGATTAGTACTTTTGATGCTAGATCCTTCAAGGTGCTCTGGATTTTGCTGTGTACTTAAGTGCAAAGAAATGGATTGTTTGAGGTCAAGTACTTTGAAAATGTGGTGTCCCGAAGGAGTGGGAATATCTCTCCGTTCGTCAATTTCTCGATCTGGCTTTTGGTGGCGACAAATACGCTGGCCACGTCGGCCGTTCAAAAAAGCGCACCTTTCACCAAATAATTGCCCGAAAAATGAGTTGGCAATTAATTTAGTACAATCAATATCATATATAAAGGTAAGCCGATTAATTTTACAGCTCAACAAATCATTCGTTATGCGTTCTGAGTCTACAACATCAAACTTTGAAGGCGCAAGCGGAGGCTGTGGGCTCGTATGCTGGCTCCTTGCTTCAAAATGCCCCCATTTTGGAGGTGCTACATTTCTCGTCATATCTAGCCAATGATCGAGCATAAAAAATGGAGGTATTTCTTTGACCTTGCACTTGATGTATGGGCGGGGTGGAATGCGAAGCTCGGCAGTCGAAGATATGTTCCAGACACGGTAACTGCACCCTAAAGCTCTGATAGTGCGGCAGAGCCAAATGCGAGGTTTTTATCGAACGCATTCTTTGTTTGCTTTGCGTTCCTGTTTTCCAGACCGTGTGAAGTCCCGCCGTGCTCCACTCACATCTCGTCTCTCCTTTTCCGGGTGCACAAACAGAGAACTGCCATTCTTTGCGGTCAAGAAGGCAAACGACTCTGACCCCGGGGCAGCGAAGAAGCCCAAAATGGACGACGGGACCTCCAACCTCATTCAGAAGGTAAATGCATACACCTTTTTGTTTGCTTTTGAGTGTGAGTGTCTTACCTAAATATTGTCTAATAGGGGTAAAAAAATATGACCGCTCGAAAATGGACGGCACGGAGTTTGCAGTTGGACAATTACAGTTCAACGTGTTTGCATGTTTTCGCAGAAATCGGTGACGTGACGATCACATGTTACACAGTCCGCGGACGAAAATCACGATTCGGTCCGTCGTATGAATCGGCTATAATAAGAAAGCCATACATTTACTAATTTCTGTGCATATGGCATGAAGTGCAAACTGTCCAGCTTGTTTTTTATGTTTTCCACAGGGTGCAGTCTTCACCCAACAACACAAGGCCTTTCGACGAATAATTTCTTCATCTGCGTCAATTGAGCCCGGGGCATAGATCAGTGAAACCACCGGGTGAAAGGCTTCAGCCAAACAATCTCAACTCCCGTACAGCTGGGATTGGAGGGTCTGGATACGTATATAACCGAGTAACATAGCCACATATTTGGTTATCTGGTTTTCGTGTTTGAGTAATTCGGTAATTCAAATATCCGGATAACCGGTTATCTCCAAAACCGGTCTGTGCTGCCGAGTCCAGGCCTCGTAAGATAATCAAATGTTGTGAAAGCGTACCGCATAAATGTGTTGTCATCAAGCAGGCGTGGAGCGAGTGTGCACCGGCGCACGTGATTGGAGAGCGTTTAGGAAACAAGAAAGAAAAGAATAAGCACGTGCTCCGGAGCAAACTCCGAGTAAGAAATCATCGATTGAAACTGGGGCGTGCAACTACTAGAGACGGAAACTTGGTTTTCCTTCCCCGCCGGAGCGCCAGCTTTCTTTTTTAGAGATCCTATGCATAAGTGTCGTCGTCGTCGGGCATAAAATGTGAATACCGAGTTCCTCCCTGCAACATCACTGCAAAGCAACATCACACAATTTGTTAGGTACGTGTTACCATTGCCTTTGCCACGATAGTGTGGGGAAAAAAGCAAATTGTTTGTCAAACTAATCCTTAGGTAATTTAAAAAAAAAAAAAAAAAAATCCGCGATACGGTTGTAGCGATAGTCACGACACATCACGGCGAAGGCGTCAATGTTGCGTTCACGCACCGCGGAGTATTTTGACGGTGAAGTCTCTCGACTACGTTGTCGTCAGTGGATCCCCGACCCACCCCAAGCGAGAGACACGCCAACGAAAGTCGCCGGGAAGATGCCGGCGACTTTTGGATGGATGCAGTCAAACCCTTTTAGTCGGGCAGCGGCTTACGGCACTCGGCCGAAGCTTTTGATTTCGACGATGAACTCCTATTAAATTTGGAATTAAGAGTGATAAAGACTTTTCAATCACGACGTCTCAGCATCTGTGGCCCCCTAGTGGGTGCTATGCGAAACTTGTACGCACCGTGTCGATCAAACACGGATTAAATGGATTCTTGAAGCTTTGGCGTAGCTCTGTGGTGGTTCGTCGCTTCGCACGCTGCGGACCCAATATCGAATCCCGTGAACACCGCGGCGGCGAGCGATCATTTTCAAGCGTTTGACAATATCGACGACGGACACCCTGTACCCTACGCCCCGACTGGAAACGACAGTGGACGTCGTTTCCAGTCGAGGGAAGAGCCTGTAACAGCTATCACCATAAAAAAACATGGTATTTAGTGTTCAAGGTGTTGAGTTTTTTTTAGTATACACCCCGAGACAACTGAGAAAACACGTGCCGATCTGTGGTGTAAGCCGGCAACCGGTCACCTACTTAAGATAATGATATGGGTTGATTGCAATCATGTCCCGTGTCTGTATTCCGCACGTGTTGTTGACAAAAGGTCCTTGTTACTTGCAGACGGTGAGCTGTGTTCCGCTGGGGCGCGCCTTGCAGGTGAGGGCCGGCAAGGCGGGGGCTGGCCTGGACAAGAAGACCTCGCCCCTCTTCCTGCTGCTGCACGGTAAGTCCCTTGCTGGGCACCCTTCATTTCATGGCGTATTCGCACGACAGGTCTTTACCTCCGGGGAAAACCGATTGCGTCCTAGAGCTGCGAGGAGGAAAGGCCTCGAGAAGGAGCGGGCGGTGTTGAAACTCTGAGTGAGGTTTCGCGCAACAGAGTCGTATTTAGTCGTGTCCGCAGAACGCCGGTAGGTTTTTGACCCGTTTGTGTCACCTGGCCATATCACCTGCTCAGCCCACATTAGTGTGGCTTCCATGGCTTTCTAAAACAAATCTATAATGTCTAAAAAAACAAAACACCCCATATATTTATGGTTATGGAAATATAAAGAAGTGTTTGCCAGCCCCTTGAAAGTGGCTTTTTTGTGATTTTAGCTTATCCTAAAAAGAGATGGCATCTCACGCGTAATTTGTTTTTGTTCAATGCACTCGTTGGTTTACAAGGAGTGAATTAGCTTATTTTGCGTCACTTCTTCAGAGTTGTTGTCATGGCCCACGTGTGCACAAGAACATACCTTTTTGTACTATCGGGGGAAAATGAAATGCGAACAGAGGAGCCCGTGGCTCGCGGTACAGGCTGCGCCGCCTGGAAGTGAGCCTAGGGGCGAGGGTGCGTGGCCTACTCCAATGTGTTTACGCCCTTCACTCGGCGCTCCCCATGCTTCGGCAGTGCGCCTCTTAGTACGCTGAAAGCTATCACCGCTTTTTTTGCTCGCTCGGCGCATGCGGCACGGGGAAGCTCGCCGCTAGTAGCAGCTAAAGCGCACGCTAAGTTACTCCCCCCGCCCCCCTCCGCAAAAAAAAAAAAAAAAAAAAAAAAAAGAGCACGCGCTTTAGCTGTTATTAGCGGCGAGCTTCCTCGTGCCTCACGCGCCAAGCGAGCAAAGATAGTGGTGATAGCTTTCGGCGCACTAAGAGGCGAAATGCCGAAGCTTGGGGAGTGCCAAGCGAAGGGCGTAAACACATCAGAGTAGGCCACGCACCCTCACCCCTAGGCTCACTTCCAGACGGCACAGCCTGTACCGCAAGCCACGCTGTTTGCATTTAATTTTTCTCCGATAGTAGATGTGCACTGCATTTAAAGCATAAAAAAGCTAGCTATTTCTAAGCTAACACCTGATTTATAAAAAGGAGATTGAGCACTAGAAATTGTTAAAATTTAATTTGACTGCTGTAAATATAAAGAAAAAAATTTTCCTGTGGCGCATGTCCCCTTGATTTAGCAAGTTATTTTGGAAGCATGCGACGTGGAAGGGGTCATGCCGCTCCACCTTGCAAGCTTACTGGCAGCACGTGTAATGTTGCATAGTGAAGCGCTGCCTACTCTTTCCTCTTCTACTGCACCTGCCGCATTTTTAAGAAGTACTTGGAAGTAACACACAAAGTAGACGGGAGGCTATGCATGAGGGAGAATCAGAAAGTCTTTGCCCCTATCTTTTTTTAGCCAAATTATGGCTGTAAATGCGAAGTCAACATATTCATTCCCAGCGGGGGAACTTTCTTGGACTGGTCCCGCCCAGCCTCGGCGAAAGCGCCGAGGGATTCTCGATGTGGACAGCGTGGTTATCCTCCATGACAATGCGAGGCCATATGTGGCAATCAGAACTGCCGACAAGCTCCGGTCGTTTCACTGAGAGGGTCTGGAGCACCCACCATACAATCTGGACCTCGCCCCTAGTGATTTGATAAAAACAAAACAGCGCAAAGACAAGGACGAAGTAGAAGAAACCACAGGACACAGCGCTGGTTTCCATGTTTTTGGTCGGCTGGAGAAGCTCCTGGCAGGACAGCGATTCATGTGCAACGATGAAGCCAAAACAGCAGTCCGATGATGGTTCCACAGTCAGCCGCACAAATTCTATCACAGGGGCATCTCAAATTTAGTTCTGCAATGGGACAGATATCTGAACTAATGTGAGGACTATGTGGAAAAATAGCGGAAGGTGCGTAAAATAGTATGCATGTTTGTAATTACCTGTATGTACCTTGTTTTGGCTAATAAAAAAGAGGGGCAAAGATTTGCTGATTCGCCCTCATACTACAAGTAAAGCAGTAAGTACGCTGGTCACCATGTGCTTGAAGTAAAGTACTATAAATACAATGTACCTTTTAAGTGAAAGTACTTTATAACAGTCTTTCGTGATGCCCTTTTATTCCCCTATAAATATATATATATATTTTTTTTTAAACTGGTATGCATTTTTCCAGGGGTAATGGGGATCAGGGTGTCTAGCGACCGGGAAAACCGGGAATTGTCAGGGAAATTTTAATTACCGGGGAAAATCAGGGAATTGTCAGGGATATTGCTAAAAAGCGAGCCCAGTCGGGAAAAATGAGCCGGAAACGCACCGAGTTCCCTGAGCGAAGACTTGACGACATGGGGCAGAAAAATAGGCAATAAATTCTGCTTGGAGCGGTGCGCGGGCTCTGCTCACCCGATGTAGAGTATGCTACCCCATGCAAATGGAAGAGCCGACAAATCCAGTCCAAGCCTTAGATTGGATTGAATTTGATTGAGGGCGCAACACTAGGTCTAGATTCAGTTAGAGCTACTAGATTTAGTAACAAATGGGAAACTTAGTCGCAGACCCCAATTTAATCCAAGCCTTAAGCCGAAAGTTTCCTCTGGCAGTCATGCGGCCATGCTACCATTTGGTTATTGATGTGTGCGGTTGAGCGTCGTGTTTTCATTGTGTTTCCGGGAGTGGTGGCTTCTTTGCTGACGATGTCGGCGGCAAGAAAGTGATCGTTTAGTTTGGACTGGATGAACCTGAATATTTCAGAATATGCAAGTTCAATTAAGCTTGTGCAAAATTATCCTCACAGTGCTCAATGCTCAATTCCTTGTGTTGTAATGATCTTATATACTCAACTGTGTCTACAGTGGTCAGGGAATTTCACCTGAAATTGTCAGGGAAAACCTGGAAGAGTCAGGGAATTTTAAAATAATAATTTGCTAGACACCCTGGGGGTGCATCAGTTATTTTCGAAGATGGCAGCGAATATTGGTTAATGTCAAGTGGTCACAGAGCAGTTGTTTTACTCTCGCTGACAAACTATTCCACACAATCAACTTTAAGGCACTCTTTTGTTGACAAATCATTATTTTGGGTTACAAAATTAACAAGATATAATTTGGGAAATGTGCTTTGAAGTTGGGAATTGTACTTTCCTTAAAAAAAAACAGAAAAAAACACTTTAAGTAAAGTACAAGTACATACTCGGAGAATGTACTTCAAGGAAAGTACAAGTTTTCTAAACCTACTTAAAATAGTACTTTAAGTACAATGCACTTAAAGTACTTCCCAACACTTGCGCCTCCCCACGGCCGTGTTTCTCTACCTTGCCCAGAGTAAAAATTTCACCTTCACATTCGAAAACCTACCCGTATCCAGTGTTTTCTATATGTGTTCTCGAGTCATTCGACCTGCAGGGCCAGTTTGCTGACCACTGCGGAAGTTTTTCCTCAAGATAAAAAGGGGTCTTCATCTATGTAGCGACAAAGTAATACTTAAATGGCAGCCATGAATGGCAGCCATTAAAGCAGTGTGTAGCGTTCCTGCCAGAATGGGTTGTGTTGAACTAAAGTTTAAAAACAAGAATCCCAAGGCTAGCGCCGCATGCGACTTTTTGCAGATCAAATTGTGGTTCACGGCTCCCAAGTAAACACATATTACCCCCCCCCCCCCCATCAGGGTCAGCTACATAATGAGCGATCGCTTTTATAGAATTCGCTGTGGCCACCAACTGAGATAACCGAAATGAAAAAACGACCACACCCCTTTTTTACCGCGACTCTTCACTTAAAATGTTTCTTTGTTATGGATCTTTGCATATGGCCTCCTAGCCATCCCTGGCCTATAAAATAATGCTCCTAGCTGTTTTGTTGTTGTTTTTTCAGACTTTTTCAGTGTCCTTTAACGCATACTGGATGAGTTTGGCTTGGGGGCAGAGGGCTGAGTGTGATCCCTCTCTGTCCAGTGCTGCTGCGCTTTCACGACGAGGAGGGCAGGGCTCCCACGGAGTCTGACCAGGAACGCCTGTTGTGCCTCTGGGATGCCGTAGCCAAGGAGCTGGCTGTGGAGAAGGAGCGCCTGGCAGACGACCGCCTTCAGTGAGCACTCTTTTCTTTCTCCCGGGGTTGTAGAACAACATCTCCATCACAGTGGGACAAAGCAACACCCTTCACCCAGGGGGTGTAGAGCAACACCTGTTTCTCAAGGGGTAAAAGAACACTTCCCAGTGAGAATGGGGATAAAGCAGCATCTCTTTTCCTGGGGGTGAATCAACACCTCCCACCCAGAAGGGTTTAAAACAACACCTCTTTTCCAGGAAGTAAAACAATACCTTCCTCAAAAGAGAGGGTAAATCTAGAGCTATAGTATACGGAAAAGAAACACAAACTTCTTTTCTGCATGGCGGTTCCTCCTCCACGGACGGAAGGGACCGTCCCCCACATCTTTCCCCTCATGGCAGATGACACTATTTTTGAGCAAGGCCAGCTACTTCTGATAACAAGATAGGAGGGCTGAATGTCCTTCGTTATGGAACAAGGGGAATGCAGGGTACGGATGAACACGATTGCTGTGTCAGCGTTCAACCGAAACTTGCCTTTATCACTGAGGACAAGAGTCTTAGCTGAATGGTGACGCACCACGTCAAGGCCCGCCAGCCTGCTTCACTTAGTGTGACGCTAAAAAATGGCGACTGATGGCGGCCAAGTCCAACTAATTTCACCATTGCATGGCATCACTGGAACGAATTTGTTCATTTGGTATGCATTCACCAACCAGTGAGCAAAGGGGAAAAAAAAAATTTAGAGGGTAAGGTTGTTAGGAAGGAGGAAAACTGAGTACAATGGTTCGTCTTACTTTCAGTATAGAGGAGCTTTAGGTAAGCCCAACACCTCTCCCAGGTGTGTACAGCAATACCTCCCTCTCAGGGGTATAAAGCAGTACTTCCCTCCCAGGGGGGATAAAGCAACACCCCTTTTCCAGGGGTGTAAAGAAGTACCTCCTATGCTTTGTTTCCTCATAAGTCAGGGCGCAGACGAAGGCTGAAACAGGTACAAACATTGACACATACTAAAAGCGCCAGTCACGTGGAATTCAGTGCGCTTGATTGGTTTAGTAGGTGACAGAACACATTGTCAGAAACTACGGATGTCACGACGTTGTGTTCTTGACGCTGTTCGATTGGCCTCATCAGCTTGTAGCATCGACTGCACTCTCACTTAAGCTGAAACAAAGCATGAATAAAATTGACTTAGTGCTGGATTTTTGTACATCTTTTGTCTGAGACCTGCACAGGACACAGATTAACCACGAGTGCTACATTAGCGTTTGGCCGGGATTCGTGTCCATTAGGCGAGGACGCCGCCTCGGTAACTATGAGGCAAAGCGCCTGCCTACGGATCCCCAGTTGGCGGGTGCAAATTGCAACCAAGTGCTTTTTGCAGAGATGGTGTCATATAACCGAGATTCAGGTTGCCCGTCAAAAGATCCTCAAATGGTCAAAATGGACCTTTTTCCAGTAACGAGCGCCGTCTGCGAAGTCGTCTTAAAACTACAAATAAAGGGCAGCCCAACTTGCCTCTGCCCGTCAAATTACATTTCCATGGTGCTTTTGTATTGATCTTTGTTGCCTTTTATGTCCCATACTATAGTCCGTTGCAACTCAAGAATGTAGGGCGAGGGAAAGGAAGGCCGGGGAGGAGGAAGCTGACGAAACGCAGAAGACGAGAAGGGGAAACCTCCTCCTATCCCCAGCGTTCCGTCTGCTTCCTCCTCCCTGGTCTTCCTTTCCCTCTACCTACCTTCTTGAGTTTGCAGTGGACTATAGCTTAGAAGACGAAATACGTGCAAAGATAGGTGCTGAATATGTTGGTTTGGCACATAAAACCTTAGCCAACGTTATTAGATCAACTCGGTGGTAGAACTCCCGCGGATGGGAGTTCCCTCTCCCCCTCAAGCCTGCCACATGTTAGTTGAAGTGCCATCTAGAGGCTATGTTTCAGAACTGTGTTCTTCGGAGATACTGTGGCAAAGTGCTACATGGAAGCTATGCTTCAAAACCTGTGTAACTGTGTAGTTTCCATAGCAACCATCCCCCCCAAAAAACAATGGCACGTTGAACAATGGGAGGCGGACCCTGGGGAAAGAGGGGGGTGCAACTCGGGGGGGTAGCATCTATGGGCCCAGCCGAACGCCGAGCCAGTATTTGTGTCTAATCTGAGCCTGGTGCTAGCCTTCAATACATGGCATAAAAAACTCCAGCACTACGGCTTTCAAATCTAGGATGTGTTTGGTAAAGATGGGAGTGGAGTGTGGCAAACCGTGACAGCGGGACCGAAAGCGTGGGGTACCTTAGGCCGGTTCTTTTTGCCATGCTGAGTTTGAAGTGGCTTGAGTGTTCCTCAATTTTGGTAGTTTTCCTTCATGCGGTGCACGATGCTGCTGTTTTCGTGCGAAATGAAGCTAAGCAAAAATAATTGACTTCCACTTGAAGTGGAGTGCAACTCGCGCCATCTAGGTGACTGGTAATTAGTGAAAAAATCCGCGTGGTCCGGAATTCAATCCCAAGACCTGTCCAAGACTAGCAGAGTGCTCTACCAACTGAGCTAAGCAGTCAGTAAGTAGAGCAAACAAATATTAACTGTTGCCACCAGTGTTGATCGTAGCCACCGCAAGGGTGAAAATAGACGTTAAGGATTAGATATAGTGATTTTAGAAGTCCCCAAAGTGGAGAAGATTCATGCAAAAATAAATTGACTTCCAGTGGAAGTCAATTTATTCTTTAATAAATCTCCACCTTATAAAAAAAAATTATGAGCCATTCCTATCTGTGAAGGTGGATGACCAGCGAAGTTGCTTGTCACATGACACAAGCCCACCCCAAGGAGCCGGAGGAAACTAGAGAGTCGCGACGGGACCGCCACCCCGGGAGAGCGGAAGGAAAGGAAACTAGGCATGCAAGCACTTGGAACGAAGACAGAGACAGGGTGGTGCGAGCTTAGACATGGCCGACGCAAGTCGCAGAGCAGCGAATCTTTGAGAAACTGTTATTATCTACCTGAGAGTCTACTGATCTTGAAAATGGTGCCTTTTGATAACTAATCTACTGAATAGATGTATTGCTAAATTACGCAAGCATCAAGGAGAATGAAAAGAATGCTATTCCACTCGCCATGCGTGCCGGCATCTGCAGCGGTAACTGTCCTAAAAGAAAGCCCAAAAAATGGCATCTTGCACGTGCATTTGTCAATGCTTTATTTTGGTTATTTACTTTGAGTTTTTAGTCACTGCACACGAAAAATCCACGAAACTCTAGCCATAAACAGCTTCGCTGTAAAACGAAAAAAGGAGCTTCAGTGTTAAACAGTTTTAAACAAAAGAGAAGTTGCTTGAAAGTCTCTGACATGAATGACATGAATGGCTTCTAGTAGGAATTTTAGTGACGGCATGTCCCCGTAACCTTACGCTAATACTTTGGCCAAATTGGCCCCCATGCACCTTACTGCAGGTAAACAGAATTTCATACATACACTATACCGATGCACCAGTCACACATGCTTGTGCATGTTTTGCCTTGCAATGGTCACGTTATTCCTGTCGGCAATGACTCGTAAGTCAAAGCCTCTTCAGCTTATCCTGGTACCACCTGGACATCAGACTTGGATGGGTAAAGTGCTCAGTGGAATGTGAGACACTCTGTGAATTCTGAGATGCTCTGTGAATGTACTGAGTTACAACGGCCAAGGTGCATCTCTTTTTTCCGCTTCTTTCACATTCTCCGTTGGACTTTACGTGGCCTTTGGCAACGTTAGACAAGATTGAACTGGGGTATCCTGTTTGATTAAATACATTACTGCCTCAGGATCCGGTGCTAACGAGGTACTATATGCGACACATTTTCGTTTCTCAGGATTGTGTGCTTCTTGCGTGTGCAGGTTGATATCTCGGGAGCTGTGTGCTACCTGCGCTGTGGTCGGCGGAGTTTTGGCACAGGACATGATCAAGGCAAGTGCTCGCACGGCGCGGTGGTGGGGAAGTGCCAGCTTTGGACTGCCTGCTTTCTTCTAGCTCCGGGTGTTATTCAATCTCTTTGTAACGAAAGAATTGCACTACATTCCGAGACCAAAATGTTTTTGGTGTTCATTTGTAAAGAATGTCAGTGGGTGTCTTTCGGTGTTTATTTGTTTTTTAGAAATGTGTACTTTTCGGTGATTTTTTTCGGATGGACGCTAAGAATGGTGATTATCGATGAAAAAATATTAAGAGAAAGTCACCCCTTTGCTTCACTAGCGTGGGAAAGGCAGTGGTAACACAATGTAATCTGTTAGTGTGGAGAAACCGTGCACACATGTGGAAACTGGGTGGCGCGAAGCAGCCCTGTGTTGTGCAAGGTAAGCATGTAAGCGCTCCGTGGATGTCTTCCTTGTGGGTGCCATCTTCTGTGGTTTCACTGTAACTGCGACTTTCTCAGAGTCTGTTGGAATGTGAGACGCAGTAGATTGAGCATTCGGAAAACAGAACAACGGGAACGCGGCAGCACTGAGCAGAGCCCTGACACCAGCTCGCGGCAAAAGAGATCAGAGAGACTTTCTGAGGTCACGGTTCATAAATATAGTTAGTAAAATTAGCTTATAAATGGACAAGTGGAAGCTTGGGGACAACCTTTACAAGTGTAGCTGCATTTTCGTTTAGGCACGATGCAGCAATAGTGAAAGATTTGGAGAAACTATTCAATATTCAATTAAAACTTATTTGGCCAAAACCGCTATTCACTGCGAATTTGCTTTGAGATTGAAATCCACTATTTGCACACGACCACTAAGCAAAACATCACGTGTTCAGACATACAGGGGCACTCTGTTCGGTGAAACGAGCGCAGTCCGGGCTTTCCAAAAGAGAGAGTGCAAGAAAAAGCGACAGAAAAGCCGAGAAAAAAAAGAAAGCAGACTCCCTTGCCGCAACGGGGTGAGGTACGTAGTTCAGAGTGTGTAATCCTCTTATCACATTCTGTTTTAGCACTGCCTTTGCCATGCTAGTTGTACAGTAAAGGGGCAACTTCTTTTCTGCCTTTCTGTTACTCTTTTTTGCACTCTTTCTCTGGGGAAGTCCGGAGTGCGCTCGTTTCACGGAACGGAGCGCTGCTCAGTGTCTGAACACGTGATGTTCTACCCCCGCCGGGAGTAACACAGAGGCACTCAAGGAAGAGTTTCCGCTGTCCCTGGTGTGTAATCAGTGAGAAGACAAGCACTGCGTCGGCTTTCGGCCGGCAGTTGTTATGTCGACTTTCATCGCTGGCACCTAACCGGATATGCTCAGGTGCCAGCCATAGAACACATTTTCTGTTAGAAACTAAGAGTTCAAATATAAGTGGAGAGGGTTTCGAGAGAGAGAGTCCTAGCTGGAGCAAAAACTTCTGAAATCTGTTAGATTTTCACCGATCTTTTGTATTCTTCACACCAACAAATGTTTGTCGGTGTTTTTCGGTTAAAACTGTAAGGTCTACGGCCCGTGCATATCTCAATCTGTCTAAGTGACTTTGACCGAAGAATAACTATTCTGGCTTCTGATGTTCGAGGAAATAGGCTTGAGAGTGGCATTGCTCTAAAATTGGCTACACTATGATTGGGGGGTCTATGAAACGGTCTCGGTTTTGTGAACAAAAACCCTGAAAAGTGTTTTTTTAAGTTGGGAGGGTAGTTGCTTATGTCTGTGAAAGATGTAACACTTCCAACTTTGAAGAGTCATTAACACTGGCCTAAGCGAAACAGGGGAAACACAGAATACTAGTACTATTCTAGAATCCCAGTTTATCCGACACAATTCATTGTCGGTGAACAGAAACCATGGTTCATACGTTAAGAGGGGTCACTAGCGTTTCATGCTCTAATTGCCATGGGCATTTCTAAACAACGCATCCTGCATGGTAGGCAGAACATTTAATAATGCTGCCTCCTCCACGAAACTTTCTCCTCTGACCTTTTCTGAACACTTTGACATTTGACATTTGTTCTACGGCGATCTGCGTTTCAGGTGGCATCATGTCGTGACCCGCCTCTCAAGAACTTCTTCCTCTTTGATGGCATAGAGTGCTGCGGCCTGGTGGAGAACATCGGCAGGTGATTGAGCCAACGCCCAGCTTCTGAGTTTGAGCTCACGTCCAGCCGCCAACTTTGAGTCGATGTCCGGCCGCTGACTTTGAGCCGATGTCCCACTGCGTTTGCCAGAGGTGCACCGATAGCCGACAGGAAACGCTGGAGGATTTTAATAATTCTGTTCCTGGAATGTTACGAAGTATGGGACAGGAGCTGCGAGATTCAGGCAGAAACCACACAATGTTTTTTTTTTTTGGCAAAACAACAAACATATTTGTGGGTTCAATAAGGAGTAAAGGAAACTCAATTTGTGTTACTAATAGCTTGTTGTTTTGGCATGTGAACTGTACAGTCGCTGTATTGTTTTCTTTTTTTTATTTGCAAAGTTTATCACATTTACCATAGGCACTGGGCATCATTAGCTTCATGTTGGTATTCTGTATCAGCTACCCAACATGCAATGTGCTTCCATCCAGAATTTACAAATCACTTGATTCATAGGTGCTGATCTTTCAGCAAATTAAGTGGTTAGTAATGCTTTCCTATTTTGTTAGGGGGAAATAAGAGGAGCTAAATTTTGTTGTTGGATACAATTTTGTAAATCTCCACTTTATTGAGTGAAGGACAAATGTTTGCTGATAATTAATTTCTGTAGAGCCTGAAATCTTTTGCCCAACAGAGACTAGTATTTTCATTTTAAAATTCTGGTTTGCAGAAACAAATTAAAAAACAAAACTGATTAACACACATTTAAAAATTTTTTGAAGAAAAATGTTTCTTGAATATACACATGTGTATTGTAAAACTGTCCTTGAAAACTCTTTCACCACTTATTACAGTTAGCGATTACAAGTTAGTGAATGCATTTTTATGAGGTAGTGGTGCACAGTTTGGTTAATGCTACCAATTTTGAAATGTCTTTTAAAGTTTCATTAATAAAGATGCATGTTTGAGTGACACTTAATCTTCAGTGTTAACTGTTTCCAAACTATCTGAATTATTTTGATTGTACTCACCATGTGTCAACTTGTAAGAGTGACATATGGTTGGGCTGCTTTTTTTTAGGGGGGGGAAGCCTTTAGCCCCCTATACACACATGCTGGCTATGCCACTGGCATGTAAGTAAGCATGTCCAGAGACTACATTCTTATTATGTTTTATTTGACTAAGTTTGTCTTACGAAAATAAAATATTCGCCAGAACATTGCTTCTTTTCCCGTGTACAAAATTCCTTTGTTGGACTCCTTGATACAAAAAGTCAGTTCAACTACAGAAGTCTTGATCTGAGAAAAGTGTGGTGACGTCGCCGCTTGCATCTGCGCCGCTCGAGCGTGTGCTGCTCCAGGTCACGTGACGCAGCGTTGCCCTTTGCACATTCCGTCGTCTTGTGTATTCACATTAGGCAAGTTAGAACACAGTGTCTTTTTGTTCGCTTGGAATGCACACCATTAGAGTCCGTGAGGTTGCCACTTCACGCAGTACTTTTCCACCATGCCAACACGGAGTGCACGCACGTCGTCACAAAGTCTGCCAGCCAGTCGTGGTTGGGTGTGTCTTCTCCTCGCTCCTTCCGCTTCTGCAAGCAAGGGAATGTATGGGGATCAGACACTGCCAGTAAAACAGACATCCTGTACCTGGGGTACTTTTAATGCTTCTTAGCTCAAAGTGTATACAAGACAGGACCTCAATTTGGGGACAGACTTTAAAGTACCAGAGCTAGGCTAGTAAAATTTGTGGTAGCATTCTACTGGGTTTAATCGGGGAAATAAAACCCTTGGCCTGCATAAATAAACTACACGTTGTAGAACTCCATTAGAATGTAATGCTAGCGGGGGGGATAAGATGCGAAAGCTTGAGAACATGTCATTACCTGGATCACAAGATCAAAGGGAAAGATAAAATTTTTACGACCCAACTAATTTCATTAAATCAGGAAATAACATTGTGTGGGCCTGTCTAAGTGTCCACGCGCCCCAATTTTTTTCGCGACCTTTTCTTTAACGGTGGCGCCACCTTGAGAATTGCGGCGCCGACGACGCCGTCTAGCGGTTTAGAAAAAGAAATGCCGGCTAGTTCTGGCAGCACAGCTATCTGGGTAGGCAACGGTGTGGGTATGGGGGGAACTTGGCTAGACTTGGCTATGGTGGGCTGCAATAACTTGGTTGGAGCTAGGGGTGTCGCGAACTTTTGTCGAACCAGATTTTTAGGTCGAACTTTCGGGGTTCGACTGTGTCGAACCGGTTCGACGAACCTTCGAACTTTTCATCAGATTCGACCGGTTCGACTTTGTGGACAGTGTGGCCAGACCTTGATACAAGCATGTCTAGGTTTGGAAAAATTTTTTTATGCAAAGGGTTATTTTAATTTTATGAACAGCTGTAATTAACATAAACTAATTTTAATCACTGAAGAAGTTAATAACTTAATTTTCTTGTACTGTATTAACTTAAATAACAAATCAGTGCTGCCCTTAATTCATCCATTAGCCATCACCATCCAATCCGAAGCCAACTGGCCAGCCTGTCGCGCATGCGCACACGAGTCGAACCTCAATACAAGGTTCGTCGAACTTTTCACTTAAAGTTCGAAAAAGTCGAACCTGGTCGAACTCGAACCTCGGCCGGTTCGCGACACCCCTAGTTGGAGCTTGCCCAGTTGAATCCAGCTGGCTACTCGCAGGCCATCACCCTGCCTCCTCGAGAGAACGACGACGAGGACGGTGGGGTGTTTTCATTGAGTTTCCACAGCGAAGTATATATGAGCAGTTTAATGTAGTCTATGCAGGTAAGCTCTCGGCATTTGATAGCTCCATCTTGAGTGGTGGCCATGTCGCCTTTTTCATACCTTTCACATACCATGGGGCTTGCAGTGATAACCTAATTGAACCACCTGCACCGGGAATTAAAATCGGTCCTCTTGTCGTAGACGAAGTGGTCGTGAGCTTAAACGTGACGTTGAGTCTGATACGAATCTCTCGCGATTCAAGCTCGCAATCGACTGACTTCATAAATAAGGATTCTTGGGGAAAATGCGAAGCTCGAAAACATTGCAGCCACACTCGCGCTGCAGCTTCTTGTGCTCATGGCACACTTTCTGCTATTGTTCTTGAGTAAAGCTATACGCACTCCGGAGTGCACTTACGTCGGAAATGGCTATACGCACACCGCGGAGAACTCGTGCCATTTGGGTCGCCCTTTTCGAACGGCGCGTGTATCACTGGGGAGCTCGTTAACACAGCCCCCCGCCTGCGTTCACGCCGCTTCGCGGCGACAGTATCGGCTGCTAATTACAAAACTTAACCAGTAAACGCCGCTTCGCGGCATCCAGCCGGCAACACAAGCCCCGCTGTCCCCGGTCGCACCTCCGGAAAGGAAGTCCCATACCATTTAGTTCTGCGAAGTTTCGGCGACAACATTCGGTTTTCTTAATGTTCATCGCAAGAAGAAATGTTGTAAATATCGCCAAATGCCTCGACAAAACAAAATGTTCCAGAAAAAAGGAAAAAAAGTAGGCCCACCGCGGATCGAACCCGCGTCCACTTGCGTTCAAAGCGGACGTCTTAACCCCTACGCTATGCCACCGCTTGGAAAACTCGCTGTGACCATTCGTTTTATACGAGTTGGCGGAGTGCGTATAGCCATTTCCGTTCGTAGTGCACTCCGGAGTGCGTATAGTTTTACTCATTGTTCTTATGCTTTTTAAAATTATTTATTCATCCGACGACCACGCAGTGGTAGCCAGACAACCGTAGATTTTCAGAAATTGCAGCACGGTAAAAAGGAGCACTCGGAACTAACTCATGCACGACGTCCGTTTTTAAGCCTTTTCGCCCATACCCTTGGCGGTTGCATACCATGTGTCAGCGGGCAATCCAAAAATGCACCAGGTCGAGGGTACGTCAGTTACTGGCTGGTTTGAGGTTATGCGAAAAAGGTCTATAGACCTTTCCAAAAAGGAGCGTGTGGCCGGTGCCATTTTTAGTGTTTGTGCGTATGGCGCGTGCTTTGCTCGCTTTCCGAAGCGACGAACACGCACGTGCTGGGCTGTGAAGATCGCACGCTGGACTGTGATTTTGTAAACATTGGAAAGGTCTATACTTCGTTTCACGTTATGTGCGAGCGAAGGCAAAGCTGGAAGCGCGAGCGCGAAAGTTCCGCGCGTTCAGGCTTTGCTCGAGCGCGCGAGCTGGGCAGAAACGCAAAAAGCGCTGGTCTCGCGCTTCTAGCGTTGGCTTCGCTCGCAGATAATGTGAAACGAAGTATAAAACTCATTAGAACTCGCAAGTTACGTTTCGTGGCCTGTTCAGACGAGTTAGGCGTAGCCCCGTTGGGTTCGCTTCTTATCACGCAGCTGTGCGCTGCGGAGAAGCGACATTAAGGTGTTCCAGTAGATCGTTCCTACCTGCGATATCGCTTTTGCGTGTGCATTGTATACGGTTATCGTGAATCGTTATCGGAGGTGCCCGAGCGATTGACTAGAACTCTATTAACCAACCGCAGAGAAGAGTGCAATTCTACACATTTTGTTTTTCCGCACTGCCATCGCGTGCTGAAGTGGAAAATAGTTTTGCAGAGCTGGGCACGGTGCTCGCAGTATAAACAAAGAAAAAAAAAAAAGAGAATTTTGTTATTCCTCATGTAACAACTCTCCACCTGGAGTACAAAGTTTCCAAGTTGAAGTGCGGCAAGTGTGTGTTCACAGATTGGATATCATGGCAAGTTCCATGCATTGTTGGTCTTGATTGTCTGTAGAACCTTTATCAGGTTGGTTATTCCATGCCAAAGAAGACGCAACATTGTTTTCATGTCTGGGATATGCATTAGAAAATCAATTAAAAAAAACCCTCTGAACTAAAAAAAAAGTTTTTTTTTCGAAAAAATAAATTTTATTTTTGCTGATATGCTTTAAATTTCTGAAATTTACATAAAACCCGTGTAGTTAAGAACAACATTGTAAAAAAAAACAAAAAAACACGAGGTTTACAATTCTCTGTAATGAGAAAGTGGAGCGTAGCTCTTCCGGAAGAGGAGAAGAGGGTATGCCTCTCCTCCCTCTCCGTACCCTCCCCTCCTCTCCTCCTTGCCTCCCATTTAGGAGAAAATGGTCGCCAAATTTAGCGGGAAATTTACCGAACATTTTCACGGCAAATTTAGCGGGTTAAGTTTGCCTGCTAAATTTAGCGGGTTGAGTTTTCCCGCTAAATTTAGCGGGAAAATTGACGTCTCGTGGCTTCAACACCAATTCAGTTTCCCAGCTAAATTTAGCGGGGAAACTGTGACGTCCCATGATGCAACGCGCGCGGTTATGTGTACGCCGTTGAACCCGGAAACGGGCGCCTAAGCTGTGCTTTAAAACGGTTGCGTACCACACAAATTTAGCTGGGGGCCTAATTACTTAACTACATTACAAACATTGAACGACATTACATGTTCTATCAAGATACATTTAATTGGAGAAGCGACATTACCGTTACCATTTCACATCGGGGAAGAGCTCTCCCGTCTCAATTATTTTAGAGCGCAGCTCTTAGGCGCCCGTTTCCGGCTTGAGCGGCGTCGCCGTCGCCGTCGGCGTAATCGTGAGGTCACGTGACCCCCGTGAGGTCATGACCCCCGTGAGGTCACGTGACCCCCGTGAGGTTACGCGGCGTCATGAGGGTCACGTTACCTCACGGTTACGCTGACGGCGACGCCGCTCGGAGGGAGGAGTAGCAGGCAGGATGAGGAGGAGGGGTATACCCTCCCCTCAGTACCCTTCCCTCCTCCTCCTCAAGGGCTGCACTCTAATTCGGCGTTACGGTGAGTTGTAAACGGCTTTCATTTTTTTATACTTGCACATGCGACAGAGGAGACCGATGCGCAGTATGCATTCCCAAACTCGGGAAGCAGGCGATGCAGGCCTGCGTTTGTCGGCAGTTACCTGGCCAGTATCATTACGTAAGGTAAAGAGGATACGGACGCGTGGATGTCATGATAACGTCCTTTTCAACTGAATAAAGAGTGTTTTAAGGAGAGAGTTGAAGACCTAGCAGCGGGGTCTCACACTGTTGACGCCTCGTTGGCGAACGCCTGAGTGCGTCGCCTACGAGGCAGGTGCCTGGATGCATGGTCGGAGATGCTCATCTTAAAAAAAAAAAAAAAAAAAAAAAAAAACTTTTTCAGTAACAACAAAAAGTACCTTTCTAATTTTTTTATATGTTGAATAGATGAGGTGGATTGAGCTTTTGGCTATTTCGAAAGTTTTGGACCCCGATGCCCACATTGCTTTTTCTTGCTCTCATTAAGGCCGCTTCTGCATAAACTAGAGATTTTGTCATTTAATTAAAACGCTACAATACGAGACTTTGAAAATTTAACACGTGCAATTCAATTATTAGTTGTGTGAGAAGAAACAAAAAGGTATGGTAGCTAACACTCAATTCAAAGTTGACTAAAAAAATTAAGAAATCTCAAAAAGTCTATTTTTTTTTTGGGGGGGGGGGGACTTTTATTGGGACTCAAAATGGCGTCTTACAGTGTTTGTATTTTACTGTAAGATAGGACATGTTATTAAGTAATTAGGCGCCCACCTAAATTTGTGTGGTACGCAACCGTTTTTCAGAATGTTTTTCTTAACTGCACGGATTTTATGCGAATTTCAGAAATTTAGAGCGTGATATCAGCAAAAATAAAATGTTTTTTTTTTTTTTTTTTTTCAGAAAAATACTTTGCTTGGAGCTCAGAGGCTTCAAATTAATTTTTTTCGTACATATCCCAGACATGAAAAAAATTGCTGAGTCTCCTTTGGCATAGAATAACCCAGGTAGTATAGCTAAACGGCACTGTCTTTTTTTTTTTAATGTAATATCCCCTGTCTTGTTTTTAAATTAAAAAAGGCTCGAGGTACACTTAATCACCTCTCATAAGTTGTGAATGCGAAAGCATGCAAGGCGCTCGTCCGCTCCCTTATTTGGTCTGCTGCGTACTTTTCGTGGCCGGTCAGCGCGCGCGCTCTCCTTGGCGCGTAACCGTTGACAAAAGTTCATGTTTTTGTCCTTCAATCGTGATGTTTCAAAGTAGATCTTCCCTAACAAACAAAGAACTAATCGCCACAACATTCTTGTTGCCGCGCCAGGGTTTATGCGCAACCAAACTGCTAGTTGAATATTTGAAGGAATTAAACTGTCTGCTGTGTAAGACACGGCAATGAGTGGTTGCACAGAAATTGGAAACCAAAGCAGGCGTTGTCTTTTAGTCGGACAGACTAACACATGAATCAATCTAACAAAGTATTTACAGTGGAATGAGTGAAAATGGAGTATAGACGCTTTACACACGCGCCAGATTGAGCCGCCATAGCCGCCCTTCTCTTGTCTTACCGCGATGCCGAGCCACTGAAGCGGGCGTTGACGAGTCTCCACAACGGCCTATGCTCGGGGGAAGGACACAGTAACACTTAAAATGGCAATAACCTGTCCTGCTGTGGAAATGATGAAGTCAAGCGAACGGAATAAGAGCGAACAAAAACTGAAGGGCAGTTATGGCGGCGCCCATGCACAGCTGCTGTAAAGCGTCTATATGCTTGCGGGCACTAAAATTTGTTTCTACAGCGTGAGCTGTACTGGGCTTGTATACTGGGCGGGTGTCGTGTTGCCGAGAACGAACGTAACATGCGCGCGTTCATCGCGGGTGGCGCAGCGACACCCTTGTCCTTTCGCTGATAATAGTCGCGGTTAAGGTACAGCTCGTTCGGCCAATGGCGATTGCGCTGGGGGTCATGTGATCACCCTCCTCGCCACCTGCTCTTTCTCGCCTTCGGTCGCCTGTTCCCTCGGCGCTCTAAACCATTGCGCGCTAGAATGGGGTGGCCAAGGCATACGCCGCGGGAGCAAGCAGCGGCTGTTTGACGGCGTAAACGTGACCGTGAGAGAGAGCGTCATCGATGTGTAGGCGCCGACGGCCTCACCCTGGGTGTTAGGATGGAACACATTCGGCGTCAAGATCATGCTGTGCGTGAAGTGGCACGTAGAAGAGAGCGTTACCGTGCGAAGCAAGGGCACGTTTTTCTGTTTTTCTCGCAGCTATTGGTATACGTTCGGGTCGAATGTTTCCGATATTCAAATTCACGGGACAAAAATACGCTATACTTAACCTCTAACTCATTTTTACAGCGGAGCTGTTAAGGGCTAGTTTCCCCAGGATCGTGTCCCCCGCAAACAAATGAAGACACCGAACTCTCGACACCTACCGCCATCTATGAGCGACGGCGGCAACTTCACGTATCTGGTTGCCGCCGTCGCTCATAGATGGCGGCAGCCTTTCCACTTTAGCTTGCCGACTTGCGGCCGGCCATTGCTTTCCATTGTACAGCTTCGCTAGGTCTTCCTTCGTCACCAGAGTGGAAAGGCTGGAAGTTTTTTTCATGAACCTCTCGCTTTTCTTTAAGAAAAATAAACCCCGAAAAAACCGGGCCCTACTTATAAGTTGATTGCGTTAAATAGTTTGTCAGCGAGAGTAAAACTACTCAGTGGCCCCTCGACTTTATCCAATATTCGCCATTTCCGAAAATAGCTGATTCACGCCCTGATTACCCCTTGGGCAATGCATATCAGGTAAAATAATGCACTGTGTAGTGGAATGAAATATTATGTTAAAAAAAAATACTTGTACTTTACTTTGAAAGTGCATTGTATTTATAGCACTTTAAGTACATTCCACCCGGTGTACCCGTACTTACTACTTTACTTGAAGCACATAACCTTTCATTTACTTTGTATTTTACTTCAAGTACTTTTTAGATGTACTTTACCGAACTCTGCAGATAGTAGGGGTGGTCTAGCCGCGTCATTTGCGCCATTTTAATAAGTTCTTACTTGTCTGCGCCTTCCTGCGCCTAAGAAAGAAATCGCGCCATACTGCGCCAGAGCGTTTATCTATAGACCCCTTTCGAAATACTGCCCTCTGTTGGCAGCTGTGGAATTCCTGCACAATGGCGTACTAAAGCCGCAACGTCACGGCACACCTTATGCGTTTAGTTAAAGCAGAAGAAAAAACAGATCCACAGAAAAAGGCGATGAGCGTAGGACGTTGCACTTTCGACGGTGTTTGATTGGCTCGTGGGCTCCTAGCATTCACTGCGCTCTGACGTTCGCTATCTTATGGAATGACTTGCACGTGTCACGGTGTGTGTTTTTCCGCCATTGTGCAGGGGTTCCGACCTTCTAATAATCGGCACGGGAATTTCGAAAGGGGTTTATAAACGGACCGGTTTTTCTAAGAGCTTACGTTTTCATCTGGTATCCGTTACGACTCACGAGCCATCTCAGTCTGCACCACATGGCAAGATACCTAACGTGAAATCACTCAGTTTTATTGGTTCCGAGGGCTCCGAACGTCCGCTGTGGTTCATTGTAAGGGGAAACAGAGGATACCAGTACTCCTTGCTTAATAGACCCCCATCAAGCAGCATTAGCGGCAGTCATTTCTTGGGCACCAAGTGCGTGTTTGGATTCGAGTCCCCGCCGACAGATGACACCGCACTCGCTTTCGATACGAGCTTTGCCGAGTTCACGCCGAGCGCTGACACAGCGCTCGTCTCCAATACGTGCTCGAAGTGCGTCCCCAAACAATGGCGGACTCGGATAATTCGCGCAGGGGCTACTACACGGCGCCCGCTTTTGAACGGGGTCTATTCTGTCTCAAATTTGCTTGGCAATAACACCGCTTAATTTACTAGGAGGCTGCATTTTATACTCCGATCATTTGCATCAGACAGCGGGCTATACAGTGGGACAGCCCGCAGTCCGACGAAACGCGTGGGCATCGCGCTGTCTAGCTGCTGTCACGCTTTACGTGCTGCGCCGAGGGGAGAGGGCCTGCCGCCGACGCGCCGAGATACCGGATTTTCCGTGACAGCAGAGACGGCTGTTTCTGTTGTCTTATTGCGCGTTTACACTTGCGGATTCGCGGGCGGATCCGCGCGGGCGGAAAGTGGATTTTGGAGCCGAGTGGCGAAATCGACTCGTAGCTGGCGGAAAAGCTGTATGTGGGGTCCCGAATTGATCCAGATTTTCCGACAGCAACGAGTCGATTTCGCCACAAGACTCCAAAATCTCCTTTATGCCTGCTCGGATCCGCCAGCGAATCCGCAAGCGTAAACGCGCCATTAACGGGGTTTCCACGACGATTGATGGCGGCAGTGAGTTGTGAACCCTCCTGCGATTCCAGTGGACAACCCCGAGGCCTCCCGCGTCCACCCGTGCCAACCACGCAAGGGCTGTCGGCTTCAAAGCCGTTGGATTTTAGCGGAGGAAGACGTTTTCCCTAGTAAAGTATAGCACAAACAAACTGATTTTGCTATGTTCTATTTTGATCACGCGTTTGTTTCAGTTTCATTCATAGCTTGCTTGCCAGGTTAAAGAGACGAAGTGATCAGTAGTTCCTGCCTGCTTCTCACAAGGTTCGAGTATGGGAAAGATATCTTCGATAAATCCGTTCTATTCTCTAGAGTGAGGGCGAGAAAAAGGGAGGGAAGGAAGTATACCTTCTGTAAAGCAATTGAAATAAATGACCTTAGAGTCCGCGGATTATACCGACTGGGCAATGCAGTTTGGTTTGCCAGGTAACGCCATCTCCAGTGGGATTTTCGCAACCGTGAGACAGCCCAAAACCGCAATAATTAAGGCCGAGGCTACATCCACGCGCGGGGACGTAGCCGAGTCGGGAGGAGATGAGGCTCCATCCACGCAAAGGTCACGTGACTTATAATATAAGGACAAAATTTGCTTTTATGCCCATAATATGCTTTCTTATAAGTAAATATAGGATATAAAAATAAAGAGGTTATATTTTTTGTTGTTTCAAAGTTAATATGTCACGTGGCCTTACAAATTCTTAGACAATTTATCAATTTTTTACTGTTTTCTAAGACTAATAGCAAATATCATGCGTGATAAGAATGGCATCAATAGTTATCATTATAGTTATGTTCAGGAGTCCCACACACGTGCGGGTGGCGTGCGTGCCATCCGTGCGTGTGGGCGTGCGGGCGTGCAGCCGAGCAGCCATGTGGTGCGGGCTTGGTGCGGGTGTGGCCTCCGGTGCCTTCGCCCCATGTGTGCATCGCCGCAGAGGCGAGGCGGTGAGGCTTCGTCGTGTGTGTGGTTGGCTTGGTTCGAGGCGTTTTAGTGTGAGCTTATGTGCATCGAAGGGGACAAGTGCGAGCCCACCGCTCCGTGCGTTCTTGACTTGCGCGCACGCTCGCAATCTCACAAAGATTGTGAGAGAAGGGAAAACATGCATTAGTCCCAGTAATAACAAACATACTGAGAGCATCCTATCGAGGAAACTGGGTAAAAGATTCCAGAAACCGTTTATTCAGTGACAAATAAAGCAGTTGCCGATGCACAGAAGCCACTCGTCCACGAGATCACCGATGAACACGAAGCCCTTCTTGCTGCAGAACTCCTGGAGCACTGCCTTCGTCGACGCAGGAAGTGACGTCGTGCGCCGGAAGTGATGTAGTGCGTAGATGAAACCTTATCTCCTTCCGACTTGGCTACATCCCATCGCGTGGATGTGGACATTCCCAATAATTAAACCCGATCTCGAGCTCGAACGTCCGAGTGACCTGCCTAGCGGTCAAGCAGCGCTCGTGTCCAAATCGCTCGCTGGCACGGCCTTTCCAAAGTTGCCATTTTCGGCCACCACTCGCGCTGACTGGTGCCCGACCGAGGCGCCCCCTGTTCACTGCCCTGGGGCTATAGACACGAACGCGAACGTTCTAATGATCGGCTTCTGCAAGCTGCCACCGTGGCTGTGAGGCGCGTTCTGAGCATGCGCAACAAGCACCTGACTTTCACCGCATTGCCAGGCTTAGGGGTGTACGGAGTAAAGCAGGGTCCACGCGGCCTCGGCGAGCCATCCCCGCAATAGTGGGCCCGAGCATTATAGGCGCTGAACGCAGATCTCTTCCGGAGTGCCGACGGTTTACGCCCTTTTTTTTTTTTCTCTTCGGCGGTGACAAATTTTTCTGTCGAGAAATGGAGACAGCTAGGATGAGCCTGCCACGGAGACGGCGCCTTCGTCGAGGCTATTTGCGGATCCATCTCATCTCATGCAGAACTTCTCAATGGCCAATCCTCTTTGGGGCGGAAGGAACTCGAAGCGGCAGCGGTGGCAAACACAAGCTCGAGCCGACGGTCGTTCGCGAAAACCGAACCACTTAGGCAGAAAACGAGCAACCATTACAACCCTTTTCGGGGGGTCCGAATGATGCCGGATTTATCGAGCTTACTTTCCAAAGACGGTAAAACAAAAAAACAAACAAACAAAAGTTTCTTAGGAGCAAAACAAAAAAAGAAAAAAAAGAAAAGATTACAGAGAGGAGTTTGAGGCCTTCTTCATCCGTTTATAATATCGATATGGAAGTGCTTATACGCACACGTGCAGTTCTGACGTCACGCTGCCGTCTGCGCGGCGCATGCCCGGATACTTTGACTCACGCGAATCTAGTTTCTGCGCATCTATATGTGGGCAAGCGTGGGCTTGTGTGTAAACAGCGTGTTAAATACAAGAGAAAGAGCGGAACTGCATGGTGGGTGAAGGGTGCCAGCATCTCTTCTTTTCGTGGCGGATCTCTGCGTCAGTAGTCCCGTCGTTGCACCTCTCACTCGCCGCGCAGGCGCACACCCTCGTCCCTCTAGAACTCGTGGTGAACCCGACAGGAATCAGTAGTAGGCCTCAAACAAAGAACTGGCGCTCCTTTATATTGCGCCGCAGGGGTAGATGGTTGATATGTGGTGAGGACTTATGCAAATCTCCGGGTCCACGGGGAGCGAGAAGCAGACACTTTTTTTTTTTTCTTGTACCCCCCTAATTAACGTCATTTCCTGGATCCGAACATGGCTCCAGCCCGCTCCAAACACAGTGCGCCCCGTTTCTCTCCCCCTCCTTAATCCCCCTTACCCGAGTAGAGTGCTTCAATTAATTATCGCCGCTTCGGGGTACGCAGATATAAAGAATCCCCCTTATATTCCCCATTGTTGTATATTTATTATTACTCGCTAGACACCGAGGGGCTTTTGATAAATCGACACGAGTTTAATGTCGCACTTGCACGACCCCGGTGTCGGCGTGCGAGCGTCTCCGCTGTAATTCCACGTCGTCTGCTCGGAAGGGTTGTCAATCACGGACGCGAGGTGGCGTGCGCGGGCAACCGCGTTATTGTACTTTTTTTTTAACCACGCCGTGAGGTGGCGCGTATTTCGTTATAGCTCTTTCATTTAGAGAACCTTGATTTAGGAGAGGGAGCAACTCAAACCACGAAGACATTTTGCAAGTTCGTGGCTCACGCCTTCTGCTCAGATTGGTCGCAAGTGCGCACGCGTTGCGTTATCGTGTGGCGAGAAGGAAAGAGGACAGAGATGCCAAATACTATACATAGGTTGCACTGACGTCACATCGCTTACTTTTGACCACCATGTAAGAGGAGGAGAGGGAAGCTGCTTTTGTAAGAATTTTGTGTGACGGGTTAATCGTCTATAATCGTCTGGGAGGAGAATAGCGACGTCTGTGCAAATCCGGGAGGCACAAAAGAGGGTCCTGATAAGAGGGGTGCTCCTTCTTCCCCTCTTCTCTGGTGGTCATCGGAGCGCTCTTTGAATGACGTCACGTGCAACCCATGTATGCTATACTTCGTCTCAGCTAAGCAGCGTGAAAAGTGCAATTTACTGGGAATTTTCTGTTTGTGATTGGTTCAGCGATGATAAAACACGTACAGAAACATGACGAACACCGTGACGGTGCTATTTTGACGCTGCCTGATTGATCCAAACAACTCGTATAAAAGATCACGATGAAAAATCAGATTTCTTTGATTTAGATCAGATTTATTTGGTTTAAAGCAAATTAATTGGATTTAAATCGCAGTAGCTAGACAACAAAAGTGATTATTTATTACTAGATGTATTTTTAAACCTGGCAGTTTGATGGACTAATTCGTCCAATCACTGAAAACGACGCGGAAAAAAGAATTACCGCTAATTTAAAGTGCAATCACATTTGAGCTCTTTTTTGGTTATATTTAAACCCCGTCATAATAGAGCAAATGCAACTGTCAAGAATCTTGAATTGCTTCTTCTTTTGCATTCTGATTTCCTTGCAGTAGGACATTATTTTTTCTTGTATTTGTTTCTTCCTTTCGCTTTCTGATCTCTTTGCAATAGGACATTACTTAACTGACGAACAGAGGGGAAGATAGAAAAAAAAAAAGTTCGATTAACACTCCGATTTGCCTAGAAATAAAAACGAATCAAAGGCACATAAAAAAACACACATAAAATGATAGACAAACTGTAAAATATTCTGGGGATTATTTGTGCGGGAAAAGTTCGATTTAAATCATAATTGGAAAATCGGTGCGATATCAATCACGACTTAGTCATGATTTAAATCATGATATGATTCACGATTTAAATCTACTTTATTTTTGTTCTCCAGCTTGGCTTTTAAGGCTCGTTTCCGTCCGGACTTCAGGTGAAACGAAGTTATACATCGATCCTCAAGAGGGCATTTTGTAAAGCGTGCTTCCCTGTAGGTGTACTGGACTTGAGGCAAAGCCTGTAACGCAGCTGATAAGTATTTACGTTGTAACCATTCTTCGTTTCAGTGCAAGTCCAAACGCAGCCGACACCAGGTAATGGGGAGCGTGTCAAGCAGCGTCAAAAGCTCAAGTCACTGGGCCTTTTCTGTTTATGATTAGTTCAGCGACGATAGAACACGTGCAGAAACACGACGAACAGCAGGATGGCACTCTTGCGACGCTGCCTGGTTGGTCCCATCAGCTCGTGGCGTCCGCTGCGTCTGGACTTGAGGTAAAACCAAGTATGGGAACACAGTGGCTGTGCTAGGAGAACACTACATCACCCTCCACTCTTTTGTGTAAGAGAACGCGCCTACCGCGCCTGTCTAATGCACACTCCACGTCCGAGAGAACGCATGCACACCGCGCCGACCACGCTGCCGCACTTTCGCGCTATGCCGACGAAGAGGGCCGCCGCCGGTGCATCGAGACACCGGATTCGCCAGAGAGCTGTCATAGATCGTGGAAGCCACCCCTCCCAATTCGAAAAGGAAAACTCCGCGACGCTGTGCGCGTCCAGCCGTTCCAACTACGCAAACGCTACCGGCGCCAAGGCTATTGGCGTGTATTCTCTAGTAAAGTGCCTGGAGAGGCGGAGACGCTTGCAAACGATCGACGCCTTCGTCACCTCCTCGCAGCTTGTATGGCCAACACCGCCCATAGGCCACGTGACCCCGGTCGTACAGTTGAAGACGCTGATATCTAGGCACTCTAGTTGTATTCCACTTTGTGGGAGCACCGCGGGAAGGCGCTTTTGGCATCTATCCTCTTTGTCTGTTCTGTGCCTCTACTCAGTCTAGCGGCTTCCCTAAACACGCGAGGGAACGCCACGACATGTCAGTCACATTTTCGGGTGTTCGTTTCGTCGTCCGCGCGTCTTTTTGTTTCGTGCAAACCGAAAGCTGGCGTGCATGAATCACGCATACGGGAAACCGTAATACTGGGTTTCTCATTTGCCTATTCGATTGTGGCTCATTAAAATAAATCTAAACCATGAAAAAGGGAACCGGATGAGTTATGAAAAGCCTCGTGCTGTGGCTAGAGTGCCTAGATAGAAGAGATAGAGCAATTCCAACCACGAAGAGCGTTTGCAATTTAATGGCGGACGCCTCCTGCGCAGATTGGGAGCATGTGCGCATGCGTGAGTTTGCACAGTGGCGAGGGGGATAACGGGTGGAGAGGCCGAGAAAAACTCGGAGCTGCTTGCAGACGATCTACGCTTTTGTTGCCTCTTTGCGGCACATAAACCACATGACCCTCGGTCGAGGAGCAATATGAAGCACTCTGTAGTCTAGGCACACTGCGGGTGCTGCCGCGTGTGGGGGGAATAAAGCCCCTTGGGAACGTGGCTATTTATAAACAGCGGTTCCTCCCCTCTCGTCTAATTGTGGATCTCGGCGAATCCTGTTCAAGCGCTTAGGGATTGTTCACGCTCGTCGAATCCGATTAATTGCTATCAGTGTCGGACCGGCTCCTGTATGGGCGTCGCTGGTTGGATGGTCTCATTAGTTAGGCTGCGACGCCTTAACTTAATTAGGGGAAGTCCCGCTTGCATGACCTGTTCGTAAGCAGTGTTTTGGTGTGTGTGGTGGGCCACTGATCTCCGGGGCGATTAGCCGAGCTCCGAGCCTGGCGCGAGTGACGTCACAGGAAGTTCGATGCCTGTCCCGGAAGTCGAATGTCTCCTTGGCTTCTTAGTGTCCTTAGTTAATGTTTTGGTTCACGCTTTTTGAATCCTTACGCGTATTTTAATAACCCCTTTTAGCATTCAATCCTGAGAATGGGGCATCTGAACGTGGGGCATGCGCACTTGAGCAACTGGAATCTTGAAATTCTCACACGTCAGATGGCTTCCCAGAAGACTTCTCGGGCCTGCATGAGCTCTTACTGAGCAACGAGCGGGCTCTCTTGAGATAACGAAAGCAAATCCACCGCCTTGGTTTGGACCAACGCTCGGAACAGTTGGGAAGACTGTCAAGCGGTCACTTCCGAAACAGGTCACTTACTTCCGGTGGCAATTCATACCTTTTCGCTCGAAGCGCCATCCAGCCCCCTAGTGGCGATCAATGTAGCGGGCTAGAGGGGAGGTGTGAAAATCGCACGCTGTGCCCAACGGCACGAGGGTTTCGTGAGTACATAAAGCCGTCACTGTGGGACGTAACTCTGTCACGTGACGTGACGTCATGGTTTCCCGTGACATCAAGGTGTCACGTAACATCGCAATGCCATGTGGAACGTACGTAGCGTGACGTTGCTTGGCACTATATATGAGTCACGTGACGCCTAATGTGAAGTCACATGACTGTGACGCGTCATGATGTCATGTCACATCATGTGAGGAAGTGTCACACGAAGTGACACCGCGTCAGCTATATACTGATTCCGACCTTCCGCTAAATTTAGCGGGGGGAATTTTCGCTGCAAGCTTAGCGGTTAAGTTTCTACGAACGGACGCACGCAATCTCGCGGTTCGGCAGCCCTAGAAGTGCCACCGCATTGAATAACGTAGGAATATCATCATTGCCATTTTCAGGGGGGTAAAGGGAACCTAACAGACCGAAAAGGTCACGTCGAACTAAGTACGACACGGGCCCGTGCTCCTTTGGGACCGTGCGCGCGCTGTCCCGGCGCACACCTGTGCATCCGGAGGGTTCCCCTGTTTGAACGGGGCTCTGCGGTTCACCGCGCACACAGCGCCTCCTCTGCCCAGGGCAGCTGGCAGCTGCGCAGTGACCTCATCGGCCTCGAAGGGCAGGCGCCGGACAGATCGAGAACCCGACAAAGGGGACCGAACATCACGGTCATGGTGGGCTAGAAGGAGAGTTGTGGGTATCGCTCGCTTCTCCCACCGGCCGAGGGTAGACCCAGGATGGCGCCACCGCCCCACTGGCTGTGGAAACTGGTAAGGGAACACCTTCCGCAAGCGCCTACAGATGGCGGCGGGTGCATTATGCGAGAGGCCAGGCGATAGGACGCGAAGCAGCGGAAACCGCACCGAATTGGCTGGTTAAAGGGACAATGAAGACGATTTTATTTAATTTTTTTTAATGGTGTTTTTATGCTTCTTGGGAACATAGCATGCTGCCCAATTTTTTGTAGACATTTGTGACGCGTATTTCTGTACCTACGAAAGAAGTAAAGAAACCGAAACTGAACAATCTCCATTCTCGTTTCTGGGCCTCCGAAAACGGAGGTGACGTGTGGAGTGACGTCAAGTGTGAATAGTCGGTATTGGTAGTATTTAGGAGATCGAGACTCTGGTAACCGCGGTGGGTTATAGCAGCGCGGTGGCGCGGTCGTTTCGCCGAATTTGTCAACATGGACGGCAATGCCGCTCTCGCGAGTGAGTTCGAGCTTCTGTTCACTGACCGGACACCAAGGGAACGGGAGTATGTGCGTGGCGGACCCGACGGAGACCGCCCAGCCGGCAATGAGCGGCTTGCACGCCGAAGGACAGACGCGAGGGACATGCCGAGGGGAAAGCGGTAGCAATCCGGCCGTTCCGGGATCCGGTTCCTCCGCGGACGTCCTCTTTTCATTGTCAAAGAACACAAACAGCAACCCACACGTGAAAACTAGCGTCGCCCGAACGAATACTGGTCTTTAGTCGACCATTAGAACAGCCATATACAGCTACCATTTTGCAGAATCCTTCGAGTACCGTGTTCTTTTTTTTAAATTTTATTTTGTTTGCCCATAGTTGCTCGTTGCCCGTTTCGCGTCCAGCGTAGCAAAGAAAAAAACAATTATGCTGCTTTATTTATGGTTTAGTAATCATTTCCGGTCCGATTTATACATTTCGTGGTTATTCAAGCGGAAATTAGAACAGTATTCCTAAAAATCGCGAACAAAAACGTGACCGAGGGCACGTTTCTCGTTTCGACCAATCGCTGACGCGTCTTTTGTGACGTCGCGCTTCTTGGCCCCGCATCAGTCACGTGAGCTCCGCTTCTCCTGGCTTCTCCCGCAACTCTTGGGGCGTCGCCCCAGTCGATCCCGGTGCGATTATTACCGCGTCTGTTTAATTGATTTGCGCGGCACACAAGCGCCGGTTTCAGCTGAAATTTGGGCAACGTGGCCTGAGACGTGCCTGGAACCCAGTTCAATCGCTAAAAAGATGTCCGAAATTGCCTTCATTGTCCCTTGATGTAGCACTATTGGCGACTCCAATTCACTATAGGTGGCGCCACTCGTTTTCCAAAATGGCGGGTTTAGTGAGGGTCGCAGATGCGTGCCGCTACTGAGACTGTTTAGTGTGCTGGCTTCACTGAGCGATGCAAATTATTTCTGGTAACACTAGGAAGCTAGGGTGTTATGAGCGCAGGTCACCTTTTTATGCTCGCTTCTCCCAACGGCCGAGGGTAGACCCAGGATGGCGCCACCGCCCCACTGGCTGTGGAAACTGGTAAAAGAACACCCTCCGGAAGCGCCTACAGATGGCGGCGGGATGCATTATGCGAGAGGCCAGGCGATAGGACGCGAAGCAGCGGAAACCGCACCGAATTGGCTGGTTAAAGAGGCGACGCCCTGATGTAACACTATTCGCGACTCCAATTCACTATAGGTGGCGCCACTCGTTTTCCAAAATGGCGGGTTGAGTGAGGGTCGGAGATGCGTGCCGCTACTGAGACTGTCTAGTGTGCTGGCTTCACTGAGCGATACATATTATTTCTGGTAACGCTAGGAAGCTAGGGTGTTATGAGCGCAGGTCACCTTTTTATGCTCGCTTCTCCCAACGGCCGAGGGTAGACCCAGGATGGCGCCACCGCCCCACTGGCTGTGGAAACTGGTAAAAGAACATCCTCCGGAAGCGCCTACAGATGGCGGCGGGATGCATTATGCGAGAGGCCAGGCGATAGGACGCGACGCAGCGGAAACCGCACCGAATTGGCTGGTTAAAGAGGTGACGCCCTGATGTAACACTATTCGCGACTCCAATTCACTATAGGTGGCGCCACTCGTTTTCCAAAATGGCGGGTTTAGTGAGGGTCGGAGATGCGTGCCGCTACTGAGACTGTCTAGTGTGCTGGCTTCACTGAGCGATGCAAATTATTTCTGGTAACGCTAGGAAGCTAGGGTGTTATGAGCGCAGGTCACCTTTTTATGCTGAAAACAAAAACGGTATTTAGCGTAATATTTAGGCTAGGAGGTACGTTTTAATTCCGGAGCAAAACCGAAACTAACCTTGATTTTGTATTTAATTTCTCGGTATAGGTCTTCATTTCAGATTCTTTTATAACTCAAAGTGTGTCTCACACCGTAATTTTTTATTTAAAGAAGTTGTTCGTGGAAACGTTTGTCCCTTTAAAGACAGGGTCTTTCATACACCTTAGAGGTAACATAGAATATTTTTATTTGTTGAAAAAGTCAGTGCTGATATTTGTGCGTTCTTTCTGCCTTTTCTTGCTCAGATAATTGTCATATGAAATAATGAACTACGGGCCTTTCAATGGCTTTTTGGGTATTTAGTAGGGGTGTGCGAATAGTGAAATTTTCGAATACGAATCGAATACGAATAAGGCAAAAAACGGGCCTCGAATATCGAATCGAATATCGAATATGTGTCTAGTAATAAAAAATGGCAAAACAAGAGGTAAAGACAGGTTTTATTACCTTTTTAAATATATCAATGCAACTGCATTTTACTGGGCTGCCGCAGGCTAAAGATACTTCTAGTAATGCACTTATTACAAATTATCGTCCAGGAAAATTAACTGCTCAACGTGTTCAGAAAGTAAACGCCCCTATACGCGCCGGGACAACATTTCCGCCAGTAGAAAGACCCGTTCACTCGGGAAACCTGCGACATTTCACTAAAGT
Organism: Ixodes persulcatus; assembly: GCA_013358835.2. NCBI lineage: Eukaryota > Metazoa > Arthropoda > Arachnida > Ixodida > Ixodidae > Ixodes > Ixodes persulcatus. The sequence continues at coordinate 651,592 of JABSTQ010010317.1, read as the reverse complement.
TCGAAGAAGTTCGACTTGTGGACAGTGTTGCCCGGCTGCTACCCGAATATTTCGAGTTTTGGGAAACAATTATTTAGAAAGTACTTTGTTTTATATAACATAAAATGGTTACCAATGTTTACACCATATAAAAGCGAAAAATCGAGCTTTTAACGCTTTCATTAGTTATTAATGTGAGCCAGCGATGCCAATAAACCCTACAAATATGGCACTTTTCCTCTGCCAAGTAGAATCAACTCGTTTTTTTTTCTGTTTTTTTTTTTCTTTTTAGTTTTTGCGCATGCACACAAAAGTCGAACTTAAGTCGAACCTTTGTCGAACATCACGTTGAAGGTTCGAAAAAGTCGAACTCGGTCGAACTAGAACCTGGGCAGGTTCGCGATATCCCTAGTTTTGACTCCGCGGGAGTGGCAGGAGTTGTTTTCAATGGCGATGTAATGTTCTACTCACACCTAGCTTTTTCTTTTTTTTTTCTACTTTTCAAATATTTATATTAGATAACACTTTCGAGATTTATTTTATATTTATATTTCACTCTCGAGGTTTATTTTATTGTATCAATTTATAGAACGCGCAATTACATCACATATTGCAATAAAAGTGCCACAAAACAAAGGGCTTGGTGAAAAAGAAACCGAAACTGATTCTGTCTTGCTGCCATCGGACAGATAGAAACGGAGCAAACCGATAACGCACGCATCATACGCCTCTCTCAGTGAATAAACATATTCATAGGGGAATGCGTGGCAGGCAGGTTATTCGTTACCTGCTCGAATACTTGCAGTTTTTGCGAATATTCGCGGTTTTTTCCGAATATTCGGCTTTGGCCGAATATTCGCGGTTTTTTCCGAATATTCGGCTTTGGCCGAATATTCGGGAACTTCCGAATATGCAATTTTCGAATCGAATACGTTTCGAATAAGGAAAATATTCGATTCGTATTCGAAATTTCGAATATTCGCACACCCCTAGTATTTAGATGATTAATCCAAATGAATTAAGAAACGCTGTTCTCATTAGAAAAAAATCCAAGACGGAATCCGAGTCAGGAAGCTCAAGTGTGCGTGTTTTTAAAGCAACGCGTGACGCATAGGAGTTTATATTTCATCCAGTGTTATACTGTTTGCCTATCTTGATAACGATGACAGAGTTTTTCATATGCTAAAAATAAAACAAAATACCTTTCAGGAAATACTAATATGGTTAATGACGTATTTTTGTGATTGTGGCGTTAATTGGGGGCATACCTTGCCGCCATTTGCATTAATAAAAATATAAATATTAAACGTACGTTATTTTAATACGCATTTTTTCAAGCTCTAAAATAATTAGTTGCTTATGATCTATTTTCAAACGCGCGAACAAGTATGACAATCTAAAGTGTGCTAATTATCATCACTGGTGCCAATTGCAGCATTTTCAATTAACGAGTTATAAAATAAGCTCTAAAATCAATGACAACATTCTAGTTAATGTGAGAAATTAATGTTAAATTTGATTAATAGAGGGTGCTATCAAAGTAGCGACTTTTGACAATCGGCAAAACTTCCAAAGTCGCCGCCAATATCCTTCTAAACCAAATCCTCCCCCCCCCCCCCCCCCAAACCAAAAAAAAAGAAAAATAATAATAGACCCTTTCCGAAATTCAGTCTTGCCACTTTGATCACTATCATCATCTGTGGAACGGCATTTGTGCCATACCAATGGCAGCCTTCTAGTGACTGATAAAGGAAGACGTTGAAGATGCTCCTAAGCGGATCTTGCGAGGCCTGTACATTCGGGGGGTCAGTACGACGCGACGTGGGAATAACACACAAGAGAAAAACTTGTGTTTGGGCGAGTTGGTTCATAATGATTTAAAAGGTTAAAAAGCGCAAACAAAACAAGGACAATAAAGACACAAAGACGATGATAAAATCAGTTGTGAGTTAGCGCCCGTCCTGTCGTCTTTGTGTCTTTATTGTCCTTGTTTCGTTTGCGCTTTTTAACCTTTTAGATCATCACTGGGGTGCCTGCTAACTTCTCACCTCCCCGTTCTCGCTGCTGCGTGGCACCAGTCTGCCCCCCACTGCACTTCGGTTGCTAGGTGTTACGTCACGCCGTCGCTCTTTGTAACTAGCCAATCCTGTGCGGCCGCCGTTGCTATGCCTCATATCGCCTAGCCTCTCGAAATAAGCGGCCGGGGTGCGGGTGCGCGCTTTGGACGCCCTCGGAAGCGTCTGCCGCCGGCTTTGGAGGCCTGCGGACGAACATGGGCTGCAGTTCCGTTCTTCTGCCTGCCATGCCGTTCTTGACGCGCAGTCGTTTTACCCCGTCACCGGGCTGTAAGCGCACGGTGTCGTCGCCCTTCTATGCACAACACGTATGCGAAACAACGAAATGTCACGTCCTTCATGTACACGCTAAGTAACCTGGTCTGCTTGCGCCAGGTAGAAGAGGGATTTCGGGAATGTTCACCGAGCGGAAAAGTGCTGAGGGGCTGCGTTCACCAAACTTTGGTATGTTTAACCGCTGCGCAAAATGCAAACGAATTTTTTCGAGAATCAGCGTGGCGGCAACAGCGGTTTCGGCCCATTGTTTTTTCTTGATGCGACAACGAGTATATTCTCACCGTACATTGCGACGCCAGAATCCTTGCTTTTAAATTGATAGCTGTACGTGGGAATCCTCTAAAGGCCTTTCTTGCGCGTGTTGATCTGAACGCATGATGTCACAATGTCACGTGACAACATGGTGTTGCGTGACGTCACGGTGTCACGTGAATCCGCAGTGTCACGTGATGCCGTGTGCGGACCGGAACCCTGGTTTATCTCTACCCCGTTGGTCGACCACCACAACGGCACGGATACCGTTGCCGCGTTTACTTTATAGCCGATTCACACGACGGACCGAATAGCGATTCTCCTCCGTAGACCGTGTACCACGTGATCGTCACGTCACCGATTCCTCCGACCCGCACCTTGCCTGCGGACGCATGGACTGATAAAGTCGCGCGCCTTTTCACTCGCGGAGTTTTGGCGGGAAATTGACATGAAAACTATTCGTACCCCATTCACACGAGTCTTGGCCAACTCGTCGAAAGCCAAATCGTCGACGGCCAACTCGTCGGCGGCCCATTCGTCGGATAGGCCCATTCGCCGAATAGGCCCATTCGTCATAGGGCAACTCGTCGAAGGAAAACTCGTCGAAGAGGCCAACTGGTCGCCGCTTTTTTAAAGCCAAATATATAATTTTTTCTTTAAATTTTAAAGCAAATATTGCACTATAATAATCCGTGCTCTGTCTTTTTATATGTAACTCTTTCGTAAAAAAATGTGTACAATTGGCGCTCTTCTTAAAAAAAACTGACCCCCAGTCTGCTCTTTATTGTCGAAGGTAACAACTTGCCGCTTTCGCCATTTTCACGGTGCAGTGGGGCAGGGTCACTACGTCGCTCTTGTATCACTGGGACGCCTGTTAACCTACCCGGCCCATCAGTTGACTCCGCTTCGCGGTGACGGTTTGCGGCGGCTCATTACAAAACGACCCACCTGGCCCACCCGTTCACGCCATTCGCGGCGACAGTCTGCGGCGGCTGATTACAAAATAAGTAATAAAAAAAGGTAACAAAGGGATGATCCTGAGATGACACATTTTTCAACTTGTCTAAAGGTTCTCTCCTGTCTTTGCCTTGTAATTTTTCTTTGAATCTTGTAACTTAACAAAGGCGCTGACCCTAGTCCAAATACAAATAAAAATTTAGGTCAAAAGATAAAAAGGAACCACGAACTGTTCCTTGGGACCGTCATTCCACCCATTCGACGAATCGCCGTTCGACCAATTTTACCTTTCGACAAGTTGCCCTTCGACGAATTGCCCTGATACGAATTGCCCTATTCGACGAATGGGCCGTCGACGAGTTGGCTTTCGACGAGTTGGCCGGATCCCCATTCACATGACCGTAAAGGTACCTTTAGCTAAGGGACCTTCATTCTCTGCGGCCATTCAATTAACGATCTTCCGCGCATGGCGTGTGCTCGCGACCCAAGAGCACGGGCTGATTCGCCGATAACAAAGGGACCTATGTCAAAGGTACCTTTATGTTGACCGTGTAAATGGGGTATTAGTCTGACAGCAATAATCTTTTTTAACTTTTTTTTGGGCATAAAAAAAAAAGCCACATTGCCGTGTTTTCGGCGTTCGCTGGTTCATTTTATCGCTCGGTTCTTGGTTCCACGCGTGAAAGAAACTGCAGAAACTCTTTCTGGCTGACGCGACGCAGGTTCCGGTACTCCGCCGGGTCCGTGTCAAGAAGCTTCCGTCAAAACTCGTCTAGCACGCCACGATAATTTTTGCACGTCCATTCAGCCTTTCACGAAGCAAGACCTTTCTTGTGGCTGTGGTATACGTAAGGGTTGTGCACGAGCGGAGAGTGCGTGAACACATCTCCAAACGCCCCTCCGCGAGCCCAGAACTTCGTTGCTTGTACGCCGAAGCTTTCTCGAACAAGGCCATGCCCGTGTCACTGTCATGCCTTGGGTAAGTGAAGCTTGGCGCGAAGCCTATCACGGCGCTCTGTCTCGATCTGTACGTAACAGTAACGTAACAGCGGCGTACGATCCTTTATCGCGGTAGCAAACGTCGACTTTTCTCTTGGACAACGGTGCCACGGTGCGATGTTGGAGCTTCGCGGCACTGTGGGTTGGCGAACAGGTTCGGTCCGTCCTGCTCGTCATCTCCCTCGTATGGATGCGCTTCAGAGAAAGACGAACCGCGGACATGTCGTCACGTGATCAATCCGTCCACGGATCAGTCCCACGTGTGAATTCGGAAGATGCATGGCGTCTGCCGTTGCTGGCTTAGACGCTTCGTTTGCACGTTCGTTCATAAAGAAGAGTTGCCATGGTGACGCTGACCATACCAGACGGATTTTATTGTGCGGAAGACGGAGGGGCTGTGAGGTCAGGTACGTTCTTGAGCTTTTTCACCATAGGCGGAACGAACAAAAAAGAGTCCGAAATGATCACTTAACGCAGATTATTTAGCTGATTTTTTTTAACGCCTAATTTTTTGACGAGCCTTACCCGAAAAGTATGTTTTTTTTTTTTTAACTCGCAGTTTGAATGATTTCTTTCGTGCTGAAACATGGGGCTAAGCTACCGATGTGCGGCTTGTTCTTGAAGGCTCTTTATATATTGCCGGTGCCCTATGATTGTTACTGGTCAGTGTAGACAGTTCTGAACACCTGCCAGGCGGGCGTACCATTCGGAGAGAAGTGGATCGGGGAGAGTCGACGTGGACAGTGCGGAGGGAGCAGGTCGCTTGCGGGCTGAACTTGACTGCTGTTTGGAGCTGTGTTGGCGAGGTCGCATGAGTGCCCCGGGGTTGGCTCGGCCGCACGCGTGTCACCCGTGCCCGAAATAGAAAATGCGTGGCCCGGCCCTCCCAGCGTACTTTGAGGCCGGGCGAATGCGAAGCAAGTCGTCTGCTTCTTGCACAAGAAGCTCTACACACAAGCTTTTGTGTAGAGCTCTGCTCTACACAAGAATCAGACGAACTGGCGCTCCGCTTTGATGCGGAGAGCAAGCAGTCTGCTTCTTTTGCAGGGGTTCCGGTGACGTCAGAACAATGCTGAGTTCTGATTGGCTCTGATTGAAGGATAGTGGGTAGACCTCAAAGCAAGCCGCCTTGAGGTCTACCCACTATCCTTCAATCAGAGCCAATCAGAGCCCGGCGTTCTGATGTCACCACAACCCCTGCAAAAAGAAGCAGACGAACTTGCGCTCCGCATATGAGCACCTTTTCAATGAGCGCGTTTGCTGGTTGGAGAATGTCGGGGGTGCATTAGAGCTGTAGTGGTTAGAAAGCCGTGGGTTAGATCACAGGAGGGCTCACCGATAAACGGAGGAGGCAGCCGCCTAGGGCGGCAGAAATTGAGGCGGCGGCAAATTTCGGAAAGGAGAGTAGCGTCGGCACTTTTCAGGACAATCCTGTACACGCAGCATGGTGCGCCCATCATAAAGTTTTCCTGGAAGAACCCATTATAAAGCATCCCTGAAAGCGGAGTGCGCAAAGGGATACCCGTCACGTAAGAGCGGTGTGTGGAATGCGAGTACAGTATTGGAGCTTCATGCAGCCTCGTCTGGTGTACGACGACGGAATTTTGTCTTAATAAAATTTACCTGCTTTAAAAAATTAAAAAAATGGGGTGAGAGTGATTTGTAATGCACCTTTCGATTCACATACCGAGACCATGTTTAACAGACTCCGAATTTTAAAACTGCATACATTGTATAGTTAAAAGTAAGCATCAACGTAAAAAAAAAGACGAAAAAAAAACCGTCATAAAATATAGCAACCTGAGACGCAAAATAATTTATTTTACCTTTTCCGCCATAACAAGTATTGGTTCAGACATGCAGATCTAAGTATGGGGATAAAATGCCTCGGTATCTAGTTTTTCGGCTTTTTAACCACCCTAGAAACAGTAACACAAATTCGGGTACAATTTCTACAAAGCATTTACTTTCCACCGGTTTACGAAATTTAACGTATTTTGAACATTCTAGCGTAATGGAACGTAATTGAACCTTTCTTGATTTTGTTCTTGTGACTCCAGTAACGATTTTCTACTGTTACTTCAATCATTAAATGGAAGCGTACTTTTGTGTGAGTGTTGTTCATGGATTGCATAGACTGTTGGCTCACCCCTGGCCTATGGATCGAAGAAGTTGTCAACCTACATTTTTAAATTTGTTTCCTCTTACCCAGCCATTTGTGCAAGTGTAGAAGAACCGATATGTTACTATTATTTGGGAGTTCTTCGTAGACCGCGTTTCCCCCTCCGCTAAGGCCTCCGCAACGAAAAAGCCGCTACTGCGCCTGCGCGCCGATGGCCTCGACTGTAGAGTTCCGGGTATTGTAGCGGGTTGCGGAGAGCGTTACGGGACGGCGAAAAGAATCTACGAAAACTCCGCAACAACCTCGAACAACCCGTTTTTCCCTCGTGCTGTGCATCCTGGGTCAAACCGTTGGACGCAGCCGTCCTTCCCGCGGCAATAGAGGCTTTTAGCAAACCGTTACCGTGTTTCGTGTACCGCACTACCTAAGCCTTTGAAGCATGCTTTTAAGCGCCCGCCCTGCGGTCATGGTATCACCAACACCTCCTAGACTAGGAGATGTTGGTATCACCTCCTATCACCTCCTAGACAAGAAGGTGTTGGTATCAGACGGGCGCGCGCTTAAAGGCGAGCTTCAAATGCTCCGGTAGTGCGGTAGGCGGAACACGGTAACGATTTGCTAAAAGCCTCTAATAAAGAGTCTTAGTAGGTCCTTCCGATACCTCCAATAACGATACAATGCATGCGCAAAGACGTGAGACGAGTATCGGGTATCGTTATCGGAGTCAATTGAATGATCTACTAAAACTCTCTACTATAAAGTTTTAGTAGATCGTTCTGATACTTCCGACGGCGGTACCCTCGATTATGGCATGATGCATGCGCAAAAATGCGTCGGCGGAATATTGGCTATCCTTACGGAGTCATCGGAAACGATCTATTGTCTTTTTATAGAGTTTTAGTAAATCGTTCCGACGACTCCGATAACGATATCCGATAGTCCGCCGCCGCCTTTGCGCGTGCATCGTATTGTTATCAGGAATCGTTATCGGGGGTATCGGAGGAATCGGAACGATCTACGAAAAATCTCTACTAGCATGTATGTTATGTACCGTCGCTGTAGCTGAAAGGGTCGAATGGCCCCGTCACGCGTTAAATCTGCCTTTACATTCATGCTACCCGAGACAATGCTTGTAATTGTCTTAAATACTTAAAAGCAAAAAAACAAAACAAAAGAAAGACGTTTGCAATTTTCTGTAATGCGAAATTAGAGCGCAGCTCTTGAGTAGGAGGAGGGGAGGGAACGGAGAGGAGGGTATGCCCCTCCTCCTCCTCCTCCTCGTTCCCTCCTCCTTCTCTCCTCCTCCCGTAAAAATTCCCCGCTAAACTTTCCTCTAAAGTTAGCAAACATTTCCCCGTTAAATTTAGCGGGTTAAGTTTCCCCGCTAAATTTAGCTGGAAAATTGTCGTCACGTGACCTCAACACCAATTCAATTTCCCGCTAAATTTAGCGGGCCGGTTACGCCGACGGGGACGCCGACGCCGCGAAACCCGGAAACGGGCGCCTTAGAGCTGCGCTCTGTCTAAAACAGTTCCCTAATGGCGGACCGGGAATCGGGCCTCTTGGGACGCATGACGGGTAGGATCCTTTTCCGTTCTGATCAAGTCGAAACGAGGCCGGAAATGGCGGGTCGTCCGCACAAACGGCGAATGGGGTCCGTTGAAATGTCCCTTTGCTCGCGAGATGCGCTGGAAAACCTTCGTCCGAGACACAAGCCTTGACGGGAGGACACCCATAAAAAAGCCACGTGTTTCGGTCGGGAACAAAAGATCCCGGGCCTTGTATCTTTCGCCCCGCATCTGGATCGGGAAAGGCGGTAAAATTCGGGGGAGCGGGAGGAGTTGACGTTCACGTTGGGTTCCGGCTCGGTGCGTGGCCACTGTTCCCCTTTTGGAAGGACTTCGGCTCATCGGGGTTTCTTTCCGGACGTGCACTTCGCCCGCTAGGGTTCCTCGGCGACAGTTACGCTACAGTTGTCGTTGAGAATCCACTGTCGCGCGTTGCTGCGTTTATGCCAGCCGGTCACAACAATAACAAAAAATTCCTTCCAAATTCCTTTTAAACATGTACTAAGCCCTGACTTCAGTATATATTTTCTTTAATGTGTGGCAACGCGTGTGTCGCGCAGTTTTTCATTATCTCGAGCCAGCTGTTGAGTGACCTCTCGACATAAGACTTTTTTTCTTCTTACAAGGGCAACACACAGGAAATGGGGAAAATGCCCGATTTGGCTTACGAAGCTTTAGTACGAAAAGAAACAACAGAAATATTCAAAAAAATCTTAGGTTCTTTGTGCATATTACCGAAGGGGAGTTTATGGTGGAGACCATACACACGGACGAACCGTGAACGCCGACTACGAGAAATTTTATTGCAGGTGTATGAACACCAAGTGGTGCCTACTGTCACCTCGCTTCCCAATTTCATTAAACACAGCGGTGTCTGATGTGCACACAAAAAAGTGCGCCATTGCCAGCCCAGCGGGACCAGGCGTCAACAGTCTACCACGGTCTGCACGAAGAAAATAAGAGAGCCTAGCGACCTGTTATGGGCCCAGTTCCTGCCTTGCCGCATGTTCTTTTGACATTTTTGTTTTGTCGCTCGCCTCGGTTCGTTTGCGTCGTTCACTCGTCCGCGAAAGATACTCCGACGACCATCAAGCTGACAGTGGTAGTCGTCGGCCACCACTGCCAGCTTGTGTCAACGAACCGCCTACCTCTCACCACCTGGCCCCGCTTTCTGCACGTGGATGTGGGGCGGGAGCGCGATCACGTGACTGGTCGAACGAGCACGTAGCTCCTACCGCGCACTGTCAGAACGGTGCGAAGAAAGAAACCTCGTCGAGGGGAACGGCGGCGGCCAGTTGAGGGGCAACGGCGTCGAAGTGCGGAGATGGCCCGCTCTTATTGACGTCGTTTTTCACCGATGCGGGGCACGAGTGGGGAGACTGGCTGCTCCAATCGTATCTCGGCGGCGCCCGCGGTCGATGGGTGCGTGCCCCTCATCGCTTCCTCCCTGTGTGTGTGTGTGTGTGTGTGTGTGTGTGTGTGTGTGTGTGTGTGGTGTGTGTGTGTGTGTGTGTGTGTGTGTGTGTGTGTGTGTGTGTATACGCACCGCGTTCTGTCGGTTGGAATCAGCCAGGATCAGCCAGGGTCAGCCAGTAGTACCTTGGAGACAAGGCCCGTCCATGACGTCATCGGTGGTGGATCACCGACACCACGGCGCAATGCTGCAGACATGTGCTTGCGGTGTCGTCGCGTGCTATGTATCGCGCTCGTTCCGGGATGCTGGAAGACCCACTGGTGGCGTTGCTGATGCCAACTAGGAGGCGCTTTATGAATCCAGAATAACGATGACGTTTTGGAAGGGGGAGGGGCAGGCCTGGTTTTTAGGGGGTACTGGATAAGATCGAGCTGCTCTGAACGCGTTGATCCACCGAAAGCTGTCTCCGGTCTCGTCATTAGTTCTCTCGCTTTTTCCTTTTTTAACAGGAGTGGAGGCCCGCAGATTTTCGGCCGTTTCTTTTGTTTTTGTGTCTTCGTACTTCGTTGGGCGGACAGTTTGGATGCTGTGTAAACAGCTGCAGAATCTCCAGGAGACTCAAGCTGTTGGGGACGGAGCCTGGGCCTTGTTCAATCTATTCTTTAGTTTCTTGACACTGGCCTCTGGAATCCTCGCTTCTTGAAAACGGGGAGTTTTATGGGCCTTTATAGTATGTTGTTCTTTCGCGGGCATAATATTTTTTCGTACTAATCGAACCTGGTCACAAAAGGAATTTCGACGAGAGTTATTTACAGGACGCTATTTTTTCAGAGCGGATCCACCGATGACGTGCACCTTACATTGTAGGTTGTACTTCGTCAAGGACCGGGCTTCGCCGCCACGCGTACACACTAACAGTCCGAGACTGCACCTATGACAACGTTTTATGACATATTGCCGCGCGCAGAGCCGAGCAAGCAACGCTGGGTCACGGACTTCTGGAAGATTTATGTTTATTCTTACTCGGGACGTAACTTCTATCCTTTCGTCCTTGTTGTTCTCGAAAGTGTCCGTTTATTCTCACCCCGAACGCTCGATGCTCGAACCATCTGGGCCGAATGTTCGCGATGCCGGCGCACGCTAGATAAGGAGCTGCCCGCGACCTTGTCCAGTCAGTCTCGCTCTTGCTTGCTGTTACGCCGCCAAATCGCCGCCCTCATTTCTGCTGTCTTGACGCTCGTTCTTTATTTTGTTTGGCACAGGTTCGCCCATTAAACTTTCAGTTTGAAGCAGGATTTTCGCCACTTCTGCTCTTGTCATTCGTGACAATATACAGTTTCTGCCAATATAAGAGACTCATTCGTCGATGCAGTTTCAGACGGCTGCACTGGATTCGCTTTCACCAGGTCCGTATTGCTTGGGGCGGAGAAATAAGTTAACTCTAGTGCTATTCTCGCTCTAAAACTAAAGTTTCTAAGGGCAGCGTTTGCTGTAGAACGGCCGCAAAAACTGTCTAGGCGATTGGGTGTTTCACATTGTTGGAGGCTGTACTTTCTCAACACCGCCTAGAATGATCAAAGCCCGAGCACAGCTTTTTCTAGCTCCACCTAATGTAATCACACTCGGATAGCGCCAAGTCAGAAGTTGGGTCCATACCCGACGCCGGGCGTCATTCGACACACTGATTGAACTCGAGGCCCAGCCAAACGCTGACCCAGCACTCGTGTCCACAATCTGTCTCTTCGCTTGATCTCACGGTGATGACGTCAGATTTCTAGCGCAGAGATTTTGATGATTATAAGTGGTGCCGACTTCGTACACGGTTTCATTGGGACGCCGTCACGACCCCGCGGCAAGAAGTACGCTGTACTTCGGTTCTGACAAGAAGGAGGACAGACCATTTTGATTCAGGCACAGGCTAATACGTACAGGCTAAACTGCTTCTTAATGGTGGTACAACACGTTCGAAACGGAAGCTCATGTTAAACGTCAGTGTGGCCGAATGCGGCAGATGGCTGCGTTTAAAAAGTATCGTTCGGGATAGGAAAAAGAGCGCGCCGCGTGCAAGTGCATTACTTGCTACGCACTAAAAAGTTTTACACCCTTAAAGGGATACTGAACCATAGAATTTAGTGTCCATAATAGGTGGCGCACGTTCTTTCCACGAGCCAGCAGCCGCCGGTGTGCGCGAGCACTCGCAACGAAAATGACGTCAAAGACCTCCATTCGCGCTTCAGGACAGTGAAATGCATGGGCTTCGGGCCAAAGGAGAATAAAGACAGGCTTTTCATCTCTACAAGTGAAAGCTACATGCTTGTTAGACCAATTAATCGCTTACCTTTTACACCAGACACCACTGTATAGATGAAAAACTTGTCTTTATTCTCCTTTCGCCCGAAGCCCATGCATTTCACTGCCATCTTAACCGCGAATGGAGATCTTTGACGTCATTTTTGTTGCGTGTGCTCGCGCACACCGGCGGCTGCTGGCTCGTGGAAAGAACGTGCGCCACTTATTATGGACACTAAATTCTATGGTTCAGTATCCCTTTAAGGGTGTAAATCAGCTAGTCTCGGGGCTAACACCTTTAGGTGTGTTAAAAACGCCCATGGACTCCTGGTAAACACGACAAAATATAGGATGCTGGCAATCCTATAGCAGCCCTCAACGGATATGTGTTTACGAGCAACAAGCTTACAAACAACAAGCACCAGATGCAGTTCTCATTTGCACAGAGAAGGCCAATGCAGAAGCAGTAAATAACGCCAGACAGTCATTCGCGGGTGACCTTCTCCGCAAGTACGAAGGATGCACGTATGTTACTTTGTTGTCGTTGATATATCGCGTAAAGCGTAATAGACCCTTAAAAAAATAACTGATACAAGCAAAAAATATTTAACATCTTTGCTAAACTAACTTCGCTAAACTTATTTTTGAAAGACGAACACTGTATCAGCGCGAGAAGAAGGTTCGCACAGCCGGAGGTCAACTAGGGCTAGCCTTTTATTATGGTGCCTCTGCGATCTGCCCGGGCACGAGCTTGCCCGGCACGAGCTTGGTTCACTGGTGGAGCACGCTCCCGTTACACCTTCCTTTTTCATTCTTTTTTTTTTTAACACACACGAGCGAAGTCGAAGTAACAAACACCACGTCTTAACACATAGGAAGATTGAAGGAATTAGCAAACAGCACACACTAGGAGAGTTGATTGAAATTGGCATCGTAGCGAAGCCGCTGAGGAAGACGCCGCATCCGTGTCGAGGCTCGCGTTAGTGCCGGGACTCCAATGACCCGTGGAGCGACTGGGGTTGCACTAATTGCTGTGGGTGGGTTTCGTGAGCAAGATGTGCCCGGAAGGTTCCTAAATGGCTGGGCCGAGGTCACCCTGGGTGCGTCGTTGTCGTCGGGCTGAGGGTCAGGGACGAAGACTTCGGGCGTTGCGATGAGGTGTTGCCGGTTGCGACGCAGCTCTCTCCCGTCCTCTGTTACGACCCTGTAGGACCTTGGTGCCACCATTTTTTGAACTTTGGCTTTGGTTGGCCACAGGCACGTAGCCAGGATTTTGTTTCGGGGGGGGGGGGGGCCCGCCCATGACAAAATGCTGTATCAGGGGGAGGGGGGAGAGGAGGTCCCAGCGAAATGGAAGATTTCGGGGGGGGGGGGGGGGGGGGGCCGGGCCCCATGGGCCTCCCCCCTGGATACGTGCCTGTTTGGCCACCCCTTTCTGTCCCTTATGCGGACAACGTCCCCTGACTGGAGTGGTGGTAGGTGCCTCGTTGAGCGGAGCTGCTGACGCTTTTTCACGTGGTCTGCGGGCTCCACGGTGAAGTCAGGGACTAGCGACCTATTGCGTCGTCCCATTAGCAGCTCACTGGGCGATCTTCCATCCTCCAAGGGTGATGATCTATAGTTGAGGAGACCTAGGTAGAAATCTCCGTTTGAGTGACAGGATTTTCTTAATATTCTCTTGATTATCTGAACGCCTTTCTCCGCGAGATCGTTTGATTGTGGAAAATACGGACTGGATGTGACATGCCGAAAATCTTACCGTCTAGCAAAATCCCGGAACTCTTTTGAGGAGAACTGGGGGCCATTGTCGCTGCATAACTCTAGCGGAATCCCATGTCTCGCGAAAATTCCCGCGAGCTTGCGGACTACCGCTGCTGTGGTGGTGTTGTCTAGAGGTTCCACTTCGGGATAATTGGAGTACGCGTCAAACGTAATGAGGTACGTTTTCCCAGCATATTCGCACAAATCGGCACCAACTCGGGACCATGGCTGAGATGGTGTGTGCCTCATTAATAGGGGCTCTGCTGGCTGCTGATACGCGAACTGCTTGCATGTGGCACACTTTCTAATCATGTCCTCAATCTCAGATGTCATGCCCGGCCAAAACATCAAACGCCGCGCTTTGGCTTTACACTTGTTGCTGCCCAAGTGACCTTCATGAAGCCTCTTTAGCATCTCTAGGCGGAGACTCTTCGGTATCACTACCTTAGCACCTTTGAAGAGCATGCCGTCAATCACTGACAACTCAGAAAATATGCCTTAAAGTCTCCTACCACCGGCCAGTTGTTTTGAACAGATTTGACCACAGCGCCCAACACAGCATCGCTCGCGGTTTCCTGTCTGAGCCTCGTGGACGTTGCCTCACTCACCAAACTGGAGAGGACGGAGATTGCGTGAACCTCCACGTCATTGTGCGGTGCCCCCTTTTGACTGCCTGGCAACGGTGCCCGTGAGAGCGCATCCGCCAGGACGAGCTGTTTGCCAGGGACGAACTGGAAGCAATAGTCATACTTCATTAGTCGGATAAAAAAACGTTGAAGACGGGGCGGCATGTCGCCAAGAGATTTCTTAGAGATGGCGATTAGTGGCTGATGGTCTGTTTCTAGAGTTATTGTCCTGCCGTAGATGAAGTCATGGAACTTCTCACACCCGTAAACAGTTCCAAGCGTCTCCTTTTCTATTTGGGAGTACCTTGACTCACATTCAGTGAGCACTCTAGAGCCGTAAGCTACGGGGCGCCAGTTTGCACCATGTAGTTGAAACAGTGCTGCCCCAAGACCATACCTTGATGCGTCTGTAGACACCTTGGTATCCCGTGTGGGATCGTAGATCGCCAGCAGTGGCGCCTTTGTTAGCACCAATTTGAGGTTGTGCCATTCTTGTGCGTGGTGTGGCTCCCAGACGAAAGGCGTGTCGTCCCTCATAAGACTTCGGAGCAGCTTCGTCTTCTCCGTGCAGCAAGGTATGTACTTGCTGAAATATGTGACAATTCCAAGGATTCGCTGAACCTCTTTTTTAGTTGTCGGAGTTGGCATCTGCACAACACTCTGTACTAAACAGGGGTCAGGCCTAATCCCTGTATTGCTTATTCGATCTCCCAAATAAGTGATTTCGCTCACTCCGAACTGGCGCTTCCCAGCGTTCAAGGGTAATGCCACTCTTGCGCGCAGCTTCGAGAGCATTACGCAGTCGCTCGTCATGTTCCGCTTTGTTGGTTCCCCAAATTAACACGTCATCTATGTACACACGTACGCCCGGAAGACCGTCGAATATCTGAGTCATCGCTTTCTGAAAAACTTCCGGCGCTCATGCTATGCCGAACGGTAATCGCAAAAAGCGATAACGACCGAAAGGCGTACTGAATGTGCAGATTCGCGATGTTGCGTCTTCCAGTGGTATTTGATTAAAGCCCGCGTTGGCATCAAGCCTCGAAAAGACACTCGCGTTTGCCAACTCTGCCTCGATGTCTTCTCGTTTAGGCATTTGGAAATGTTCCCTTTTCAGGCTCTCATTGACGTTCCTAGGGTCCATGCACACTCGCAATTTTCCATCTTTTTTGCGTACAATAACAAGTGGGCTTAATCAGTCTGATGGCTCGTCCACCTTCGTGATGATTGCAGCACTTTCCATGCGCTCGAGCTCGTTCTTCAGCGGCTCTCTCAGAAGGTGAGGCACCCTGCGGGCTGCTTGGATGACTGGCTCGGATCCGGGCTTGAGTACCATCTTGTACTTTTTGTTGATGCACCGAAGTCCGTGGAAGAGTTCTGGGAAGGTCTCAATTATGTCTTTTGGCACACTGGCCGACACATCGTCAACGCGGTTCACGAGTCCGAAGTATTCACACGCCGGCAGTCTCAGGAGCGGTCGATGGTGGTCTTGCACGATGAAAAACTGCACTCGTGCTTCCTTGCCACGTAACTTTACAGTGACGACGGCAGTTCCATAGTGGCTGATCACGTTGCCGTTGTAGTCCCGTAATCCTGAGGTTATTCTGGTCACTGGAACAGCCGCGTCGATCTGGCACAGCAACCTCCTCGGTAGCAGATTAGCTTGTGCTCCGGTATCTACCTTTAGGTCAATAGGCTTCCCAGCCCCTTGCGCTCGTACCCACCATTCGCCCTTGTTGTCGCAGTTCTGCACTTCCAAGACCTCGAAGTCATGGTCCTCGGGCACGTCGTGCACGCTATCAACAGGAACTTTTGTCTTGCAGCGTGTCGCGAAGTGATTTTTTCCTTTGCATTTGTAGCACTCTTTGCCATATGCGGGACACTTCTTCGGGTCGTGCTTCGTGTTACACCGCCCACATTTTCCTGCTTGGCGGTACTGGCGTTGCTTCGACACGACTTCCACGGTCTGTCCCGGACTGTCCCAGGTTTTCCTCTGCTTGACTGCTATTTCTGCCGCTTTACAAAGTTGTACTGCTTTCTCCAGCGTCAACGGGTCTTCGCGTAGCAGTCTTTCTCTCAGCTTCACGTCAGCTGTCCCATAAACAATTTGGTCTCGAACCATTGATTCGGCCAAAGTTCCAAAGTTGCACGACTGTACTTTGAGCTGTAGGTCTCTGAAGAAACATTCGAACGCTTCGTCTTTGTTCTGCTTGCACGAGCGAAATATATATTTTTCGTAAGTCTCGTTGCAGCGCGGCGTGCAGTAGCTTTCAAATTTTTGCAGTAACGTAGCGTAGCTTTCGCGTTCTTCGGTGGAACATTGGAAAGTATTAAAAACTTCCAACGCCTCTGGACCCGCGACGTGTAAAAGAATTGCGGCCTTCTGCTTCTCGAAGCGCGGTTTTACTGGCTCTGTGGCTTCTAGGTACAATAGACCTCTTGGCGAATATGTGCTGCCACCTAGACACGCGAATCGGTTCGAGACTAGGTGACTGGAAAACAACGCGCGCCCAAGGCCTCTTCCACCCGTTCCACACCCAAAACGTCAGCTACATCCTGTTCACCCATTGAGGCGATGTGACCTAGATACGGCTCCCCCAAGCTCACCTTTGTCCCCATCGTGCGTGATCTTCCGCCCCGAGGTCGACACAACGAAACCGCTCAAAGGCGAGAAATGCAAGATGGCGGATTGTTTGGAACTAGATACTCTCGAACCCAGGCGCATGAAATACTCCGCGCATGCGCACCGCGTATTTCTACAAAAGGTCCATTCTAATCGCTGTTGGAACTTACGCCAATTCTGGGCGAGGTTGCCCGTCAGCAAGAGTCCCTCCGGAGGTCGAAGTCCGTCCATGGCTTGGTCGCGAAGTCAGCGAAGGATGCGTGGCACTTCTGACACCATGTATCAGCGCGAGAAGAAGGTTCGCACAGCCGGAGGTCAACTAGGGCTAGCCTTTTATTATGGCGCCTCTGCGATCTGCCCGGGCACGAGCTTGGTTCACTGGTGGAGCACGCTCCCGTTACAAACACGTTTCAAAAAGGGTGTTCACCTTACTTTACTGTAGCACACTTTTCCACACCCTTTTCGTACCCTCCAAGATATGAAGGGTAACGTGTCATACAAAAATGCCCCCTTTTACTATTAAAATGCATGTATCACTGAAAATGAGGGCGCTGAAAGGGTGAAGTCATGTGTGTAAGTCTCTGGAACATTAAAACAAATTGTACACCCCATCCACTTCACGCGAAGATGGAGGACCAGTGAAGCTGCTATCTTTACGACATCTTTACGAAAACTTTACGACAACTATACGACATCTATACGATTTACATATGATTGCAATGAAGACACCTACACGACTTCGTTGTTTAATTGTCTTTAATTAATTCTTAGCAACTAAAATGATCATTGCCTTATGGTCATTTATGGTCAAGTTCTAAACCCAATTTTTTGAGGCACACCTCGAGGACAGTTTTTTTTTTCTGATTGAGCCCAAGTCTCTTTAGCAGCATCGCGGAAGCGAAAAAAAAAAAAGAATGTTATAAGGCACGTCCTGCCCTCAGCCTGGTCACAGCGCACTCTTAGCTGAGATAAGTCGGTGACCGTAGATCATAACACTATCTTATAATGCCCAGGAAGACTGACTCACGCGGGTTGCCCCCTCTGTTTATTTATACTTGCCACGACCAATCGGAACGAAGGAGCGCCGTTTAAACGGGAGTTTTTTTGTTAACATCCATGGAAGCATTTTTTTTTTTTTTTCAGATCCTAGCACATAACAGCTTTGCTGTAATATCTGGAACAGTTGGCCGGTTGAAGCTTGAGCAGCCTGATCCGCTCGGTCAACAACTGTGTTGGCACTTTGAAAGTCGGCGGTTCCTTACAACTGTCACAACTCAAACTTGTTATTAGAGACCTCTTCAAACCGTTGCGTTTTAATCACTTGTCCCTTTTTTGGCCCACCGAGGAAACTTCGTGTAGGTCACAATAAAAGATAACAGCATCTTAAGTATAGCTCTGCATGACCGCGGATTACCCGCGGATCATCCGCATATATCCACAGTGAACTGGTGGATGCGGATAAAAATAAATCAGATTTGGCAAATTGCGGATCGGGTAGGGATGCCAGGGGCTGCGGATGCGAATCGGATGCGGATACCTGCCGATGCGACCCATAAACGTGTGCGACCGCAGAGTGTAGAGTGAATAACTGAGTCATACTATGAAGTATCATCGAATGTTTTGAGGGAGCAATTTACTCTCGTAGAAAAAAAGGTGCCAATCGAAGAAAAAATTGTTCTTTATGCCAGGAATATGCTGTCCCTTGAAAAAGTAAAAGATGCATTGCATCAGTCTCCCTGGAAAAGCGTGTTCTTGTTTGGCAGGGAAAGTACGGAAAACGTTCTTCGAGCAAAGAAAACCCAATCTGTAGAAGCCACGAGGAACTAGAAGTCTCATCGACAAGTGAAACATGGCGCGTGTGTGCGTTTGTTTTTCTCGACAGTTGGCAAAGTATGTGGTTTGGAGCACGCGGTTGTGACTTTATGTTTAAAACTGAAGCCGATAGGAAGTGTTGCCACGACTGCATGTCGTGACATTTTCCCAGCGGTGTACCCCCGTCTTACCAGGCATATACGAGCACTTCGCTGCGGTGAGTGACCGCCTCTCCTCTTCCACTTTTTAATTGCTCGACCTAAATAAAATGACACAATGATATCAGTCGGTCCTTTATTAATTTTCGTGTTTAAAAAATACGCGTGTTCTTGAAATGAATGTTACGAAGCAAAAACAAAATATATATTAAAATGTTATTCTTTAGAGGGCGTCTTCTGGGCGAAGTGTAGCAAGTTGACAGGACGATATCATAACTGCGATCATCTTTCCAGTGACGCGAAGTCCCCTGTATGGATGACCACTTATGATATAAATACGAGAAAACAGAATACGATACAATTACTTTCGCCGTATTCTTACACAAAGTTTGTACAAAGATCAGCAAATGGCTTATAACTTATAAGATATACCATCCAGACGCTTGTGTTTTTTCATTCTCACTTGATTTCAATGATGTAAGATGAATGCGCGAATCGCGTGTCAGATGCATTTCCGAATTTTGTAAATGCGGTTCGGATGCGGATACAACATCTGCGGGTGCGGGTCGGATGCGGATGATCAGACTGTTATCCGCGCAGGGATAAGAATATGGTATTCATAAACTAAAACCGTGATCGCGAAGTTCGGCGGCGGGTGTGGAGCATAGCTAGCAAGTAGCTGTTTTCTCGGGAAAAAAAAAAAAAAATCAGGAAATCGCCAAGAGCCCCACAACAGAAAGTGAGGCGCAGAGAGAGACAATTTCTTTCAATTTTCACGCAACATCTAATTAATTATTCCCCCGCGTGCCGTCTCCTCTGTACCCCACAGAAAAAAAAGGGAATAAGGAAAGGACAAAAAAACAAAATGATGATACGAAGGGCTAAAGCTTCTGCCGGCCATTGGCAATAGGTCACGCGACGTCAATTTCCCCTCTAAATTTAGCAAAAAATGCCTGGACGGACGAACTGATAAAATGTTGAATTGGGCTAAAACTTTTGCCGTCCATTGGCGTTGGCTCACTTGTAGCGAAAGGCGACAGAGGGTGACGCAAGTTATGGAGGATTTTCTTTTCTTTTTTTTGCTTATTTTTGTTTAGACAATTCCGCCGTCCCGCGCCTTTCGGTGGAAGCAATCTTTTCTATGGTTTGACCAAATGGCGCGATCCCTTGTTTGTTCTCATTCCTGTTGCCAAGCAACACCACCGTGGTCGCTGGACCTTTTGAGCCTCCGTGCTCATCTCAGTAGCCGTTGAATATTACTGCAAGTGCGCCGTGAAGTGAATCGAAGAAGACCCACATGTTCGAAGTTGATATAGTAAAGCATTTAGAGCAGCATCAACGCGCTATCTGCAGCTCGGCCATCTGAGGTCTCCACGACCCACAGACGCTGTATCGCGACCCCCATTTTGCGCATCTCAGTTGTCGATGGCTAAAGAGTAAGTTTTATGCGGAATTTATTTCTAGGAGGCTTTAGGCCATCTTAATTCCGTTTCTTTGTTCTCAGGAGAGAGGGAGGACTTCCCCTGTCAAACTCCATTGGTCATCTGTGAGACTATAGGGTTTCCAAGCACCGAGGAAGGGTTTGACTATCAGTCTCGGGGAAATTTCAATCCGGTGTGCACTCGACTGAGCGAACAACGCACTTACGTTAATTACGAGAGTGCATGGTTGGCTAACGAGAGACGATTATGAGCGACGCACCGACGTCTTTCAGCGTCGCGTGTCCCGGAGAGGTGAAACTCCGACTGGCCGGAGACAAACGAGGAGGGAACAAAGTTAGCCTTCTACAACTAGGAGCAAGCCGCTCAGAAAGAAAAAAAAAAAGTAAAGGGAGAACAAAAATAGACAAAGCAGCTCGGGGAGAAAGAATTATCGCTTTTATCTCGGCAGACCTCTCATATCTAATTGAGGGCCATTTTTGTTTTGTGCCTTCGAGCGGAGTGCGGTGGCGACGACGTGAGAGCGTAACGCGTGTCGGTCTGCCGTAGAAGGAAAGAGCGTAATCAATTATGCAAATTTATGCGCGGGATTCAAGTCGGCCGAAACTGGGCATCGCGTTCCTTGTTTGATAATGACGCCTCGCTTTTTTCTCTTTAGTGAGTCCTTTTTATAGTTTCTTCTTTTTTTCTTCCTCCACAATTTACGACGGGAGAATATTTATTGACCACGAAGGAGAATCGTGGCGGTTGTGGGCTGTACTCGCGGGCTGAGTCAACACCACGTATTAGTGCCGAAAGCGAACACAAGCTTCGCTGCGGTCGCCGCGCCTTGATTGGGTAAGACGTACCGTGACGTCAGGGGAAGGACTCCGCCTTCGCAATCCGTCTCGCTTCCCCGCGCTTGTTTTCTCACGACCGTAGGGTCTGAGATTACGCTGCAAATACGGAAAAGAATCCAGCATTGACTTTCACCGGTACCCGAAAACGTTGAGGTTAGAAAAAAAAAGAAAAGCATGGTAAGTCAAATTAATTAGGGATGGTTCTTGTTTACTTGTTCTACGGATGCCTTAAAAACGTGCCGAAAATCGGATAGTGATGTCACGCAACAAGATAAGCGCGCTGTAATTTTGATCACAAGATTGATCGAAAAACATTTTCTTATTGTCTCGGACCAATGGAATTGTAGACATTTTTAATGCAGAATTGCATTTTTACCGAAGTTATTTATTTATTTATTTATTGGTGGAAATTGCCAGCCGCCTTTGAAAGGGCCAAGGCAAAAGCAATGAAAAGATAACTGGAAGCAAGAAACATCAAATAAAAGAAGAATTATGTACAACAAAGCAGACCCTAAGTAAACATGGGTAGATCTGTACACATGCAAAGGCAGAGCTACCCCCGCATACCGCATAGGTTTGATTTGACTTTGAAAAAAAGTGAGTGGAGCGTGGCGGGGTGTCAAACACCTACGTCTTGACAAAATAATCCCTAGAGAAGGGGAACAAGAGGGACAAAGGACAAACCTCCAAACACAGCTAGGTGACTGGTGCGCGACCGAAAAAATCCGCGTGGTCCGGATATCGAACCCGGGACCTCTCCATTACAACTGGAGCGCTCTACCAACCGAGCTAACCAGGGGTTAAACGTCAGTAGAGCAAACGGGTTTTATCAGCTGCCACCAGTCTAACACCAACAAGGGTGATCCCTTCTCCAGGGATTATTTTCGTCATTCTTGTCCAGCTCGCTTGCACCTTTGCATTTAATTGCATTATAATTATGCGTCTTGACATCTTTCGGTCGCACAAGAAAAAACAAACCACATACACACACAAACAATAAAGCAGAGAAAGTGGGAGGGAGGACTCCGAGACGCTTTGAGAAGACTTTGCCGGCTGCAAAGCCTCTGAAACACACACACATACACGCGCACACACACACACACACACACACACACACACGCACACACACAAACACACACACACACACACGCACACAAACACTAACACACACGCACACAAACACAGACGCACGCACACACGCACGCACGAGAAACGGTAAAAACTAAGGACGTGGCGACGCTGACACGGCGTTTGAATGCCAAACGTTAGCGTCCGGCGTTCCCGTTCGAACAGTGAGTGAGACAATGACAGCTTTGCATCTACCCTCTAATCGTTCCAGTCGGAGCTCTGCTCTCTTCCATCCCCTCCCGCTCTGATCCCCTCTGCTCCCTCAATCTCTACCCCCATTCTGCATGCGACGGTTTCATTCATAGTTCGACAAAAACTGAATTCATTTTTTTAATAAAGGGGAGTATGACACATCACCCTCTAAGTGGCCGAAATGGTTGCCCTCATTAATCGAATGTGACGAATCAACGAGCATTCCTCGGCAAACACGGAATGCCTCGGTCATAGCTTCACGAGGGGAGGGTATTTGCAATTACTGGCACTCACCGATTACACGACAATTGCGCATCAGCATCACAAAAAACAAAAGACACAAAAGGGGAAAGAGACAAATGGCGAAGGATCATTGTCTCGTGCTTCAAAGAGGGAACCTAATAGGCTCCTAAGATTGAATATATATATATATATATATATATATATATATATATATATATATATATATATGTCCCTTAATAAATGTAGCGATGAGGCACATGGTTGCTAAGTTCTCCGCACACCGATCAATCATCGGCAACCCGTTCTGCTCCCCTTCCTCGTTTGCGGGAAGACGAGGGGTCTAGTTCCGGAATTCGGAAGCTGGAAAAAAAGAGTTCCCCAACGTTTTCCGCACGTAATGGTGAACGAACTCGACAGAGAACCAGACACAAGGGGAGCTCCCGCCGTTTTTTTTTTCTCCTTCTTCTCTCTTTGTTCTCCTCCCTATTGTCTTTTGTTCTGTCTCGGGTCTCTGTGGGTGGATTTATTTTGTGCACGCGTTGCAGGAAGTTTGCGCTCATGATCGGTTCCGCGGGTTGGGGCACTTCCACCCTCGACTCCATCATGTACGTCCCATAACTCGATAGCAGTGTGCCGACGACGAGAAGCGTTTCCTTCTATTATTGGCGCGGCAGGGAGATGAAAGGCGTAGGTTGGGACAAGAGGCAAAGGAGCTTGAAGATAGCCTGCGCATCGATCATTATTTTGTTTCCCTTTAACTTTTAACACAGAGTGTGTTTTTTTAAGCCAAACTTTACGAAAAAACTGTCACAAAAAATAAAAAAAAACAGTGTCGTAGACGTTCCTTTAAAACTGGAACGAAAGCTCGTTTTCCTCGTTCTTCCCCAATCTTGGAACAAGTTCTCGTTAGAAGTTACAGTTGTTCGGAAGGAACGCGTTTCCGTTACTTTTCTAAGATTGAAACGTGTCTTTACGTGAACGTTGCGTGTTTCATCTTTTAATAAAATATTGTCCCGGATAATCCGTGGATAAAATAAAACGAGCGAGCGAAAATATCTGCATCAAACTACGTGTCGAGTCGCCACGATCACATTTGTTCCAGTTCTTTGTTTTCGACTATCTCGAGGACACTTCCCCATTCTTTGAACTCTGAGGTTGAAATAGTCAATATCAAAAAGCCCGAGTGCCTATTAAATTCGAGTAAAACTGTACCTAAAAAAAAAACAACAAAAAAACAAGGACTGCACTTTTTTTTTTTCTGTTTTGTCGAAAACGTGGCGAGTGTCCGATCAAGTTTCACCGATGCGTGACGAAACGGCGGCGTTCTTCCCTTCCTCCAAAGAAAGAACGCGTCCCAGGAACGTCGTTCCGCTCAACACAGGCAAGAACCGTCACGAAGGACGGTCACGTGACACCAAGACATCACGATGTCCCCTGACGTGGGTCGTGACGTCATGCGATATCGCGCGCAGAGTCACGTGACATCATGACGCCATGGCGCTCATCCTCTTCGCGCGTTTGCTGTCGTCGACCGAAACGAAACAAGCGCTGTGAAGACGCCGAGATCCCGCGATTCTTATCTATGGGCGATTGGTTTAGCCGTTCATGGCAAACCAACCAAATAACCAGCGCCGTGACAATGCAATTTTCAATTTTGGTACTACTTGATTGACACCATCGGACCGTAAGGTCGGCTGCGGTCGTATACTTAAAGTGCAACAGAGAATATAAATGCACGAAGACACTGAACTGGATAAGGATTTTGATGGCAAAACCAAGGTAGCGGAGAAAAAAAAATATTTTGAAAATATAACTACGTAAAATCCCGAGAGATAGCCCACCCCCATATTTGGCTTGATTTGCTCTATTTTTTTTACACACCGAACGATAGCCCACTCCTAGTAATAGTAGTGTTATGATCAATGATGGCCTCGGCGTAAATGCGGCTAGTTCGCAATGGCGGTCTATAAGCGAACGTAGCTGACCGGGAAGTACAGTCATCTTTGCTTCGTTGCCCGTCGCCACCACAACTAGGTTGAAAGAGACACGACCTAACAATAGCAATTAAAAAAAAAGAAACTTCTATTGATTGTACACCGAAAGTTAGCCCACTCTATATTTTCAGCCGATTTTCTCTTCATGTAACGTAAGCTATATTTCTCTTTATGGTATACTTGTTGAAGAAGTCCCGAGATTGCAAGTGGGAACGGCCCGAACGCTCTCGATCTCGGTGTGTATTTGCGACAACGCAAGCGGCAATTTCACCGCTCTAACCGTCAATCACTTTTGCCGATCTGTTTTTTTTTTTTGTCTACTGCACGTTTTGAGATTGGGACAGAGTACCGGGCAGTCAGCGCACTGCTCCACGGCAACCAAGAACGATCCCATAAAAAGAAGCGTCCGGCCCCTGCCCGGTATTTACCCACGTATTTCAATTCTTGGCACTCTCCGTAAGCTACAGATGGCGTGCTCAGCGATGCTTTCACTGCTGCGAAGCTCTTTGTTTGTGGACGGCTCGACGAAAGATAGCCTACAACGAAGAAGACGCGTATAACGAAGTTTGCGGAGCAATATGGCCGAGGTGGTGCCCGCGGGTTTCGAGTCTGACAGTTTCGATGGCCGGCATATGTCACAGCCTTTCTCTCTCCGGGTTCTCGGGGGCATGGTGAAGCGTAGCTCTATTCAGTGGAGTTGTAAATAGGAGTTACTTGCATCCCAGTTTGTGGAATCGCATGATTTTTTTTTTCTTTTCGTTTCCCCCACCAGAACTGCACGGGCGCCACTTGTCTTCGTTTCACTGATGGCGCATGAATCGGTAAGTATATGTGGAGGGAAGAACCTGGAACTCTCGCGATGTGGTTCTGGCCCCAAATTTATTTTTGGGCCCGCGATATGCGTGTGGCGGAATGGTTCGAAGTGAACTATCTATTGGGGCACTTGTTATGTTTTGTATATGGATGGTACTATTTGGCTGGAAAATATAATTGTTCGATCATAGCAGAAATCTTCCATTTATGGAGATATTTTGTATTTCATGTCGGGTCAGGAAGCGGGCAAGACCTCGACAGCTTTCACCTCCCCCTTTCCCCTTTTCCTTCTCACGCTTTTTTCGACCGTGCAAGGAGAGCAGGAGGCCACCAAACGATCAATACAAATGCCCGAGGCCCCCCGTCGTCGGTTGGTTTTCCCCTTTCAGGAAAAAAAGGTCGACGTTTTCTTAGGGGCTACCCAAATTACGGTACCTAAAACACGTCCTATTCCGCCCATGCGGCGAAAGTGGTCCCGAAGTAGCAACATATGACGTCACAAAAGCCGGGTTGTCATGCCGTCAGATGTCACGATCCTGGCGGTTGGACGTAGAAGTTGTGGTGAAAAGCAGGAGCGAACGTGAGTGTCGCCCTCGTCGCGGCGTGCCAACTTCTGGCTGCCGAAGCTTCCGTGAACTCTCAAGCTCGAAAGGGACCTGCAGCAGAACAGACGTCTGCCACATTCACCCCTGCTGCTGTGACACACTGCCAGGATTGCGGTCGGCGACATTATGACACTTCCATGACGTCATCAGGCGAAAATCGATGGACCACCTTTTTGGACGCGGTAAACACACACTCAAATTAAACGCATTTTCGGAATGCCCAGGTATTACTCGACTCGGCATGCTATCTATTATCTTTAAGTCAAAATAGCCAGTAAGATAACAAATGAAAGTTATGCCAAACTTAAGATTAAAATGTTTCCCGCGCTCTCCAGGGTGACATCACATTTTGTATAACTTGCAAGTCTACACAGAAGGCACCGTAAAAACAAACAGTATTTTGCGCGTTTTTTTTTTTCAATTTTCTGGCGTGATATTTACTGGCGTTCATTTTATAGCATCAATCGTTTTGTAGTCCGTCGGAAACAAGCTGTACTGCCCCCATATCACAGCATTGGATGCATGGATGGATGAATGCTAATGGTTGTAAGCTTTTATAGCGGGCAGTAGCTTGCGCCACCTAGCCTAGAAACCAAAAGTATGATTTATACCCTCGCCTTTCTAAGCCAACCTGACTTTTTTAATGCTGCCAGTAAAGCCTCTCAAAGAAAAACAAAAACAAAAAAATGTAATAACTTGGCGAAAAAGAAACTTATTGCGACTCGTAAAATAAGTTACAGTTCAGATGTGTATATGTTAATCTGTTGAGCCGATCTGGAAGCAAAGCAATGTTCATAAAAATTTCGCCGAATTTCCCCTTTAATTAAGAGCATGCTAGACAAGCGTGGAAGAAACTGATTGTGCACGGTAAAAAACAACAGCTGAAATAGTGCCGCGAAGTAAATGGCTATCATACGTGAAAAGCAGCAACAAACAAAAGAAAAAGCGAAAGTTCCCTTTCCTCAACCGTGACCAAAAGTCTAACAGGTCGTTACGTTTTGCCTATTCAGTGGTCGGTCGGTCGAATGTTATTGCGGCAATGTCTTTCTAATTGCGAACCGCGAGCGACATTTTTACGGCTAGGCAAACATTGAGAGCGGAACACGGTATTGACATTTAGGGTGCCTGTTTGCCGAGCCGGTTTTTCCTGGGCCCGTGGCTCGAACCCGCCGACAACGGCTCTTCTAGGGTTTGCGTTTCGAGAGAGATCGCCGTGCCGCGCACGCGACAGCCGTCGGCGTCTAATGCAAATTCAAACTGCAACGACCGTGTTTGTTTGTTGCCTAATTGGTCAAATTTGAATGCGCGTTTTTTTTTTTATACGAGGAAAGAGATTTCTCT
Organism: Ixodes persulcatus; assembly: GCA_013358835.2. Classification (NCBI taxonomy): domain Eukaryota; kingdom Metazoa; phylum Arthropoda; class Arachnida; order Ixodida; family Ixodidae; genus Ixodes; species Ixodes persulcatus. Next base: position 624,087 of record JABSTQ010010317.1, on the reverse strand, counting down.
TCGTAGGTCCCGCTGTTTCGGCTGTGCTGAGGTTTGTTTACGTGCTGCCGCTTGTTTGCCTAATCGAACAGGAAGGCGGGGTTTCGGAACGGCGCGCAGCGTTGAGACAGCCGCCTTAACCGGTCTTGCCTCGGATTTTGATCATTAATTTATTACTGACGAGCGTCCAGAACGAGAAAGAGAGCGAGAAAGAGATAGAAAGTAGGACCAAGAAAAAGCAAGAAAGAGAAAGAAACAGAAAGAGAAAGGGAGAAAGAGAGAGAGAGAGAGAGAAAGAGAGATAAAAAAAAGTAAGAGATTGTCCAGGTTGACTGTGCAGCGGCGGTTATAGTGTTTTTTTTTTTTTAAGATTTGCAGATTTGTTAAAAAAAAGGCCGCGAAAGTCACACTTACGCGGTTTGTGCAGGCGAGTTATACGGCCAGGGGGGCATAGTATGTAGGGGGCCGATCGTAACGATCAGTCAGCGAATTAATTAAAATTTGTTAATTAACTTTTTTTTAGTGGTGAAAGAAACATATAGTTCTTATTAGAAACTTGGTGAGCGTCATCGAAAACTACTAAATCAATTCTTATTTAGAAAGATATAACGCGGGAGCAGCATGCATTTTATGAAGTTCCGTAAAAACGGTTAATTGTGACGCGTTTCTAGGTTTCGGTTTCTTATCGGAACGCATTTTTGCGCCCGCGGTCCTGCTCCCTAGTGGCTGAGACGCGCAACACACGTGCCCCCTACTTCCCTCCTTCATACGAGGAAGGCGAAGGAGAAAGGGTGGCTTCGCGCTGCAACCACGGGGAGCAGTTTTGCGGGCGCAAAGATGCGCTCCGATAAGACGCCGAAGCCTAGAAGCGCGCCCAAACTGAGCGTTTCTTCAGAACGTCGTAAAATGCTGGCCCGGTCTTATATCTTCCTTGACAGAGTTGAATTAGTGGTTTTCGACGATTCTTTGAAAGTTTCTGATTGTAATGATACGTATATTTTCAATCATTAAAAATTTAATTAACGAATTTTACTTAATTATCCCACTGATCTTCATGAGTAGCCCCCTATACTATGTCCGCCCGGCCGTATAACTCACCCGTACAAACCACGTAAGTGTAGCTTTTACGGCTTTCTTTAAACAAATATATAAATCTTAAAAAAAATGCACACCCTGTAGAGTGGCTAGAGTGAATCATACGCTGTAAAACGAGCCGAAAAAGGTTTTGCCTGCACATAGAGAATATAGGGTTTCACAAAATGTGCATTTAAGTGCTGGACATTTCGTTGTGAAATTCCAAGGCGTAGCTCCCTTTCTGTAAAAAAAAAAAAAAAAAAGGCGAACAAACGTGTCAGGGTCAATGGCGTATGTATTCGCAGACGACCGAAAAACAATGGTACTAACTCGTGGCGCCATCTCCCAGTAGGCAGAAGGAGTATACAACAGAATGAGTCGTCTGCTCGCATGAACACCGTTCGCTCAGTTTAGCTTAACGCCACTCCGTCAAATTTAAACACGGCAGTTGTGCGCAGCCCAACGCCTTCTAGAATAATCGAGGTCTGCGAACGACTTCTCATTCTTCTATGGAACGTCATGACAGTCGAATGACTCCAACTCGGCAATCGGACCCGAGCCCGATGCCAAGCGTCTTTGGACGCCTTGATTGGACACGAGGACCAGCCGAGCACTGACGCAGCGCTCGTGTTCAATCAGTGTCTTTGCTCGATCTAACTGCGATGACGTGAAAATTCTAGTGCATATAGGCTTTGGTAACTCTATGCTCATTGTCGCATCAATAAATATAATATAAAAATGTTTTTTTTTTGTTTTTTTTTTTGCGTATTCACGCGTTGCGCGAAGTAGTTCCTACAAGATTCGGCTATCGAAAAAAGTATAGTGATGATTTCGGCCCTTGAAACGTGTACGTCTCGATAGAACCATAAAATAACGTTCAGCTAATCTAAGATGTACTTACCAACATACATGATATATGCTAATTCAACGCAGAAAGGGAGAAATCAGCAATGTACCGCGAGAAGACGGGGTTTTCTTGAAGTACGGCTCTTGAGGTGGATAGCACCATCGACGGTGTCGGTGCTGCACTATGCAGCGTCTCGGTTGTCGCCGCAGTTCATTTGCGGGGCGCGGCTAGGAACCGGAATTTCTTCAAAACTATTCCTTTGGAGCAAATGTGTTCTCCCTCTTCATTCCGGCTCAGGTATTGGTAAAATTGCGGGACATTCGTGCGCTCCCAGTCGGGGCAGCGTCGGCTTTTGACGACCTCCCCCCTCCCCCGTTTTCGTCCCCACTACGTAGGAGGCGATCCTTCATGAAAAGATTGCAATTCAAAACAGAACCCCGTAACGTTTTTTTTTTTTTCATTTCTTGCATTGGGAATTGTAGAGAGAGTGAACTGTAGGGCGGGGAACCCCGTTTGGGGGGGGGGGGGGGGGGGAGGGAGGGAGGGAGGGGGAGCACTCGGTTTCGGTTGGTCATGCGTCGGCACTTTGTCCGCGGGCGTAATAATCAAGGGGCGCCGAGGCGAGAAGTTTGCACAATGGACGTCGTATACGTGGGACTGCGGCACAGACGCGCTTGGCCGACATTCGCTATACTCCGAGCCATGGGAAGCGAAGCGGAGACTTTGAGCTCTTTGCTACTGTTTGCTGGTGACAGAGTTAAAATAATAATCTGGAGGAACAGGTCCTCCAGCTTGTCATGCATTTCGGTCGCTTTAAAATGGTAGGCAAAGACGCGGACATTGATGTTACCAGTGGGCCCATATTGCTGGCGACACTTTAATGTACACACCGAAGTGGCAAGATACAATATGCAAGGCTTGTACCTAGTTGTTTTCCAGCTTTATTTTGTACAAAACGCCGCCTTTGTTCTGGGAAAACTAAAGTTAACAAGCGCTTGAACAACTTTAACTTCTCGTGGTGACACTAGCATGCCCAACTTTTCATCCGCTTTCTTTTGACAGCTCTTTTCTTTCGGGAAAACCGATGTGGGCGCTTGCGATTTTCCGCGTTCTGCTCTCGATTGGAAACGATGCCTGGACATTACCCTAAATATTTGAAACTTGGGAACTCAATATTTGTGCAGTAAAAAAGCAATTTCCAAACGCCAAATGTGAAGTTCCTGCGTGATCCGCGCCAGTGCAGTGACGTCAAATATTGAGTCGTCCTGCAACTCGAGTTTTTTTCGCGCCTCCGAGCCGTCCCGACCCGAAGTGTCGTGTTCGCCCGCGTCCCGCGATCAACCACTCTTATCCGTGCGTGACGCCTGTCGCTGTGAGCAGACGACGCTTCACTTTCGAGTATGGAGTTATTTTAGGGCCCTTTCAGCTATCTCCAATTCTTTCAAACGGTATGAGGTCAAAGAGACCGCGTAGTGGACCTTTTGTGAGCGACGTGAGGTGCCACGGCGCGCCAGTTCTGCGTGAAAGGCTAGCCCGGCGGAGTCAAGACCAAAAGTACGGTACACAGCCACCAAATCCAGCTGTTTTGACCGTTTACGAATTCATTTTCGAAGTCTGAGAGGTCGTCGGGTACATAAAAAAAGAGAACTTCGTCCGACTCACCGACTTACCGATCATCCTCAGTGCAGCATGTGCCGAGCGCCGCGACGCGCCATGCTTTTCGAGGGAGGATGTACTGTATTTTCCGTATTTCAGAAAAAAGGGCCGTTGTGCGTTCGCAATTGCGCTAAAAACATGTTTTGCGAATGCCGTGAATAAATATAAAAATGTTGCTTACAAAGCTTCTAAATTCATCCCAAAGAAAAAGAAGCGAGGAGGTGAAAAGAAAAAAAAAGAAAAACGCGAAAACTCAAAAAAGAAAAAAGAAACGCGCGCATGCGTGGTAATTTTTTTTTCGCGTTTTGTTATTGTTTTGCGTGTCTCTGACTTCCCCGTTTCACCTCATGTTGTGCCGCAGCGAAGGCTAGAGGCGCGAGCTCATGGCGTTGGGAGCTGCCCTTAATGCACGAGAGCTTGTGCCGCCGAGATGTGCCCTAACTTCGTCTCACCTTAGCATGGACTAACTGCGAAGGCTGTGGAAGCGCGAGCGGGTTTCCTTGTCTACCTTGACTGGAGCACTCGCTGCAGGAGCGCTCGTGCAGCCGCCGAGGCTTCATCCAAAGCGAATAGCTCGCGCTATTAGCATGCGCGGCTAACAATAGTCCATGCTAAGGTGAGACAAAGTATAGGGCAAGGAGCTCGCGCTTGTAGCCTTTCCTGTGGTACATCATAAGGTGAAATGGAGTATAGAGCTTGCATCGTTTTCACCCGCCTTGCCCTTGTCAGCCCCCGCGCGCGTCGCTCGAGGTCGCAGCAACGCGACGCGCGGGCCGACGCCGAAATCTGGCCGGGGCAGATATCGGCACGGTGCGCCGCGCGCTGACGCGGGCGAAGCGCGTGAAAAACCGTCCCATGTGGTTGGGCCTTTACACCCCTGACCGCAGACGTTCGGGGCCAAATGCGTCACCGTGGTCGGCTTTCCAAGGTAGACCGCGCGCTCATCGTGACGTCTTCGCCAACGCCCGTCCGCCACTGCTTCATCACATTCTCAGGGCTTAAATTTGACACGAGGGACGAGGGCCCTGTGAGGAATTTGATCCAATCCCGCGCTTCCCGTCCAATCACTGACGACCGCTAACGTTGCACCATGGATTTTTGAAAAAAAAACAACAAAGTTATATATTCTGGGTGAATGAGTGTGAAAAAAGCCTTAATAGGTGGAATGGACAGATCACGATCTCTCGTTGTAGTCATCCAGTTGTAACGGGTGGCAGGGGAAAATGGGATTACGCAAAGTCTATAAGATGAGGAGTTAAAATGGAAATAAGTGGAGGGTTGTGTGGGAAAACTTTGTGCTGCTCTCCTTAACCTGCAACAGACCATAGCCGCCCTCATCCATTGCCACCTAGGCGAAAAGGCCTACGCGTTACGTCATCGTGAATGGATCCCGGACCCGCATCAACCGGCAAACGCGCTGACGTTTAACGAGAGTTGTCGAAACACGCGGGCGAAATGCCAACTGTCGATACCGGTTATAACGAAGTCGGTTATAAAGAAATAGCGGCTACAGCGAAGCGGTCGCGATTTCCCATTCCCTTTTGCACTTCATTATAACCGAAATCGGTTATAACGAAATAGCGGATGTAGCGAAGTGATTTCCGATTCCCGTTGACTTCGTTCTTTTAACCAGTCCTGACATAGAATAACGAAGGCCTCCGAACGCCCCACTCTTCCTCCGTGCAACGTCATCACAGTCCGACGGCGACAGCTCGGCGACTGGACCCGAGCCCGATTCCAAGCGCGCTTTTACGCGTTGATTGGACGCGAGGCCCAGCCGAGCGCTGACGCAGCGCTCGTGTACAATCCGCGTCTTCGCTCGATCTCATCGTGATGACGTCACAACTCCAGTGCGCAGGCTTTGATTGTTCTGGCTGGTGTTGCTTGGCGTCGCCGCGTGTGTGTGAACGTCGCACTGGTTTGGAGGCGCTAGGAGACACGCTGTCGACGATGTCGACGCTAGGTAGTGATGATGTTAGTGATGATAGGCAGTGTTAACTAGGTAGTGATGACTAGTGAGGTCATTATGGGAGGAAAAACGCACGCCTCGCCTTGTAGGTGGTATTGCTTCATCCCACTTCGACAGTTGATTCACAATAAAAACTAGTGCCGGGCAATTAATCGGCTAACGTAACGATTAATCAAATAGCGTTTTAATCGCGATTAATTTTTTAACCGGATAATCGGTAAAAAAGTTTAACGAATGAAAAGAAAGTAAAAAATAAACACTTTAACCACGCAGACGTGAACGACTGCCCTTGAATAAGGGGTACACTTTAGATTTATTTAATTTTAACCAAAAGCGAACCGTAGAGGCGAGAGTTTTAATTCCAGACGAGTGCAGAAGGTTACACGTGTCTCGGCCACTTCAATGCCGCGCTAGTGTCCTTTTAGTGAAGCTGATTATTGTGAACGATTGAAGGAGGTCGCTCTTTCCGGACCACATCGAGGAACCTCTTCGCCTGCAGCTGAAGTAATATTCCGTGAGTGTGAGTGTCTTTGAACTGTTCTCAACTACGCATCCATGTGTATTCACAATCAAAGCTGTATATTTCGCCGTTTATCACATATTCAGCAAAGGCCCCCCAAAAATGTAATTCTGACTTTTTAAAAATACTATGAATGGAAATGAACGAGACGATTTAATCGATTAAAATTTTCTCATCGCAGTTCGACAGTTTATTCACACTAAAGGGAAGACGGATCGTGCATATAAAAAACAAACATACAAAACAATCGAACACAGCGTTTGTGTTGGACAACTGCAGGGTCTCTGCGGACATCGAACATGGGTGCTGGGTTCGATTGTTGTGGGGTACGTGGAACCCGTCTTCCGTGAGGATCAACTGTCGAAGTGCGGAGAGGAGTAAAGGTACACTATTAGTGATGACACTGAACCGTAGAGGGTGCTCTGTCCAGCCTTGCTTTCAGCGGAGCTCGGTGCCTAACCAACGTAAGGCCCATAAACTAGTAGATTCTTTACGCCATCTTCTTTGATTGAGCGAGCGTCAGAGATTGGATAAGAAACCCCGCCGAACCCTGACGCAGCTTTTGGCTACGTCAGCTGAGCACTGCGTCAGGAACACAAACAAAACGTCAGGGCACTTATACGCAACCCGTAAGGTGAAACACTGCGACAGCTGAGGTGTGACGTCGGAGCCGCTAAGGTTTCATTTCGGCAACAGATGGACTGAATGAAAATGAAACGTGCGAATGCGCACCCTAGAGTCCGCGTAGACGTTTCGTATTAAACCGAGTAACACACCGGACGAAAATTCCGTAGCGTTTGGGAAGCCAATGAGGGTGTATTTAGTAGAGAGCATTTCGTGAACCTGTTAAACAATTTGATTCGACACAAACCAGGACGGTCTTCTGGTAATTGAAGAAAACTTCGAAAATGGCGCGCCCAAGTTTGTAGTCCAGGGAACGACGAAACTGCATGTGTGTGCATGAACCGTTCCTTGTCGTTGGTGTGGCTGCCTGAACATCTTATGCAATGTTATTGGACACAAACTAACACCGCCTTGCGGTCACTGAAGAACACTTCGAAATCGCGGACTCGAGTTTCGAACGCGTAGCTCCGCCTACTTTCACGCCCGTAGTTTCGCCGGCTTAACGCACACCTATATTTTTACTTGTTTCATCGCCCGAGAACCTTTCTGACATATTTAGCAAAAACGCTTTGTTTCGACTGTTTCCATTCTCAGCGGTCTCATGTTTATGTTTCTACATGCCGTCGTGTTGTCACGTGACATCACCCTGTCACGTGATGTAATTACATCACGTGACCCCGACGTCATTAAGTCGCGTGACATCACTGTGCAACGTGACTTGACATGACACTGTCACATCGTGCTGTCAGCTGACGACAAGTAACAGGTGACGTCAGAGACACGTGATGTGCAGCGTGACGTCAGCGGCGTGACGTCAATGTGGAATGTTTTTGCGGAGTGTCGAAAATGGCCCTCAATAATATGGAGCACAGGTCGACGGCGCGAAACCCTCCAACTGTCCCACTAACTGCTATCGCAGTAATAATTCTTGTTGTTGTCGTCCGTAAAGGTTTGCTCTCAATTGAACTATTAGACGTGGGCCGGTTAGATCTCTTCAAGAGAAACCCTAAAACCAGAGCCGAGAACATTTTTCCGAGGATTATAACTTTAATCATGATTGGGGAACGAAAAAAAAGAGAAAAAAAACAACAAATCCCTTACAAAAAAAAAAATGTCATTGTGCGCATTTAGAGCTGGCCGCTCTCTGCCCACACGCTGTTTTAATTATGGGGCTTGGCAGCGCACGTGACCCGCTCGTGCCCGTCCGGGACGACGCAGCGCCCCTTGCCAGTCCAGTTGGGACACGCGCACCAGCTTGCGCAACCCGTGTTGCTGTGAGGCCGTACATCCAGCGTGGATCCCGCGGTGGTCGCGCGTGCCAGCCTCGTTAATCTGGACCCGGACGAATAAACTCGGTGGTCGCGGACGGCCCTGGTTGCCGCTCGCACTTCATTCACCTGCAAGCCGACAGTGGAGCGGAAGGTGCTTGCTGTACCAATCGAAATTGGCACTTACACAACGTGGTAGCGCGGCTCGCGTATGCACGCCAGCCGTGGAGTGTGCGGTCACGTGGCACCAGACTGGCGGTTGATTGGTTCAGCGACCAGTCTAACACAATAACTATTGGACAACTCGGGCTCGAACTCTGGGGATCCATGCATCGTGACGCAATTTTCCCAGGTGACTGTTTCTTTGCCGCTGCTGGGAATGGTCCCTTTTCAGAGCCGTTTATACTAAGAGAGTGTGGTCAATAGGCAGAGCGTATTTCTCGCTAAAAAAATCCGATTTCGCGATAACACAAAATTTCCTTACTCCTTTCTCTTCTTCATTACTGAGAAATCGAATAGAATTTTTTGAGTCAGAGTTCGTAATGACGGACGGATGTAGTCATCTCCCCGTGGTTAGACTACGCTGCTGTGGTTGCCAGACTTCCAAAATCTCCTTAAGAAGGCCAGACTTCCTCAATAGAAACGTCCCTGACCCTTTCTGAATGCGGGCGCAATCTTGTACCTGCTGCGCCAATTATTTGTGTCCACCATTGTTTTAGGTTCGTACTCGCTTCATTCCCCAAAAGTGGGGACCGTCAACGTTGCTTAATGAGGTTTCGAAAAGGGTCTATTTTCTCGCTACGAACGGCTTTGGGTTGTAATAGCTAGCGTCAGTTGACCCTATGGGGTTAGTGTTGTGCCATCAACTTCCGTAAAACCCCCCTACCCCCAGAAAAAAAAAAAACAACAAACAAAGGAGAGAAAGAAAGGAAGTGGTAGAGTGCCTGGTTAGTGTGGCAGTTCACACTTGCCGCGAATGAGTGCGCTCGGTAATGACGGAGGATTTGAAGTGGGGTTGGGGAGGCGGTTTGCGGATTCACAGTGGGGAGTCTTATTGCGGTCTCATTTTTACTCATTGCTCCGGGCGTTGTGCGAGTGCTGGTTGTGCACGGGCGAGAGCCGCCTCGCAGTCCTCCCGTTAAGGACGGTGATTAATCAGAGTGGAGTGGGAAGGAAGTGGGGAGGCGAGCCGCGCGTTGGCTTTCGAATATTCTCACGCGGTTGTCCCGGGAGGTTCGAAGTGTGCGTGGGAGAGTCACTCCCTGCGTAACAATCGCTTTTGATGTCTTTTTTTTTTTTGCGAAAGAAAAAGGTGGAAGATTTTATTCGTTCCTGCTACATCCGTGAGAGGTTGCGCATGATAAATTTATTAATTTTAAAAAGGCCGACTTGTAAAATTTGCGTCATTTCTTCATTCGGATATAACTAAATGGCCGCGTGGCACTTTTGGGTTGTTTTCACGTATACGTCAAGTGCAGGGGCGGATTTAGAGGGGGGGGGGGGTCCGGATGTCCTGACCCCCCTCTTGATTTTTGCATGTGTAAAATTTAGGGCGTGAAACGAGGGAGAGGGGGAAGGGGTCCTAAACAAATGGTACGCTGACCAACACCTGACCCCCCCCCCTCAGGAAATTCCTGCATCCGCCCCTGGTCAAGTGTATATAGTCAATGTTAGTGGATGATCACTACCAGAGTGCAATCGCTCTGCGTATTTCTTAAAGAGGCCAAGTAATCCTGGGGGGCTATGTTCGACAAATGTTTCGTTTCTTCTAAAAAGAAACGGAAGTGACAGAAATGACGATATCGCGTCTGATTGGCTAGAGGCTCAAATGACGAAAGAGGGAACTTCCGTCATTTGAGCCGCTAACCAATCAGACGCGATATCGTCAGTTCCGTCACTTCCATTTCTTTTCAGGAGAAACGAAACATTTGTCGAACATAGGCCCCGTGGTCTATACAAAATGTCCTACACTAAGTATTTTTTCTGTTGTTTCATTTTGTTCCTTCTCTCTGAGCGCTTCCACCGTCTTATCTTGCTACGCGGGCAAAAACTGAGGGAGAGGTGGAAACGAGAGAGCGCGGGGGGGGGGGGGGGGGGCTGTCGGAACAGCGATCTCTGATTGGAATGATTAGCGGGTTGGTGATAGTGACATGCTGAACGGAGTCGTTCAGCATGTCACGACGTGAGGAGGGCATGTGTGCCAGCTCTCCATCCATCGCTTTGTTTAGCAGCGAGATAGCGTACATGTGCCGTTTTAAAGCGAGTTTGTAAATACCTGGATAAGATAGGCAGATAGGCAGTGTCGGGTGCTTTTGGTGGTTCGGCGGCTTTATAATTCTTCATATAAAAATTCAGTTGTAAGTCAGCGCCTGTCGTGTCTAAACCTTCTAGCTGCATACTTCGTCATTTTACAGCAACACTGTATACAGTATATGGCTAGGGTTTCGTGAATTTTTCATGTGCGTTATCAAAAACTCGCAGCGCCCTGTCTTTTTCGCCGTTCCAAGCGCTTGCATGCCTAGTTTCCTTCCGCTCTCCCGGGGTGGCGGTCCCGTCGCGCGTGTCTCCTCTCCGCCGGGTGCCGGTCCCGACACGCGTGTCTAGTTTCTTCCGGCCCCTCGGGGCGGCGATAGTCGTTCACGCGAATGTATATGGAAAAACCAGAAAGACAAGTTGGCGTTCTCCATTTTCAATTCATTTATCTTCTCTCTTCGTAATCCGAAGGGCACGTATAGTCCGGACTCCCGAAGAGCTACGGCAAAGACGGCACCAAGAATGTCAGCGGCGGCGGCGTCGGGCGGCAAACACCACCGACCATCGTGGAGAAATGAGTTCGCACCTTTGTTCAAAATTTTGTGTCCCGTCTGTGTCGTACGCTAAACAGCTTCACTGGTCATCTACCTTCACAAAGTGGAATGACTCATTATTTTTTTTGCGCTTTTTTTCGTTAGCAAAGTTAGCTAATGCCTTTGTCTCCACTGTAATAGTTGAACGTGAGCGCCAAACGCCGGATGCCGGAGTTCCGCGTTCGAACGCGTTTGACGAGCGCAGTGGAGATAAAGGCTGCTAGCTTTAGCTCTACCCCCTAATCCTTCCAACCAGAGCTTGGTGTTTCGACGTCCCCTCCGCGCTCTAATCCCCTCCTCTCTCTCTGTTTCTCGGCGCATAAGAAAGCCGAGGAAATAATCACGAAGCGATTGAGAAGTTTGAACAGAGTAAGTCACGCTCTGAGCTTCTTTTAAGCTTCCGTTGCTATCAACGTTACTAAGACACTCAGTTGGGAAAGTCAGCCTTGAAACTTGGGTCGCTGGCGTCCACCGAGACCGAGCAAAATACGATAACAGCACCATCTTTTAGCGACGAGTTGAAACATGAACGTTGCTTTATATGGCTACTGCTAGAGTCACTCAATGTTCCCAGAGTACCGAAACTCCCAGGCTCGAGGTGCCAAGATGGCGGCTCAATCTTTTGTCTTTATTGTGATCCCCATGAGCTTTTAGAAAGCATGTTTTTGAGTGAAAACAAACAGACAATGTTCTTTTTGTAGGGACGGCAGGCGAGTGATGTTTTCTCAAATCTTTAGTTTACAAAAATTTGCGACGCAATTAATATTGTTTTTTTTTTATATAACCATGTCTCACCAGTGGTTTCAGGTAGTGCGACCCAACCTGGGTGCATCCTAACTTCGGTAGTAATTCGCGGTGCGTCCGCTTGGAGACGGGGATTGGCATTCCTGAAACACTTTAAACCGTATATGTTTCGTCGCCAAAATGGCCGATTAAAGCTAAAATTGAAGTCACAGCTGGACGCTATCAAATCCGGTACTCCGTGCAGTCCCCCGAGTGGCCGCTGCGGGAGAAAAGGCGGTGTTGCGATCGCCATTAGCTCGGTTCTCGAGTACGGATCGGTGCCACTTTTTCAGAGCAGGTTCTATGGCAGTTTCCCAACTGAGTGGTTTTAGTAACGTTGGTTGCAATAGACCTTTGCATCGCTCATCACCCGGGCGAAAAATGCTGAGTCACTGAGCTGTGGACGCATGCGCAGCGACCGATGTACCGCACAACAGATCAACAGCGCATGCTCAGAGGGCGTTCCACAGCCCAGCAGACAAAGATGGCTGCGCGCAGAAGGCGATTTTTGCGAAGGTCTATACTCCGTTTCGTTTTAAGTTTGGCCGCAGCCGACGCTACAATACGACGTAGCTGATCGAGCAATGCTAAAAGTGCATCGTCATGGTGCTCATTGCCTTTGTGTATTTGCTATCGCCAACTTAACCAATCACGCAGAGTGATTGCACCATCATCTTGCGCTTTTTATTGTGTGTGATTGGTTCAGCCGTTGCTATCAAACCCACAAAGAAAAAATGAGCGCCGTGACGATGCATTTTTAGCGCCGTTTGATTGGTGTACCGTTGGCTGGCTGCTCTAAGAGTGAAAGGAAGTATATTGTCCCTAACTTTAATCCCTCCTCTCTTTTAACGCGAAACTGCAAATCAGCACTAATCAGGGACACGTTTCGTATACGTACAGTGGCCTAATTTTTTAACAATATCAAGCGAGCGTCGCCCGCCGGGACGGCCAGCGCCGTGCCGCGGAGGCGTGCGGCGACTCGGGAGAGATTACGCGCGTGCGCACAAAGCTCTTTCCGTTGCGAGCGTCGTCTGCTAGCCTATTCCGCTGCCCGCACTCTGCCCCTGTTCATCATCTGTTGCATAGCTAACCGCTTTAAAGGGAAGCTGAAACACTTCTTGAAAAAAACGAGTTAGAGGTGAATTCTGGCGTATTTGTATCCCGTGAATCTGAATATCACATTCGCTTTCCCCGAAGATGCAACTAGAAGCGAGAAAACGCGAAAAACATCCGACCAGTCGTGACGTCATACTAGGATATTTGAGCCGCCAAGCGCGTGTCGCTCGTGTGGGCAGCGCGTGCAATGACAAGCTTACCAGGTATATTTTTCCGCACTGACGGCAGTCACGACGTCTCTTTCTGACCTTTTTGAAAATAGCAAAAGTGCGCGTGCATAGCTTTGACAGGCGCTGAAGATGCGCGAGAGCAGAGATTCCGAAAACTCCTAGTGTGACGTCACGCCCCGGGAAGGAGGGGCTTCGGCGGTACTTTAAAAATTAATTTCTGAAGCATCCGTGCACCAAATTGAAAAATAATCTTGATATTCCTGATCCTGGAGGTAGAATGAAGGCCATTGAAGTCTTTTTTTCTCAAATACAAAACCGCTTCAGTTTCCCTTTAAGCAAAAGTCAGAACAGCGCTTGCTTGCGTGATACTGCTCAGGCGGGGCATAAACCGCGCGTCATCTCGAGTTTAATTTAGCTTTTTTTATTTCATGTTTGCGTTTACTTTGTGAGCACCAACAAAAAACAAAAAATACGGTGACGCGACAAACTGAATGCAACGTTCCATTAAACTATATACCGCAGCCAATGCTACGAGCCATCAAAACGAATCCAGTGCTTTCACCCTGCCACGTGACATCGTGCTTCCCCGTGCAGTTGTACTCAACGGGAAGGCCACGTGACACACTTTTAGCGATGGACTAGCCAAGATGGCTCGTGGCGTCGGCTGCGGTACAACATAAAGTGAAACTTAGTATAGACAGGGTTTCCGCTTGGTGTTTTGAAATATCAACTGCGTTGTTGCTGTCGTCAACTAGCATATCTAGCCGGATGGTCACTTTTCTTTGACCAGCGGGCGCGCGCACGTTTTTATGCCTCCTCGAGTGCCCATAGAAACACGGGCACGTATTGTGAGAATGTCGATGGGCAGCATGACGCAAAGGGATGTAGCAACAACAGTCAGGGTTACACAGGCTACCGTCAATAGGCGATGCACTTCGATATTGCAAGCGACCTACCCTCCTTTGCTACGATGCAGGGGCTGTGTGCGATCAACAGAGCAGACTAGCAGCAGGGTTGGGCAGTATCGCGATACAAATGTATCCCCGCGATAGTATTTCAGAAATATATTTCGTATCTGTATTTCTGTATCGCGATAGTATTTCAGAAATATATTTCGTATCTGTATTTCTGTATCGCGATACAATTTTTTCACCAGTATCTGTATTCCTGTATCGAAATACATTTGGAATGTTTCTTTGTATCGCGATGCAATCAGGATTAAATGTATTTCGTTACATTTCTTGAAAAATACTCCCCCCCCCCCCCCGCGAAAAAAAAAAGTCCGAATGAATTTTTTTTTCTTTTTAGGGAACCAGGGTCAAGGAGATGCTGGGGCATTGTTACTATGCTGACCAAGGTTCCTTCCGATTGTCCAAGCTATTTTTCTATGCGGTCTCTTCTCTCTTATGAAGTGTTGCGAAGTCGTGGACTCGACCGAGGTGGCGTGCCAGAAGTGGAGTCGGGGCATCTTCTACCGCAGGTCCTTAGGTAGAGATTTCTTGAGCCACTTGTTTGCTGGCATCCAATAACCGCTGCTAACCGTCTCTCTTGCCTTAGCGGACACAGTACACCCAGCCGGCAAAGCTGAGTCATAGTCCGTTGCAGCACGAGCCTGGCGGTGGTTGACTTGAAATAGTAGGATGACTCACGCTGTTAAGTTTAACAGTTATTCGAATGCGTATGCGGCTGCGCCCGTAATATTGCACGGCTCAAGAGTACGTCAACAGCCGACGTCAACGTGACCCGCTGCTCTGGTGATCCGACACCCAGGAAGGAGGCCAGACGTGGCCTCGCTGTGCCGACCTAGACGTCGTACACCTGCGGCTCGTCTCGAACGCGCTGTTTCTCGGAGAGCTCCCATCTGTGCCGGCAATATCGGGTCGCGATCCACGAGGTCTCTGTTTGGATGATGATAGGCGAAACTTGAAGACTGCAATCCATGCGTCGGTGGCGGAGGGTCGGGAGGAAGGACCTTCACAACAGGGATGCCACCGTATCGTTTTTTATCCGTAACAGAAGATAAGACATGTGTCCCAGGATGCTTCAGTTGGTCCAATAGTCTCAAATATTCCAAATGGCACTGCCTGGGTGATCTTCAACGAGGTAACCTAGAATGAAGTACGTGTTGTCCTTTCATACAGCAGCGTGGTATAGTATCATGTTCAAGGCCACACCTACAGATAAAGAATACCAGTTCATTCCACCGTGACGTCATGTGATCAATGTTGACAGGGGCGTCCTTATTGAAGAGGGGCGTGGTGACGTTTTGATGGGATTTAGGGTGACAGAATTTATTTAGAGGTCGAAGTATTTTCGCATCCCTCGTCAGACAGACAGGACGACAGGGAAGGGACCGCGGTCAGTCCTTGATGGAACGTTTTTTTGAGCCCATTGAAGACTTTTGGTCGTCCAAAACCACTACCTTTAAGGCGAAGTGCCAAGCCTACGGGAAAGGAATTTCGTGATAAAAAGCTTCCACTTAAAACTTCAAGTTTCACCTCAGTTGGCGTCTCAAACAAATTTGAAAAATGTATTGCGGTATCAGTATTTCTGTATTTGTATTTCTGCCCTCTCTATAATGTATTCCTGTATTTGTATTTCCAAATACTTTTTGCCTTCATTTAAAATGTGTTTCCGATACGTATCGCGATATATTTTTACAGATATATTTTAGTATCAGTATTTTAGCTACTATTTTAATGTACCCCAGTATTTGTATTTCCAAATACATTTTTGAGTATTTCTGCCCAAGCCTGACAAGCAGACGACGCTCCCACAAGAAAGGGCTTCGTGCGCACGCGCTTAATCTCGCCCGTATCGCCGCACGCCTCCGCGGCACGGCACTGCCCGCCCCGGCGGTCGACGCTCGCTTGATATTATTAAAAAATTGGGCCACTGTAGATGCAAATAAACCCTTTTTTTCGCCCTCTTTATTTTGCTGAGTCACGTCCTACGATGCCACCTGCCGCGCCGTGTATGGGTCGTCGAACAGCTACCACACGTCCGCATTCGTTCGACGTCAGCGGGAAAGCGCGTGACGCCAATACCTGAGCTGCGGACAGCGCTGCTTTTTGCGAAAACCCAAATCGGGGCTGATGCTCGCCGGTCACATGAAAAGCTGTTCGCTCTAAAAGACTTCGTTAACTGAGTTTATGGTTTCCCCCCATTCCTGGCGACAGATGGCGATCGCCACCACGTCTGCCTTTGCAAGACCTTCGGTCGAGGCTGGAGCTCGGAGGAGCTGAATGAGACCCGAGAGCGGGGAGAAAGAATGACGGAGTGAGATTATAATTTAAATTAATCTCGTACCAGGTAGGAGACACCTATAGGCTCGTTTGGACGTGGGAGCTCGATGCACCGTTAACGTATTTCCTCTGGATCTCGCAACACGCTGTGAAGTCGCATTTTTTCCGCGCACGTTGGCCAAAAAATCCTGCGCCCCCTTTTCCCCTTTCTTGCCTAACCGTCATCACTAGTGGAACGAGGTAGCGCCACCTACATCACAAGCGCGACGCTAGAATCAGAATCAGTTTATTTCGTCTATATGTACAGACGACAGAGGCATGGGCAAAAGGTCAACACATGTTGGCTTGACAGGGCCCCACCCCCGTTTTCTTGGCAAGGCGACGCCAAGATGGACGCATCTGCCGCTTCAGTCGTTAAGCTTCAACATGTTTTTCGCTTTGGGTGGCGGGGGGGGGGGGGGGGTCCACTAGCGATGACGTCCTGCCCAGACCTTATCTCCACGATACTCCCTCCAGATGAGGTGTTGTTACGGGGCGTAGGATGCGAGTAAGGCGGTTAGAACCTCTCGGAGTCCTCTGACAACAAGAATTGGCGCGAATGTCGGGGTGGACGGGTGTCTGATGGCTGCCTGGAACGCGACTTCCACTGTTGTGCTTTAAGGATCTCATCTTGCCCATTGCATTGGAAGTGGCCCCTAACTGGCTACAAATGACGTCAGAGAAGTCGGCGTTTCACGTTGTCGGATGTCGCGATCCTGGCGGTTGCTGCTACAAGTACAGGCAAGAAAAAGTCCGAACGAACGCGAGTGTCGCTTTAGCTGCGGAGGCAACACTTCTGACTGCTGAAGCTTTCGCGAAGTGTCAAAAGTGGAAAGCGACATGCAGCAGGACAGGCGTCTGCCAAAAAAAACGCCACCGCTGCTGGGACACTGCCAGGGTCGTGGCTTGCACAGTCATAGAAGCGCGACGCCTACAAACACGCTGCGGTCTCAACATTCAAACAAAAGCGGACACCAAACAAAAGTGACGGAGAGCGTCTATAGCCAGCCGGCAACAGCCAGGCGGCGCCAGCAGAGTGAGAGCCCACGGTTGTACCCTGTCTCGTTGTAACTTGGAAAAGGGTGAACGATAAGCCCCACATTGCGTGCCGAAGGCTTCGAAATGCGTGACGTGTACGAGCGCAACCCACAGATATTGGAGCATGACGCAGCGCAAAGCCTGATACTTCTTCGGAGTAGAGGCGCGCTCCGGTGATACGCAGTCACGTTCCCATTGGCCCGCCAGGGCCGTAGCTTCCGCTGTACTGGCATGCTACTCGATCACGGCTTCCTGGGATACCCAGTATTTCTTGCTTCCGACACTAGGCTAAGCGGCGCCACCAGAGTAAAAGTTCACGTTTGAACAATGCAGCCGCCACTCCCAGGGGTACCCAATATTTATAGTTTCAGTCGCTAGATGGCGCCAAACCAAACAGCATTGCAGGTTGCCTATGGGAAAACTAGAGCCGCGTGGAAAAAGCGAGTAAAAAAAAGTACTTCTTTTTAAGAAAATGAAAAGAAAACAAACATTCTAAGCATACATGGTGGTGCTATAGCCAAATGTATCTTTCTTCACCGATTTTTATTTGAACCTCTTATACCGCAGGCTATAATCATAGGTATTTGTACTTTAGCATCAATCGCAATCCGTACCGTTTCCTTTGTCTGAATTCCCGAATATTGTTTTGTTTTCTTAGGTTCTTTTAGGAAATGCGTATTCGGTATTGTCGTTGGTCACTAGCGGCGTAAATGTGCAACACCCAACATTTGCCGTGCATGTGTTTGACTTGCCGTTACAGAATAAATAGATTAAAAGGGATTATTTTATTTTATTTAAACCTTTAATTTTACTTAAAAAAAAACAAAACACTGCATAAAAGTAATTCACGTTTTTGTTTTTGTTTCAATTGACGTGTGTTCGGGGAGTACGTTCGATACAATATCCTATTATGTTTATGTTAGTTCTTTTCACTTGAGCAGCCCAATGATACGCTGTCCTTTTGGGAGTCCTTGTTTTTTGTCTTTCGCAAATTCTATACGGACATTTATTTACTGGCGGAAGTAGAGGAACCATATCCACGCGAATTGCGAATTGTGGTGTCGTGCTAGACGTACTCTGGTCCGTATTGATTTTGTTCATTCCCTGTTTTGGAAACGTCGAGAACATCGTGGACGCTGTCAAACAAAGCACTCAAATCAAACACGTGCGCGAGCTCGGTGTGTAAGCACTGCGTGGATGCCGCCTCCACAGGGGTTGCGGAGGAGACCGCCAAGGGGGAGGGGGCGTTGCGCTGTCCGACTAATAACACGCATCCATGACTCCCTCCAAGCGTGTTCCTAAAAACGGCAGGAAAGGAGGGGGGAATAATAGCGCAATAAAAGCGATCACGGCAAAATCTCATTCCTATCTGCTCCCTACATTTATCGATAGGAGGGGCTTTTTTCACAGAAAAGCAGTAATATGTTCTCTCGTTGACGACAAAAAAAAAAAAAAAAGGTAGAGTGGTCACGCAATCGCGCCGAAAACTGTCGGCGATGCTCTTACGCAAAATGTAAAGCCTCGTCTTACTACCTCGGCCTCCAGTAATCGTGAAACAAAGATTGTGATGTGAAGTGAGCTGTTTCAGTAAGAAGGCCATTCCGGTTGATTGCTGTTCTGTTTCCTTTTTAGGATTTTGTTTTGTTGAATATCAGTCGAATTCTATAAAAACACCGTCATAAAGGACCGTCACGAAAAACCGTCATAAATGATCGTGACGTCGTGATGTCTTGTGACCGTGTCTCGTCCGTTACGCCATGACGTCGCCTGACGTCATAATAGCGGGTGACACCGTGACATCACGTGACAACATGAAGCAGTGTGGCGTCACGACCATGTGACCTTATGACGTCACGTGAAGTTATACACACACACACACCGCATGTGCCCGACTCAATCACATCACATTCTGTTCTCTCTGGTCTTTATGAGCATGATCAAGCTAGTGTAAAATTTCTTGCTGCTACGATATCTAGTCTAAGATTAAAATATAATTTTTTACACTTTTTTTTTAAAAATTTAGTTCTAAGCTTGTTTTGATCGCATGCAACGCAACTAAAAGACAAGGCGTTGAGATGATATATTTGTGAAATCAGGCCTCAAGTGCGCCCGCTGGGATCTGGAGGCGTGTCTACTCTAGCTTACACTACAGTCTTCATTTGATGAAAGGAAAGCTGTTACTCGGAAGTCAGAATCAAGTTAAGAACGCCTATTGTCTACGGAAGATCCAACCTAGATTACACGCGCTACATTTCAATTCATTCGTCATGTCCACTGATGAATGAATACAAAGCCTAATTGACGATTTTTTTTATTATATATCATTAGGTGGCTTCAGGCTCTAATATAATTTTATTTTATTTCAAAGTAGCATCGTTAACAATCAATATATTGGTTAGAATGTTTCAAGAACAATTGAAACAACGCAAAAAAAAGTGTTTGGTAACATTTCTTTTTAACATTGCAGCCGCGACTTTGTTTACTTCATTGTATTAAAAAAAAACTTAATTCAGTGGAGATTTTTTTTTTTTTTTTTCAGCGCTCGAAACTTTTAGAATTCACGCGGTGATCAGTTTGGGCTACATGAAGAGTGTTACACTGCAGTTGCCACTTTCTGAAGGTTGACGCATGCTTGAATCACGCACCTCTGCCACAGTCTGACAAGCACGTCTTCATAATTCTCCACGACGACACGCATTTATTTATATATTTATTTCTTTTTACTTACTGCAGCCTCAGGGGTGAGGATTATATACAGAAATTATACGGCAGGAGTGAGGATTATATCCAGACAGTCAAGACATCCCAATCAACCCCTGTCACCGGCACACAGAAATTCGTGTGGCTGTAATGAACGGACGTTTCTTGGTGACAAATTCCACCATCCAAAAGTGTGAGGATGAAAGTTGCATTTAAACATAGTGCTAAGCGCATGAAACGGTGAAATATTTAAACCGTGGAGGCTCCTAGTTGAAGTTGGTTTGGGAAACTTTATATAGTTATATAAAGAGACAAAACGCGATGAGTTAATTATAATATGCAATCACTTTAGGTTGCTCACTACCAGGATCCTTATAAAGAGGACTTGGGCCTAACACGGGAAGGTTAAAGAAAGGAGAAACGTTTGTCATACCGACGACAAATAAAACGTCCTGAATTTTTTTTCTTCTTGGAACTGATTCGACTTTATTTATTTCAGAGTGTTTGTAGATAAACCAAATTATAGAACCATAATCACGGATTGGGCGAATTATTTAAAAGTTAAAAGCTTTGTATCCAGAGGTGTCACGTACTTAAGGTACGTAGCAGGTGTCCAAGTCTTTTCAGGCATTTGTTACATGTCATGTCAATGTGCTTTGACCAAGACAATTCTGGCGCGAATTCTGGCGCGAAGAGGAGGCCAAGGTATTTGTATTCGAAAACTCTTTCTAGGGATAAAGAGTCGAATGAATATTTAAAAAGAGAAGGTGATGAGCGCCAAAGAAAAGTTAGAAAAAAAAAAACGGTTTTACTTAAGTTAATTTGCCAGGTTTCACACCACGTACGAAAATTCGAAAATTAATTGTTAAAAATAGTATTATGATCATGGGTAGAGTTTATCGTGGGATATAACACAAAGTCGTCAGCGTAAAGCCGTATCTTAGAGAAGGGAGAGGCCTTCACTCGTTGCGACAGAATTCTAGAGGCTATGACGATCCAACTGCATATTGAGAAACGTGGATATATTAGGTTTAAAAAATCACAGCACTGTCCGTGTACCTGTTTTCAAAGAAAAACAAAAAAAACATCCTCATTACTTTAATATCACCCTTCGTGGTCACGCGCAGTAGGCAGCAGCAGCAGCAGCAATCCACCACTTCGTTTGCATCATATTTATGCCATTGCCAACCATATCAATGTGATTACAGTCGCCCTTTTGTATCCGTCAAACATTATTTAAACAACACGAAAAAAAAAAAGAAAAAAGAATCGGTTGAGATTACTGGCGATCGTTCTTGCTGCTGTTAACGTTACCGTCGAGTCTGGATGTCGCGGCGATGTGAAAAATAGCGGCTGCGTCCGTCGAGGGACAACAAGCAGCGTTGGCGTGCTGCATACTTTGCTCGCTTGTTGGCGGGTCGCGTGCCTGACGCTCACTTCTTGTTTCTTGGGTTTTGGAGCAGTCGACGTGATTGCCGCGGCGGCACTGTGGTCGATGTTCCGTCGAGCCCTCGGCATTAGATCCGGGTTGCTTACTGTGTTTTCTTTTTGTGTGTGTTTACGGCTTCGCGCTTGCTTGACTGCACGTCTTTTTTATTTATTTTTTGTTACAAAGAAAGAAAGAGGGGAGAGGCGAGTAAATACAAGAAAAAAAATAGTAACTGTGGCCGCATACAGCTTAAGAAACGGAACTTATTATCCTCACACATCTCGCCTCGCGATTCGTTTTTCAGCTTCCTTATGGGCTGATGCCGCAAGCTCATCGAGTGCCGAGGGATAGTGAGATGCTCAATAGCCGCCACACCCTACGTTTATTGAGCAGTGAGTGACGATTGTAACGACTAACGTATTTCTCAACAAGGAGGACGACTTTCATGCTCATATACGGTTACAGTTACTACAAACTGCGCACATACAATTACACATACTGCGAAGTTTCGCGGAGCTCAGCGTGACTTTAAGAGGAGTGCCGTTTGCGGGAGTGCGGAATAAAAAAAGAATGCATGGCAAATTGCTAGGAAATTGTGTTGAATGCGTGAAACATTCTGGCGTGACAAGCGTTTAGCGTTAGCTGAAACTCTTGGCTGCACCGATATGCAGTCGGTGTCACGTAATGTATGTTTCCCGCTAAATTTGGCGGGGAAGCTGAATTGGTGTGTAGGTCACGTGATACCAGGTTACGTGACGTCAATTTTCCCGCTAAATTTAGCGGGTAAACTGAATTTATGTGCAGGTGAAGTGACGTCATTTTTCCGCTAAATCTAGTGGGGCAACTGAATTGATCTTGAGGTCACTTAACGTCACTGTTTCCTCTATACCTAGCGGGGAAACTGATTTTGTGTAGAGGTCACGTGACGTCAATTTTCACGCTTAATCTAGCGGGGAAACTGAATTTATGTGCAGGTGAAGTGACGTCATTTTTCCGCTAAATCTAGTGGGGCAACTGAATTGATCTTGAGGTCACTTAACGTCACTGTTTCCTCTATACCTAGCGGGGAAACTGATTTTGTGTAGAGGTCACGTGACGTCAATTTTCACGCTTAATCTAGCGGGGAAACTGAATTTATGTGCAGGTGAAGTGACGTGATTTTTCCGCTAAATCTAGTGGGGCAACTGAATTGATCTTGAGGTCACTTAACGTCACTGTTTCCTCTATACCTAGCGGGGAAACTGATTTTGTGTAGAGGTCACGTGACGTCAATTTTCACGCTTAATCTAGCGGGGAAACTGAATTTATGTGCAGGTGAAGTGACGTGATTTTTCCGCTAAATCTAGTGGGGCAACTGAATTGATCTTGAGGTCACTTAACGTCACTGTTTCCTCTATACCTAGCGGGGAAACTGATTTTGTGTAGAGGTCACGTGACGTCAATTTTCACGCTTAATCTAGCGGGGAAACTGAATTTATGTGCAGGTGAAGTGACGTCATTTTTCCGCTAAATCTAGTGGGGCAACTGAATTGATCTTGAGGTCACTTAACGTCACTGTTTCCTCTATACCTAGCGGGGAAACTGATTTTGTGTAGAGGTCACGTGACGTCAATTTTCACGCTTAATCTAGCGGGGAAACTGAATTTATGTGCAGGTGAAGTGACGTCATTTTTCCGCTAAATCTAGTGGGGCAACTGAATTGATCTTGAGGTCACTTAACGTCACTGTTTCCTCTATACCTAGCGGGGAAACTGATTTTGTGTAGAGGTCACGTGACGTCAATTTTCACGCTTAATCTAGCGGGGAAACTGAATTTATGTGCAGGTGAAGTGACGTGATTTTTCCGCTAAATCTAGTGGGGCAACTGAATTGATCTTGAGGTCACTTAACGTCACTGTTTCCTCTATACCTAGCGGGGAAACTGATTTTGTGTAGAGGTCACGTGACGTCAATTTTCACGCTTAATCTAGCGGGGAAACTGAATTTGTGTCTTGGTTACGTTACACGAAGCTACGTGACGTAATTTTCCCGCTAAATTTAGCGGGAAAACTGAATTTGCGTTGAGGTCACGTGACGTCAATATTCCCACTAAATAGTGAGGAAACTGAACTTGTGTAAAGGTTACGTGGCATCATGTCACGTGATGTAACCTTTTCCGCTAAATGTAGTGGGGAAACTGAATTTTGTGTATAGGTCAGTAAGATGACGTCATGTGACTTTTGTAACACTGCGGGCGTTGCATTATAGGACGTCACAGACCTATCCACCAATTCAACTTTCCCGCTAAATTTAGCGGAGAAACTCAATCGGTGTTAAGGTCTGTGACGTCCCATAATGCAACACTGCACGCGTTGCTTTATGGGACGTCACAGGCCACGGCGACACGAAATGCGGCTTCCCGACTCACAACTCGTTTCTAGAAACGACCCACAAGTCGTTTCTAAAGATGCACAGAAGTGACGATCGCAGTGTGCACTAGAGAAACAGTCAGCAGAGGCGTACTATACACCAGCACACCGTATACAAACAGGCCCGCGTTTTCCCATAACGGATGTGGGCACTGCGCGTGCTCAGGAACCAGATTCGCGAGAGACGAAGCAACTGCGCATGCGCTATGACGACAGCAGCGCCACCGCACTGGCGTTGAGTGAGTCTATAGACAACAATATGAAAGGGTTAGAACGGAAAGCTTAAGTTTAACGAAGGTTGTGAGAGCCGTGAAACTGGAAAGAAGAAAGAATGTCTGTTTTTTTCATTATGTAGCTGATAGTGCATTAGTACATTGACAGGATAACAATCGTCCGATCCAGCGCCCGAGCGCGGCGTTCAAACCCTCTCCACGGCCTCTTACGTTCTTCGATTTAACAAGATTTAGACTTCCGATTGAACGACCACTGCTCGATGTTTGTGCTTACGTCACGCACCGCATGCAAAAGAAGTTCATTTGATCCCTAGACGTATTTGATATTTTTCTTTCATGGAAAGAGTTACATTGTTGCGGGGATTGAGAGGGACAATGGATCGGCCAGGCAGGGGCTGGCATTTGGGGCCTCTGACCTACACTAAAGTCACTGGATGCTAGAAAAGTAGCGCCAAGCTCCCCGTATGGTCACCATGTTGGTCCGTGAAATGAGGAATTTCTCCTTGACCCCTCCGTTCTTGGTGAGCCGATCTAAATTCACTGGAGACGGGTAGCTCTATGGAGACGTTTCTTGTATACCGGGATTTTGCTATCCACACACCGGCGAATCAAGCGTACATCTTCGTACCACCACCACATGCTGTGTCGGTGCTTGCGGGCACTGAAAATTATGTTTACTGCGTTAAAATACGCAAAGAGAACAATATAATTGTAAGTGATCCTTGGAGATGGGCATGGTTGATTAGTTGATTGCATACACTATGCCAAAGACGCTTATGTTGGCCCGAGGAACGCTTCCAGTACGATTATGCTCCCGTCTTTTCGCGACTGGTTTAGAATGACTCTCTGGAAGCTTCGAAGATTTGAACGGACCAGAGATGAAGAATTCCATGGTAACGTAGACTAATTAGCCAATCGCCTTGCGAGGTTTTGGTCGTCTGTATGTTAGTATCTGTTCGTGTCCGGCTAGCAGGTAGGGAAGGCAATGACGCTACTTTTCCAGGATCTAGCTTGACTTCAACCAACACCACCTAGAATAATCGAAGCCATGTGCACCAGCGTTTCGACATCCTCACAGTGAACTCGAGCACAGACGCAGATTGGTCACGAGTGCTTCGTCGACGTTCGGCTGGGCCTCTGGTCCAATCAATGCGTCAGGCTCGGGCCCAATTGCCGAGTTGGCGCCACGATGACGTGTGATGACGTCACACGGAGGTCGAGAGGGCTGTTCATCAGCTTTGATTACCTTCGGATGGTGCTGCTCCGACGAGCTTTCCCCAAACAGAGCGCGGAAAAAAACAACAACAACAAAAGGGTCGGGCCATTTGGGACAATGACGACAAAAGAGATATAGTCTATGAAGGTGCGATCGTGACGCGTGGAATCCCGCAGCTGCCGCTAATCGCCGTTTCGATTTCATCGTCCGTTTTGGGCACCCAGGTGTGGTCGACATGCGAGGATTGGCGCGCTGCACCGCCGCCACTATAGACCCGCTGTCGCATGTGTCTGTGTGTGCGTGTGTCCGGGATGCCCTGATTGATGATGCGCGCGAGGCGTCAGGGGGGGGGGGGGGGGGCCCCAAGGTGTCGGTCGTTAGCCCGGTCCCGCTTCGTCGTCGCTTGGTGCTCGGCTCTAGTGAAGAAACAATGACACGCGACGTGTGATAGCCGAAATTATTTCGAAGGTTTTTGTATAAATAAAGAAAAAAAATCAAATGAACCTACAGTCGGCGACAGGTTAAAAACCCAGCGGATGCTCCGTCTCCTCTACGTGCTTGTTGCCTTCCGGCGGGCATTGACTGCGCATGGGACAAAGTGTTTATTGAAAACAGAACGCTCGCGATCGAAGCGGACCATCTACTTGTACGCGTTACTCGAAAGAAAGTAACCGATTCCAATTACAATTACACTCGGATAAAAAGTATTTAATTAGATTACTTGATTACTTAGAAGAAAAAGCAATTTACTGTTACTTTAAAAAGTAATTGTTCCTTTTCCGATTACTTCAGAATTCCAAAAACGACAGATATTTCATCGGTTTGAAAATGGATCTTGCCTACTGTCCATTATTGGATTCGAAATTCCGGATTATATGTTACTTATCTTATGTAATCAAATAATTACAAACAATACTTAAAAGTAATTGAATACACGTAATTTGATTACTTATTTGCAACGAGCACCGTAAACTTCTGATGTTTCCCTGACTATTCCCAACTTTCACGTCGTATATGCGGAGCGCAAGTTCGTCTGCTTCTTGCGCCGGAGTTGTGGTGACGTCAAGAAAACGCCGAGCTCTGATTGGTTCTAAATTAATATTTGTGGGTAGACCTTGAGGCAGCTTGCTTTGAGGTCTACCCACTATCCTTCATTCAGAACCAATCAGAGCTCGGCGTTTTTCTGACGTCTCCACAACTCCGGCGCAAGAAGCAGACGACTTGCTCTCTGCATACGAAGCGCGCTGGCGCCTGTCAAAATGAATTTCACCTGGATGATCGTTGTAGCACAGCAGTACGGGCTCGGTCTGCGACACATACTCTAGTTTTACTGTACACGAGCACTATGAAAGGCTTACTTTATTTTTTTTTTTTCGCCAGGAAGGTGTAAGCTAGCACCTTCACGATGAAGCCGATCGTCCAGGAGCTAGGGAGCACGATTATCACACAGCGGTACCACCATCGCTGAAAGTTGCGAATAATGAGATGTTCGTACTTGGGATGTGCGCTCTTTGTTTTCTAAAATGCGTTCGGGTTCAGCGTTCAGCATTATAGGATACAACATGCACGTAGCCAGGATTTTGATTCGGGGGGGGGGGGGGGGAGGGGGGGGAGGGGGGGGGGCGTAGGGAGAGGAGGCCCCAGCAAAATAGAAGATTTCGGGAGGGGGGGGGCAGGCCCCATGCCCCCCCCCCCCCCTCCCCCCTGGCTACGCGCCTGAGATACAGTACTGTGTTCCAGTGATAAAAGGGCCCTCTGTAGGCAGAGGAGGGCATGTTAAGTTAAACAGCGTTTTTTGCTCCCATTTGATTTGTGATTTAATCTCCACGATTGCGGAATAGCCGGAACCAATGAAGCAGAGTGGTTTGTTATAGCATAGCCTCCTGTATACTGGAAAGCAAGTCAAATTGACGACGGAAAAATAGAGCGCCCGGTCGGGGGAACAGAGAGAGGATAAGCGGGCAGAACGGCATACGCAATGGTGAGCTGGGGGCGAATAAGAGACCTTAAGGCTGAACTCCATGGGACGAATTATGTGGCGAATAACTGGCGAACGCCGCCCAACGGCACGCTCACTTTGCGCGCGACGTAGCAGCCACAGTGTTGATTCCACGCGCAGAGCAAAAGCCGCCGGGCAAAATTCGTCGGTTATTCGCAGCATATTCGTCCCATGGAGTTCAGCCTTTAGGGGTGACCTCTCATCAGCGCCAGCGGTCCTAGCGGCCTCTCCCCAAAACAAATTTGTATTTCTTTTTTTCTGTTTCGCTTTTTTCTCCTCTTTCAAACGTGGTGGCGGCGAGGCAACGCACCGCTGGCGGCAAAAAAGAAGAGGAGTGTTTTCGGATTTGACGGCTCGGGCTGTGGTGGCGCCACCAAGAGATCCCCTCCAGGACGCCGTGGGTGTCCTCTTTCTCCGCCTCTCCTCTCCCTTTTTACGTGACCGTTTTTCGTTGGGTTCTGACAGGCTTTCTAGTATAAGGGAGGCTATGGTTAAAGTGAGCGTCAAAGTACTCTTTTTTCCATCCTGACTTGTTCATTGGGAGCCACACGAGGGCGGATAAGATCAGAAAATCATACACGCGGCGAGGAATATTGTTCCAAAGTGCATCTTTGACGCATAGGGACGCAGGACGGTACACACCAATCAAGATAGAGAACAGGCAGGAAACGAGTGATGACGAGGCAACTAAGCTCATGCCGTCATTGGTTGAGGTCGGGAGAAAACAAAACGCGTGGGCGCACCTGACAAATAAACAAACATACCAAGTGCGCAAGAAGAAGACGAACTCGCAGGCCATAAGCCATTTATTTAGTGTATAAAATATCCGTCATTAAAACTACGCGAATTCATTTCCTTGAACCAGACCAGCATGAAATAAACATTAGAACTTTGTATCAATTCAGTCCTTAGTGTCGAAAAGCGATTGTTACTTACAACTTTGGTTATTAATCAGAAGGCTAGAAATCCCACCCCTCTGGTTATTTTTAACTTGTTTTTGCGAGCCTCTGAGTACGACCGAGAGAGACGACACCTGGGTTGAAACCTCTTAAAATTTCTTAGGACGAGGGAACACACTGACATTACGGCGCCATCCATGCGGTGACCCTGGAACTGCATTTCACAAGAGTGAGGGTTTGGCGGGATTTCCGAGATCAAATGTGCGTAATACCTATAAGAAAGGCTCGTTTATAACGTGGACAAAAGTTTTTCGAGCCAAGAAAGAAAGGATAATGCGCGAGAGAAATAGAAAATATGCCGGACCGCCAAGCTCACATTGCTACCCAATAGATGATGCCAGTGTGTCCTCTCATTGTAAGAGGTTTCGAGTCACCCAGTTCTAAGAGGTCGCAAGAGTGTGAACGGGCCTTTAGTGTTATCTTCCGCCACATCCTGATGGGAAACTCTATGTCACAATGGAGCGATTAGTGTTGGGAACAAGATTGTCTATAGACCGACACGCGGGCTTGACGTCACGGAGCTGCGGCGGCGCTGCGATCGCGCCGGAGCCGGCTGGTGTGGGCAAAAAGGCGCACGTTTCGCATGGGCGTCATAGCATTTCAGCATGCCGCGAAGCTGTTTTGTCAATAATTGCACCGAAATGCACAAGAAAAGTAGCGGAGTGAGTTTTTACGAGTTCCCAGCAGGCTCTGAAAGGCATATATAGAAGGTGGATAATATCCGTGGGTCGAATAGAATGGTCGCCTCGCGCGAACGACCGTTTGTGCAGCAAGCACTTTCTTGGTGCGGCTTCCATTTCAATCTCCGTCCCGAGGCTTGCTTATCTGCAGGGAAACCGTCGTCTGATCAAGGCCACCCGGATTTTGTTCTCACGGTGTTCGTGCACAAAGCACCGGCCAAGCGCTCGTCGGAGGCTCGCTGCACCCGTGCTACCCAGCAGAAGGGGATCGGCGACAGAACGGCAGTGTTGTAGGCGTTACCGAAAAAAAGTAACGAAATACGTTACTCGTTACTTTCAAATAAAAGGTACGCGTTACCGAGCTACGTTACCTAAAAATAAAAGGAACGCGTTACCGCTACCGATAAAAAGTAACGCACGTTACTTCTGCGTTACTTTTTAAATTATGATTTAATACGTTTTATGGTTTTGACGATACAGGTATGCATAAGCTCATATATCAAGAAACATCATGTTCATGCAGAAACTGAACATAATTACTTTATCTCTTTTTACGGTTTCACCTAAATACTCACGAGAAAAAACGCAAAGAAAATCATGGCTTGACGCCTAAAAACACGGAAAAAAATTGAAGCAATTTCTTTAAGACTTGGGAAGTAGTAACGTAAGGACGTTACCCGTTACTGTTTCGAAAAAGTAACGAGTAGGTTACTACGTTAATGAAAAAAGTAACCCGTTCCTGGTAACGCCGTTACTTGTAAGGTGTTACCGCCAAGACTGCAGAACGGACAAAGCGTTACCGCTTGTCATGCCTTGTGGTCATGAGGGTAGAAAAAATATCATACCTTGACTTCAAGACGCTCTGTGTATTTAATCAATTATTAAATACACTTCCGTTGACGCACAGTCTGCTGATCCCACCGGCAGTGCAGAAACCGACTCGAAGGCATCGTAGGCCTCGAGAGACTTGTACGCCTGCACCGTGCCGGCCGTGAACTGGCTTGGCGAAAAAACTAAATAAACGACGACGTGAGCCGTCGACTTCGGTGGCATCAACTTCACGTCGGCAGTCCAGCAGGCCTTGTGTACGGCGTACGAATCCTCGTAGGCAACGCCGTCCACGCACAGTTTGTTTCGGTACCGCTGCCGTTCAGGCTCGGGTAGCGAGCTCAAATAGTCGGGCATAGCATACGACATACGTTGTCAGGAAATACTACGCACAAATAAGGCTAGGAGCGTCCCTACAACGTCAAAAACGAGCGCACGCCACACAACGCAATGGCGAAAACACGGAGAGCCGGCCCGCTTTTGCCCACACAGCTACCGCGCATGCGCGGCCTTCCGGCCGTGTTGGTAAACAGAGCCGCTCTGCGTGTCGGTCTATACACGAACTCATCTCTGTTACGTCACGGCGCGGTGGTGGTGCGTCGGGCGCACTTCCGGTCTGGGGCTGTGGGCGGAAGCGGCCATAGGGCACGTGCATTCTTGCGTTAATCCGGAAGAAACCGGGCAAAAACTTGCCTTCTCGTCAAAACGCCGCGACTGGGTCTCTACCAAAAGAGTCGGGAAAGGTTTGAAGGTCAGCTTGCATGCGTTTTCTGCCTGCTCGGTTCGTCCGGGAACGTGAACAGGGGCCGTTAAAAAGGAAAAATAGACGCCGTCGGACCATGAATGCTTGAGCGGAAAGCACTTTGGATTGAATTCACGGATACTTGTGATCGTCAGATTTATTTGCTTTGTTCCAACATGAACGCGGGAAAGCCGTCACGTTGCACGGACCACCTGCGGACTACATTCAATGCTTCATCCCGTTCAAACGGCCGCCACATTGTTCGAGCTATCGTCTGCTCTCTAACGTTCCTGCTTGTCGTCTGCTCGTTCAAACGACAGCGGCCCGTAGACCAAACGTTGACCCGGTAATTGCGATAAGAAGTGCAGACCTCAAAAGACATTAAAGTTTGAAGGTGGCTTCGGGTAAGTGGGGTCGGTGTAAACAGAAGATAAAAGGAGATTTTGATAATTGTTACCAGTGGCCATCACCGACTTGCTATGCCTGATTCACTCGGTCCGATTCTGCTTGCGATTTTCAGTGTCGATGTCGACATCTCAGTTACGGTTCAGGCTTTTGCAGCCCGAGCGACGTCATGACTGAAAATAGCGAGCAGAACCTTGCCATGTGAATCAGACTTTATCGTCCATTCTGCGGCGTCCACACGTAATAAATCGCCGCATGTTGCATTATTCACGCCAAGGTTTGCGGTGTGACGAGCCTCGTTATTTTCGGTGAGGACGCTCAAGTAGTAAGGCATTGCCAGGAAGACGTAGCATCAACAATTCTAACGCGAAAAAGATCGCGGGGACTCACACCAACGCCGACAACGTCCCATTCCAATGGTTTGTTTATGGGCGACGGCGAGCTTCTTGCCCACACCCCCATCGCGCATGCGCGGCGCCGGTGGCGTCCGCGAGGGCGCTCCGGTTTGTTTGTAAACTGTTGTTTGTTTGTAGATTAAACAAAACAGTTATTGCCAAAGAAAGCATTTATGACAATTCTAGGGGAAGCTCATTGTTGTTTGAGGCAAGGACAGGTGTTTTGCGAACCAGAACATACAGAGCGAAGTACCAGGAAATGGACACAGTGTGCGCTGCTTGTGGAGAGGAGGACGAGACGGCTGAGCACTTGATACTCTACTGTAAAGGGCTTCACCCTATGCATACCGAAGACAACATAGATTTAATAAGGTCATTGGGTTTTAGAGACAGCGAAGGAAAAGTGGATTTCAAGACAGTAGAGATTACCAAGCAAAGATTAAGTGAATGGTGGCAGAAAGCGAGAGAAAACTAGGCATTTTCTTATTAACTGATGGCAAGGGAGATTTATAGCCTCACTTTCTTTTCAGTACAGAGTGAATATAGTTTTCACATTTAAATATTCTAAGCTTAAAGGGTAAGACAAAATGGCTAGGTGGCGTAAGCTACCGCCCGATCCAAAGGGCTCAGCCGTATTCATCCATCCATCCATCCATCCAAACATGAGTTGGTGTATACCACAGTTCTTGAAACCCAGCTATACGAGGCACAAACTGGCGCCATCTATCGGGAAAACGTGGGGCACTTGAGATTTGGGTATAATATATTTTCGCGCATCATTTACTCAATGTTCGCTCGAAAAAAATGTATTGAAGGCGTTACACAAGTCCATTCCTCAAAATACGTACAGTGTACTCAACTGTTAAATATAACGCGGGAGCGGTGGCCGGAGAGACTGCATGCGTCATCTACCGGCTCACTCTGGCAGCTTATGCCGCTGTTGTTTTCCGGAGTTACACCACCAACTTCGAAACAATCGCCGATGCGTGACTCGGCGATGAAAAAAAAAAAAAAAGAAATGTCGCTTTATGATTTTGTTTTTTGTTGTTTAAAGAAGGTGGCTTTTATGAGAGAAGCTGCAAGATCACCGACATATGGTAGCCCCGCATAGTAAATGCGTAGGTGTGACTTGGCAATAACAACAAAACAAACAAGTGAAAATTTAAAGCGTGGGTGATAAAGAAAGAAGCGAGGAGGTCATGCGCTAATTGCATCGGGGAGTGGCGGCAATCGCAAGAAGAGCCACCTTATTCTAAGCCACATCATTGGTTTATTCGCTAGACAGCTCTGATATCAGTTTCAGCCACCGCTCCCGCGTTATATTTAACAGTTGTGCACACTGTACATTTAAATTTTAATTTCGCAACTAGTGAAAATACAAAAAAAAATCGCTCAAGTGGAATGCCGTTTTAGGGAACATTTTTATAGGTTGCGCCAGGTTTTCTCGTCTTAAGATATTACAAGAGGGCGTAACGCAGCCGGTTGTAATGAAACCCCTCTACAGGAAAAAGTAGCGACATCCTTCGAAGAATGCCGTCTGCTATCTTCAAGCGCTCCAGGTGGCACTACCGTCGACGCGCGACTGCGAAAGGGCAAGAAATAAAAATACAACGGTGTGCACGAGAGAGGAGGAGGGAAGAGAAAGTCCTATTTTGACGGAGCGCAATGGATGCTAGAAGCCCATGTCGCTAATCATGTAACGCCGAAAGCGCAACGTCACGGCTTTGATTGTCCTTCTTTGAGCATATTCTCTGCAGCTCATCGGATCGAACGCAGAAGGTACATGGTGATAGTGCGCTTTTAATTGGTGTGAATGTGTTTAAGAGTTTTTTTTAGACTGACTTCGTTCTTACTCAAGTTGAAAGCAAGCATAGACCTTTCCAGCGGCAGTCTTGAACGAAGCAATTTAAAGCGCGCGTCCCTGGTTTTGAGAGTGTACATCGGTGTTGCCTGACTGTGCTGGGCTGTGAGTTTCTTCGTCAGTAGGCTGTGGCAACCTGCGTAGGCGCGATTCCGGACGCTGGTGGAGGCGAGATTGCCTCGTTTTACTTTTTGTTTTGTGTCATATGGCGAAGAGAACTTTTCGGAGTTTTTAAGAAAGCATTGCATTATTTTTGGGAACAAAAACAAACAAATGAAAGCTATTTTTGGCGAGTCCGTGCGCGACAGAACAAATGCAACTGGAATGTTTGTTTCACCTTATGTTGATCTTTTTAACGGCACCATACACTCAGCCGTCTCAATCTAATAAGGTCTTAAGTGCCTATAATTTGACCACACCACAGAATAGCCGAACTGCATGGACATTCTCCGCTCACAACATGAACTTCAGCGAGTCTCATCAATCGAACAACATATATGGTACGTACCTCACGGTGCCGCGTTATCCGAACAGAATTTGAGAAAGGTTTCAAATAACACAGCGTATCCAAAATACAGTGTCGACGATAGCCACTTCACGACGATCGGACGGATTTTGAAGAGTGATGCTTTTTTACACCGCACTAAAGCAAATGAATGAACGTGTCTATTCAGTCCCCATACCCCGGACACTATCAGCTACTTCTCGCCAAGACCGGGAACATAGCCGGGAAGGCTTTTCGGAGACTATCTCAACGGAAATAATGTTCGAAGAACGTCGAACGGCCCGCGTCGCGGGCTGCTTGGCGTTCGCTCTCTTCGTTCGCTTTCTTCGCTTGTTTCCTGCGAAGGTCGAGCAGGCTACGAGTCCTGGGCCTGGTATTCCCTGGTTCTCACAGTGGAAGATAACACAAAACCCGCAAGCATCCTGAAGAGGCAAATAAAGTAAAAACTTTCAAGGAAAGCCGGCGAAGTCCGAATGCACAATGCAGGTAAGGAGCAGCGCTGACCGGGTTTCGACAGCTCAGGCGGGTGGCAGAAAGTTTTGACTGATATGGGTCGCTCGAGTCGCAAAATGGCGGCGGCCAGAGGGCTCCTTCTGCAAAGGTCTATAGACCACTCCATTTAGCGCTCTCAGGGCAGCGCCATTTTCTTAGACCGCAGCGCCCTCTCCGCACATCCGGGAAGTTCAGCAGGTTCGGCGGGGTGAAACGAGAAAGAGAGGGCACGCGCCCGACTCTGCTAGCAGACGACAGACCGGGAGGTTGGCGTTCTCCATCTTTGGGCTGTACCGGCGGGCTGTACCGAACATCGAACTCTCGCTCGTAGCTGCCGTTATGGAGTGGTTCACCTTCTTAGAATATGTATGGCTACTCCAAAATCAGCCTTTAGCGCTCTGTTGTTTTATTTCAGTAAATGAGCAACTAGCGTATCTGTTCCGTTACTTCAATAGTAGCGGAGTCAGCCGGCACCTAAACCACTGCGTCTATTGCGCCAGGAGGGCACGTTTTTGTTTATTATTGCAGACTTCCACTTACTGTCGCTAAAGGCTTACGCCAGTACGAACTTCGTATAGTAAAATAACTACAGCAACCGGATTTACTTTCTGCCGGAGCGACCGGCCAGTCTGACACAGTTTTTCCTTTTTTATTATTCGCACGCAGGTAACATCGCAATTATACTCGTTTAGTCTTTTTATCGAACATAGCATTACACGATAACCTGGATATCAAAATCCGCGCATCCGCGATTGAAATTTCCAAGATGACGCGATTTCAAACCGAGTTCGCATGCCAGCCGGATGTTAGGTACAACCCACTCGGCGGAGCAGACGACGCGCGGGGTGAGAGGGGGAGGAAATTAAGAAGGCCGCCTGCTATCTTGGAGCGTAGCAGGCGGCGCTACCGGACAGCGCTAAGCAGCCTTTTATAGACATGAGCAGCGCAAATAAGAACCCAGGAAAACAGAGGAGAGACACAAAGAAAGACAGAACAAGGGCGCTGACTCGCAACTGTTGCCGCGCGAAATGAATCACCAGATCGCAGCCGTACCGCAGTCCCAATGCTAGAACATCATACAAAAGAAAGACAGAGCGTCTGAGGTGTGTGTTTCTTCCTCGTGGGACGGTCCTCTTAAACTGGTCATGCAATACCTGCCTGCAAACATGTTCCAAGCATACATATATGTACGAAGCAAACACGCTTAATTCGAAAATATGCTTTAGGCGTCTCCGCAGAAATAATATGTCATCATGTCTGCGGAGAAACTACTCCGTGTTTTTTTGTATGATCTGGGAGCAGTGTGACATGCGGCTCAAGAGTGCCTCTTGGGGCCCCCATCTTGGCAACTAATCACGTGAAGGCCGGATTCGTCTAACATAAACATTATCTCTTCGCTAGTTTGACAACAAGCTTAGAGACTTCAGGGACGCTTTCCTTTTTGCGCCGGAGTCTTTTTATAAAGCTGTATGGTTTTGCCTCTGCTCCTGAGAAATGTGTACAAAAAAAAAAAAAAAAACTTACTATGCGGTTGCGGCGATCGTTGACGAAGCGCGCGCTCGGGATCCAAGAAAAGCACTCGAGAGAGAACGCTATGCTAATCACTGGTCTGGTGAAGGACTTGGCTGCCTTGCGAAACCTCGGTGGGGAGAATTAATGCCAGCAAGGTTCGGCGATGAACGGATGCTGACTCGTCGAGATTTGCATTTTTTGTTTCTTTTCTCAGTTGAGGATTCGAGCTCTTTTACGGACTCACAGGAAAATAGGTCCTCGCGGGTTCTGTTTTGCTTTCATATAAATGCTGATTATGTACCCCGAGATATCAACCCTTTTATATTCTCGAGGGGTTAGAGGTTTGGGAGAGCAAAGGGGTTCGGTGCTCGGGAATAAGGTTGAGTATTGTGTTTCGAGGGGAACTCGGTAATTTTTCCAGGAATTTTCGATTACTCAAAAATGACGGTGTAAAAATAAACGAAACGAAAGCCACTTTGAGACACAACGTGGCTAAACA
Organism: Ixodes persulcatus; assembly: GCA_013358835.2. Lineage (NCBI taxonomy): Eukaryota > Metazoa > Arthropoda > Arachnida > Ixodida > Ixodidae > Ixodes > Ixodes persulcatus. The sequence goes on along the minus strand of JABSTQ010010317.1, from coordinate 588,050 downwards.
ATCGTTCTGTTAAAGCGGAATATAATACTCTGAACATGTTCTCTTCTACTGACTCGCTGCAATTCGTTATTTTGCATGTTACATATACTTTTGTTTTGAACGTCTGCTCGCTCCGTTTTTATAATTAGAAACGAACGTTAGTTGCTATTCAACTCTAAATACCTGAATATTGTGCGGGGAAACCCTCCCTTTTTGCCCCCTTTTTTATTGTAGTTTACGAGGTAAAAAAACAATGACTTTAAACTCTGAATACTTTTTATTTACTATAAGTTATTGCTTCCTGTCATGGACAAAAAAACTCAGTGGGTCTGGAAACACACCCGCTGCGATTGTAGATTTTTTTTTTATTGCAGTGATTTTTGTATTGTTTTTTTTTTAAGTTTTAAGATTCGACACCGTATTCGATCTGATATTAAAAAGAAAAAAAGATTGTAGTCGTGTTCCTTTTTGTTTTTGTATTTTTATTGAATGACAGCCTGTCCTGCACTTTGAATTGGCTGGTCGCACTCCCGCTGTTACGACGGAAATTACTTCAAGCCGTCTTTGAGTATATGCTCACTCTCTTCAGTGTGTTATTTTAACTATATTCGTTTTAAAGCCAGGCTAGGAATACTTCCAAATTACATTTCAGGCGTATTTTCTTTCGTCAAGAGCATAGCAGAAGAAATGCAAACATATATGTCGTAGAGATTTGACTACGCAAAAATAGACCTGCGGGTGACAGCCAATATTTTCGAGGTCTGAGCGAACGTGAGCAAACTCCTCAAACTTTTGAAGGAAAGAAATGAACGAGCCCGACTAAACTCCATTTAATTTGGGTCCTCGATTGTGTGTGCCGTCAGGGTTTATGTTATTAGGTCGTTTTTCATTTTTTCTTTAGGTACCTGAAACTTTAGGGAACCGTTTTCGCACATCTCGTATACGGTATTCGGTGGGCCCTCTGGTACGCACTGCGCATGCGCTACCGCAGAAGACTCTCGCATGTGCAGTTCGTACCGGAAGAGCCATCGTACTGTATCGGATGTGCAAAAATGGTTCCCCAAAACTCTGTGTTGACTGTGGGCGCCGGGGGATAGGAAAGACTCCGCTCACCGTCCTTCCTGCCATGGAGTCTGCGAGGTAGCGCAGTCTCCTGCCGACCATCTTGGCACCGTCGCGAGACGAAGACGTCGGGGGACACCGGACAGTCAGGCGCACTCGAGGGTCTGGGACTCTGGGGTCCCGACAGCAGGAAACCACGTCGGGCAGGAGACCGCAGCGGCTCGCCCAGGGAGCTGAATGATAAGGAAGAAGCTCCGGTTACCCCGTGGGCGCGACTACCGCAAACGGAGTGCACCCCAGCAGAGCCTTTTTCAGATGGCCTAGCAATGTGACTTATAAAGATTTTTCATATCTATTCTTTGCTTCACCGTAAGGTGAGGGTGAGCTGTCGGGTGTGTTAATACACCTCAGCTTGAAACACGTGGAGCTGCAGAACCCAATCATATTAACCCGAGACTGGAGCAGGAAAATAAAACAAAAAGTTTACAGTGGTTGGGAAAACAAATTTCGGGCAGACAAGATTTCACTACTTTGCCTACGCACTAAGAGTATTTTTGTTTTTGAATGGTTCTTAAATTTTTTTTTTCACAAGGCCTAACTAAACGAGAATCAAGAGACTCGAAGCTATATGGCATGGGTGGCCAGGCTGACCTGGCCTAAGAGCCGCAAACCAAACCACGAAACTTCCAAGAGCCGCGGAGGGAGCGGGGGGAGGGGGTGGTTCAAACTTGTTTAGAGCAATAAACGAAACTCGAATTTCTTTCAATCCATCCCAGTAGTCCAACTGTATACGTAAGGTAGCAGTAGCAGAAGACTACCAAACCGCAACCTGGCTTCCGATTTAAAAAGCGTTCCATTTCTCTTTTTGGGGAAGTGCTGGTGTGACCGGGAGGGAGGCGGGAAAGTGGGTGGAAAAGGGGAGAGAGCCGCGAGCTGCAGTTTAACACGCGAAGAGCCGCATGCGACTCGCGAGCCGCAGCTTGGCCACCCCTGCTATATGGTTTCTAAAACCGCAAGAGCGTTGAGATGACTATACTTCGTTTCAACTTAAGCCCCGACACAGCCAATGCTACGAGGTGATAAGACCAGTCAAACAGCGTCTAAAGTGCAAATCATCAGGCCCTTTCTGTATATGACTGGTTCAGGAAGGATAAAACACGTACGGGAACATAACGAACACCGTGATGGTGCACTTTTGACGTTTTCTAATTGATCACGTGAAGTCGTAGCGTCGACTGCGTCTAGACCTAAGGCGAAACGAAGTATAACAGTACACTGCTGAATACGGAGATAAACTGAGAGAGAAGGGGAGATGCGACGGTGTGCGGTCACGTCAGAGCGCCTAGCTCTGACTGGAACTATAGAGAGTAGACGCAAAGACTACCTGCATTTGTCTCACTATCTCCCCTCCAACCAGAGTGAACAAGAGCATCGTCTGCTCCTCGCGCTGTGTCTCGCGTACGGACACCGGACCCCGCGTTCAGCGTTCAAACGCGTTCGCGCAGAGGGCCGAGATAAATGCAGTCACATTCTGCGTCCGCCCACTACCCTTCCAATTAGAGCTCGGCGTTCTGACGTCCCCTTACGCTCACATCTCCTTCTCTCTTTCAGTTGCGTTCCGTATAACAGAGGAGGCTCTCGCGAAAGACGCGAACAAGCTCGACGTCGTCGCCTTTTCCCGCTAATAATGCACGAGCTCGGGTTAGAACTTTCAAAGAAAGCATGTCGCTGTCTTGAAACAGCAACGAGCGTGCTACGTCTTGTTTCTCCTTCTTCCTCTTTTCTCTCAGTGTAAGCTACAGGCTTCTATTGGTAATTAGAAAGAAAAATGACCGTTTAATTACCGACCAGCGGGAGAGTGCACCATGCCATCTTCCTGCGCAGATGTTTTTTTTTCTTTCTTTTTTTTTACTCCTCGACCGCGTCGATGGGGAAGGTGCACATGCCGTGATGGGTTTAAACTAGGGGGAAAGCACGCCACATCGGCGATGCACTTAGGATTGTCCCGCATCCGCGCGTCCTGATGTTAATAAGATCGCTTTTTTATTTTGTTTTATTAAAGCTGGTGGTGGGGGAATAAGGGACGTTACCAGCGACTGGAAGCCATCATAGAACCCTTTTCAAAGTCTGCCCTCCTTTGGACGTTGTGGAATCTCCGTGCAATGGTAGACACAGATGACACAGCACAACCAACGCTACGCGAGAATGGATGCAAACACGTAGCGTCGTTGTCTGCCAATGCACGTACCGTTACCTTACAGTTTTAGTACGTGCGTTTGTGCTAGTGTCTCTTTTAGTTTTAGATTTGCACGTTCAACGGTTTCGGTTGCTCCTCCATTGTGCAGTGGTCCCGACCTCCTAGCAGTCGGCCCGTGACTTTAAAAGTGGTTCTATGCGGAGGGCAAGTTCGTCTGCTTCGTGCGCAGGGGGTAGCGGTGACATCAGAACGCCGAGCCCTGATTGGCTGATCGCGACCCCCTATCTGAGCGTCGTCTGCTCCTTTGCAACGTCGTCTGCTCGCAACGTCGTCTGCGTCTGTCTTACCTTTCCTGCGACTTTCGGAAGGGCAGGTCTTTACGAGCGAGCTCGACCTCGCCTTTCAGAGAGGGCAGACGAAATAACTCGAGCGGTACGTGGTTTTTGTCTAACAACTAGCAGACGCGCATCAAGGAGAGAAGTCAAAAGACTCACTGGCCAGGTGTCCCGAGGTGCCGAGGTTTGTTTGCTAAGAACCGAGAGTGAGGGTGGTTAGTGTCCACAAGTCCCCTCCCAAATAGTTTTTCCTTCCTTTCGTGTGCGGCGAGACTCCTCACTCTTTAACGGCGTCGGCGGGTTGGCGCAGTTGACGTCGTCTGCTTTACGTCTGCTAGTCAATGCGATGGCTGCTTTACCTTTCCTGCGTCTGTCGGAGATTCACCGCTTTGTCACCGGCGAATACGCGGTCTTCGAAAAAGGCGAAAGGAAATACCTTAAAGGATACGTCCTTTTTTTTTTTGAGGTGAAGGATTTCACTTTAGTTGCGAATGTCCGGGCGTCGTTTAAGAATTGTAGCTACGCGGTAAAAATAACGCTCTCCGAAAAAAAGGTGACATTTTAGAGAGTCACTGTGAGTGCCCTCGCGGAGCCGCAAAGTGTAGCTACATGGTGGCTACCGCACTTTACGCGGCTCTAAATGGACTGTCCAAGACGGACCTTCCACAGCAGTGGCTGCAACGCCCCAAAAGCAGCATGCCACGGCAGGTCGCTCGCTCAGGTAAGAAGTAAACTGCATGTTCATCGCTATGTTAAAACGTTTTAACATACTAAAATGTTTAGTATGTTAAAACGTTTAGCTCGTAGCGTCTGCTGCGTCTTGACGTAAGGTAAAACGGAGTATAGCAGCGGTGTACCCATACAAAAATTGTCTTTGGTCGTCTATGGAAAATCATATGGCAGGCTATCACCCCCAATGGCCCTCTATGGTCGGCCATAGAAATCCATAAAAACAGCAACAGCCAGCTATAGAAAAATCTACGGCCCTTTGTCTAAAGACTGGGAACCAATAAAATTTTTTTACCCCTGTTTCTGTTTCTCCCTGTCTGTGTTTTGTCCCTATCGTCTAGCTGACCGTTTAATTTCGAAGTATGTACCAACTAGCTCAACTTCAGCCTGTTATTTTTTTACCCGCCTGTAGAAGATTAAATGGCCCCGTGTCTGAAGACTGGGAACCAATAAATTGTCTTTACACGCCTAAAGAAAATCACTACCGGCACTTACTTATTTAGGAAAAACGCTCCAGGTTAGAAAATTAAAGCAATACTAAATTTCTGTAATATCGGTGACAAAGCATAACCCGAGATATGTTCTCTGCTGTTGCAACGAATCGTAAAAACCAATAATATTGTTTGTTTAAAGAATACATTAAAATACTTGTGCAACAATTAAAATTAATTATTACCCCCTCCCCCCAAAAAAAGTGAAAATAGATTACACTGACACCGAACACTGCAATCAAGCAATATCATGATTGCCATTTTCAGCACCAGTGTACTGCATTTCATCATTGCATTGTCAACAAGATTCTTGTTGCACTATTTCGACAACGGGGTAATTGAAATCGAGACCATGCCACTCATTTCTATGAACAAAAAATATCCCATAATGCAACGCGCGCAGGGTTGCATGCAAGGTTTTTTTGGAAGTAGTCTATTGCTGAGTTGCGTCATCCGATTGCGATGACTTTCTATGGAGGAGAAGGAAGTTGTTCGGAGGCCTTGATTATTCTGGGTGGTATGCTGGGTGGCCGAATATTTTTTTGAGTCAAAATTTCCGCAGATTGCTTCTATTTTTTTTTTCAAGATAACGTTAAGTTCTAAAAGTTTGATATTTGCTGCAAGCTAATTCCGCTGCATTTGAATGCTGTTTGGTGCAGAAAGCTTGGTGCAGAAAAAATATCACGACTTGTTTTTTTCCGGTAAAGGCCTCTAAAGCCGAGGTCACACTGCTTATACGTCATACAAAAGACACTATGTATACAAATTGGAACGCGAGTCAGCTCAAGATCCGGGCTTCGAATGCCACATGGCAATGAATTCAAGAAGAAACTTGGCACGCGGCATTCAAACCAAGGATATTGCATTGACTCGTGTTGGCAGACTGTCTTTTGTACGATGTGTGAACAGTGTGACCTAGGGTGCCTCAATGTCCTTCTGTTTAGGGTGATGCCACCCTTTGTAGTACCCGATGCCGACAGCACGCGCTCACGGGGAAAATACAAAGAAATCGGCGAAAACAAAATGTCGCCATAGCACAGTCAGCGCCACAAACGCGAGCAGGAACACGCTCTTTCACGCGCTTCTGAACAAAAAATAAAAATAAACTTGTGGGACAAAATGGCGAGATGCCACCAGCCTAAGCAAAGCGCACATGAAGGCACCCTAGTGTGACCTAGGGTGCCTCAATGTCCTTCTGTTTAGGGTGACGCCACCCTTTGTAGTACCCGATGCCGACAGCACGCGCTCACGGGTAAAATACAAAGAAATCGACGAAAACAAAATGTCGCCATAGCACAGTCAGCGCCACAAACGCGTGCAGGGACACGCTCTTTCACGCGCTTCTGAACAAAAAAGGAAAATAAAAGTGTGGGATAAAATGGCGGGATGACTCCACCCTAAGCAAAGCGCACATGAAGGCACCCTAGTGTGACCTATACTTCGTCTCACCCTAGCATGGACTAACTGCGAAGGCTGTGCTAGCGCGAGCGGCCAGCCTTGACTGCCTTGACTAGAGCACATGCTGCACGAGCGCTCGTGCAGCCGCCGTGGCTTCATTCAAAGCGACTAGCTCGCGCTTTTAGCACGCGCGGCTAACAATAGTCCATACTAAGGTGAGACGAAGTATAGTAGGGCTTCAATTGTTTTTGTTTACGTCGTTAGTTTAACGCGATTCCATTCTTTGTATTACCCGATTCCGACAGCACGCGCTCCCAAGGAAAATACAAAAATATCGCGGAAACCAAAATGTCTCCATAGCACAGTCAGCGACACAAGCGCGTGCAAAAACACGCTCTTCCACGCGCTTTAGAAAAAAAAAAAAAGAAGAAGAAATAAGCGTTCGGAACAAAATGACCGCACGTCCTAATCCTAAGCAAAGCGCACATGAAGACACCGTGTGAACCGGCTTAAGTCTCGTTGCACTTGAGCCTGCCTTATTGCTGTTGCTACTGGTGGACATCCATAAAGAATTGCATCGTCGATGTTGTGTGGTTCCCGGGGGTCTGAATCCTTAGCGGGAAGTCCCAATTGACGCGGTGAATCAAGAAGCAAAACGAAATATTTGCGCAGAAAAATGGCACGATCATCGTTCGTGCGACAATTTTCTTCGAAGGTTAAAATTATAAATATATATATAAATGTACTGAAAACAAACTATAACAAGGGTTTCGTGTTTTCTAATTTTATTTTCTTCAAATTCGTGTTTTTTTTTTGTTTTCTGGGATCTATTTTTTTTTTTTTTTTTTGCATATTCGGTGTTCTTTGGTGTAAATTTTGAGTGTCGGACGAAAACGTCGGTGTTCATTGTGGCTTATGTTGAAGAAAATAGGACACGGGCATGGTATTCCTCGACGCCCAATAAACATGCCATTGACCCAAATATCTGGAGAGCCTTGATATTGATGATATAATAAAACAAGTTAGCGGTGGGGTTCCGAAAAAAGATGAAGCCTCGCGGACTGTTTTTTGGAGGCTGTGTTCTGGCTCACCACAAAATACTTTTAGAGCGCAGCAGGGGTATTCACACGAGGGAGAAATCCCGGGGATTTCTCCCCGGCACGCGCATCCCACGAAGAAAACGTCAGGCTTTGCGATGTGCAAAAGCCTGACGAAAACGTCAAGTTGAACGCGGCGCCGCGCTGAGCAGCTCGACGCGCGACAGCGTAGCTTGCGACGGACTTGGACATGCTCTACGTTCAACGTTGGACGACGACGACGGCGCCGACGGAGGCTATCCCAGAAGCCCTCGCGCGAGTGCCTCTTCGGGAATCCGGTTGTCGGGGCGTCGGGGTCGTCCGGGCAGTCGGAGTGTGCGAGATGTTAATTTCTGGGATCGGAACCTGTCGTTCTTTCCGTGTGTCGTGTGCTGTTGTCGTGTTCCCATGCTGGTGTGCGTATTTAACGTTCGTGCGCTTGACTGGGCGAGTGTGTGCGTGGACGTGGACTGCTTCCAGGATGCGCTACCCTCGATTCTGGATAGGCCTATCGACCTAACGAGCCGGTGGTGGTGGGCCGTGGTGTTGGGGTGCCAGCAAAAGCTGGAAGCTCGATGACGCGCCAAAGGTAGGGTTCATTAGAATTAAGGATGACCTAATCTGTGTACTACTTATAATCATGTGCTAGTCGCACTCCCCAGCAGTCGTTCCCGATCGAAAAAAACGTCGTCGAATGTACGGGAACGGCAGAGAGTGAAACCTCTGAACTATTTAGCCGGCCAGAAATTTCAACTAAGCTGTCTCAGCTTGTAAACGATAGTAGCGGTACGCGATGACAATTGAACTGAATCCTGTATTGTTTGTATAGGCTTTGTAAAGTGCGTTTCAATTTCGAACCCGTACGTTGCGTAACTTAGGCATTGTCCGCTCTCTTCGGTGTCCGTTTCTTAAGTCAGCGTGAAAGTCTACAAGGATGCTAAAACACTGGTCATCTGTCAGAAAGAGGCCTCTGTAGAATATCAAGTGCATCTATTTCATGGAAGCATACCGGCGGAATTGCCGGAGCCGCTTGGCACGACTCCAGCGAACCTGCGAAGCAGCTAGGTTCGACAGACGCGATATCGGGCTATTTTTTCAGTTTTTTTTTTGTGGACATTTGTGTGGCATTTAGGAGAAAATAAATGCTGCTTTGCACTCGTTATCACCATCATTTGCTTGTTTTTTAACTGCTAACCGCTATCCCGATTGGTTTTTCAAGCGTGACATGACAACACGAGGACGAACCACACTGACCCATTGCATCTAGGCAAGGTGGCGCATTCTACCTCTCATAGATAACCCGTAGAGACGATGCGGTTGCCACGGAGACGCGCACGCGCAAAATGGGGCAGTTCGTCGGGGCGCGCTGGACCAGCGTTGGCCTACGCTGGACTGTCAACACCACCGTTCGGGCGCTTTTCGGCGCGGCGTATTGGCCGACGAACGTCGGTCTGCGCCGGCGCGCGTTGCGTTCGTCGACGTTGGAGTATAAACAGCCCTTTAGGCGCCCGTTTCCGGTTCCAGCGGCGTCGCCGTCGCCGTCGGCGTAACCGCGCATTGCATCATGGGACGTTTCCCGTAATGACGTCACGTTTGACGTTACGAATAATGTCACTCGTAACCGCGCGTTGCATTATGGGACGTTTCCCATAATGACGTCACGAGGGTCACGAGGATCACTAGGGTCACGAGTGACGTCACGAAGGTCACTCGTGAAGGTCACGACCTTCACAATGAAGGTCGTGTGAAGGTCACGACCTTCAAAGTGAAGGTTGCGTGAAGGTCACGACCTTTAAAAGTGACGTCAGAAGGGTCACGAGTGACGGGGGAGGGAGGGAGGGAGAGGTGGAGGGGAGGACAGGAGAATGAGAGAAGGAGGAGGATGGAGGAGGTGAGAGGGAGGAGGAGGATGAGGAGGGGAAGGAGAGGAGGGAGGGAGGAGAGAATGGGAGCGTACGGAGGAGGAGGAGCGGCATACTTTCCTCTCCTACCATCCTCTCCTCTTTCTGAAGAGCTGCGCTCTAATTCAGCACTACAGGGAGTTGTAAAGGTCTTTCATTTTGTTTCCGTGAATAATTTTTTTTTCTATTCAAGTACTGCTCAAAGAATGGGTTTTTTGGTTTTCCCCAATTTAGATAAAACCACTTGGCGATTAATTTACGGGGTTTATTGGTATTTATCGAAAATGCGGAAACCTCATTATAACTGAGATGGAGAAAATAACCTCATTCAAGTTTAACTTCAAGATGTTGAACTATACCAGCGAACATGTCTTATATACATCATCTTGACGGTCTGAGATTACTACATGTCTGATGTCGGTCTACATATTTCTAGAAGTTGGAACTCTAGGAACGCTAATAGTGGTAGGCACCATGCACTAATACTTCGGGTACATAAAAAAAAGAACATTAGCTACAATATTACCCTAAAGTGTTTTTCGGACTTTATCAGATTTGTTTTTCCCGAAAACACGAAAACCTATTTATGATCCACCCCGTAACGCCGTGAGACCACGTTGGAAGCTATGACTGGTCATTTGGAAGTCAGCCGCACGCTCCACCGGTCACCTAATATACCGCAGGCTCCCGTGAGTGATACTTAGTCCAGCTGCTTGCGCTCACTTTTACCTCCTTCCCGTGTTACTTATCAATTACGTCGGTCTGGGGATCACACGTTCCGGGGTTAGTTTTCTACCGAGCCACTTGGTACATCTTTTTTTGTTACATTTGATTATTCATAGTTACGATTATGTACGATTACGCATGACGCACTTTGTCTTCTAGACACTTCTATAAACCCGCTATGGCCTGTGTATGCTTTATGTTGCCTTGGCCTGCATGGAACGAGTTTTCTTCGTACTCAAGAGTAACAATTTTCGCATGAAAGTCTTTCGCTGAAGGGGTAGCATCGTTTTGTTGTGAGCGACAAATGTTGAGGTACTAAAACAAGTACGGAGTGTGGCATTGTACTAATGTGGGTGAGTAAGAATGGATGCTCAAAATTTAATAAACATATTAACAAATACCCACAGGAGAAGGAAATTAGCAGGTAAAATGAGAGCCTGTCGTTTTTACTGAACTTTGTGAATTGTATTCTTGAATAATATTCTTATTTCTACGCGAGGGGTAGACGAACCAACGTATATTAAAAAATACGTCTTAATAACCAATATTATCCTTTAGATTAAACGTTTTCTGGTCACTAGGAAAATAAAGTTTTTAGATTGTTGAATATACGGCCCGCCTTCTAAAAAACGTATCAGCGATATTCAATTTCTTAAAATAAAAAAATAAAATAAATAATAACAGTTGTTGTAAAATTAATCACTCTGAAAGGTTTACCACGGATTGCGTTCGTTCCCAATGCGGAGGGAAAGTTCGTCTGCTTCTCGCGCAGGGGGTACCGGTGACGTCAGAACGCCGTGCCCTGATTGGATGATCGCGACCCCCCTATCTGAGCGTCGTCTGCTCCTTTGCAACGTCGTCTGCGTCTGTCTTACCTTTCCTGCGACTTTCGGAAGTGCAGAGGCCAGATTCACAAAACCATGTTACGCCGAAAGAGTGCGTAAGACAAAACGTGAGAACAAATTCGTATTCACGAAACGAAATTATCGTAAGTTTTGCTCAGGTTACGACGGAATCCTACGACGATCAACTCAGCATGGCAGACAGCGTCGCTCAGTTACTTGGTCGCGACGACCAACGGACGTTTATTTTTGTACGTGTACTTCTCACGCGTCACGACTACAAGCAGCAAGAAAAAAAGTAAAAAGCACTTGAAATAAACCACGACGAACAAGAACGCTGGATCCACAAACACCCGGGAAATGCTCCAACGGCCACGATTCCACTGACCCCGTCCAAGCGAGCTCGGCAGATAGGCCTAGCAGCGGCGCAGCGGTGCTCCGACGGTCCTTGGCCAAGACCGTCTGCCCACGACCGCCTGGCGTGCTGAATGGAATATGCCCGCGCGACCCTTGTGAACCCTTCAATCTCTTCCTCTTGTCATCGCCTCGTTTTCCGAAGCAGCGGCGACTCTCGCCGGTGAAAAAGCGGTGAATCTCCGACAGACGCAGGAAAGGTAAAGCAGCCATCGCTTTGACTAGCAGTCGTAAAGCAGACGACGTTAACTGCACCAACCCGCCGACGCCGTTTAAGAGTGAGGAGTCTCGCCGCACACGCAAGGAGGGAAAAAGTATTTGGGAGGGAACTTGCGGACACTCTCGCTTCTTAGCAGACAAACCTCGGCGCCTCGGGACACCTCGCCAGCGAGTCCCTTGACTTCCCTCCTTGATAAGCGTCTGCTAGTTGTTCGACAAAAACAACGTACCGCTCGAGTTATTTCGTCTCCCCTCTCTGAAAGGCGAAGTCGAGCTCGCTCGTAAAGACCTGCACTTCCGAAAGTCGCAGGAAAGGTAAGACAGACGCAGACGACGTTGCGAGCAGACGACGTTGCGAAGGGGCAGACGACGCTCAGATAGGGGGGTCGCGATCAGCCAATCAGGGCTCGGCGTTCTGACGTCACCGCTACCTCCTTTCTCATGCGCAGAAGACGAAAATGAGCCCACTTGCGAGGCGTATAGTCCTTAAGACGTCCGCAAAGGTTATTTATTATTTTGTAGTGAATGTTACACGCAGCTTGAATAAAAAACATTGTTTTCTCGTTATTATGTACGCCTCCGTTTCCCCCCAAAGTGTAATAATGTGAGCTGCCCATAAAAACGAGACAAAAACGCATTCATTTTCCCGGTTCGTCCCCGAATATAGTGTTTAGATAGCGGGGTATTCATATTACCGGAGTTTGTAATAACGAGATACACTGTACAAAGAAGAGATGATTATACCGAGTGAGCAACCACAGTATTCATGGCACACATGTGAACAGTATTCCAACCCTTGATTTTGCCGCGTGATGCCCGAATGTTTAACGCTCGAACGTTCTAGGCAGAATATTCGAGATACCGAGCGTATTAGGTAAGAAGCCCCAGCATGGCCTTGCCGAGTCAGTCTCGCTCGAGCCAGTTGCCACGCCGACGCCGCGACGCTCGCTTCTGCTTCGACGCTCATTTTCTCTTTTGTTTCTGGTACAAGTTTGCCGAATAAAGCTTTATTTTTAGTTTACGTTTTAGACCTTTTTCCACACGCCACAATAAAACAAAAAGGTAACCGATGCATATGAGTACTGAGTTTACCCAGCCGGAATCAACGTTCGTGAGGGCCTAGGGAAACAAAGCGGAAGCTCGTATTTCTGCTTAAATTCTTTTTGTATAATTTTTTTCTGTTTTAACAATTTAGAATTGTGTTTCGAATATCACTTTGTTTGTTCAACATCTGGTCGAAACGTAAGCTAATCGTGCAAACATGTTTCCTTCAATATGAATGTGTTATAGAAATACATTTTAAAGCAGCAACATAAAAAATGTGGCCGATATTGTCTGTAAATATTAGTGATTTTGTTTTTGCGAATTAAAATTATTTATATACCCAAAATGGGGAATAAAGTAAAGAAAGTAAATAAAATAATAAAAACAATCATTATTTATGTTTTGTTTTACCTCTCTTACTTTTTTTGTCCTCTCTTTTCGCGTCCTTTTTTCTAGTTTCTGCTTTTGGAAGGAAAAGGAACCGTTTTTAGTTTTCGCTTCTTCGTGTATGTCGTGTGGTACTTCTGGTCTCAGTGTCTTTTGTTTGCATTCCATCGCAGCGCCGTTCATTCCTTCACCTGACAGTGAGACGCCACGTGACACCGTGACGTCACAGACTCCGCGTCGCCACGGTGTGACATTTTGCCGTCTCGTGACGCCGCGCGGACACTGTACATCATTTACACTCGGTGTAAGAGCCCACAAAGCCTCAGGGAGACCGCAAATACATCACGCAGAAGACGCGGTGCCTGCCGCAGCCAACGTTATTAGATTAGCTCAGTTACGGAACAGCTCACAGACGCTGCTTGCACGAACAGTACCCCCCCTCACTCACCACGACTCGCCACCCGTCGCTCGACGCGCTGGACGGCCGCTATGGTAACTGCAGTGTATTCTATGAAATGCGTACGTTTTGAAGCACGGCGTCTAGATGGCGTTTCAGCTCTGCTCTATAGAACGCACAGTCACGAAATGAAAATCTAGATGGCGCTTCGAACGACGGGAGGCGAACTGAAGTGAGTGAAGGGGGTACCCCCTTCCGCGGGAGTTCCACAACTGAGGTAATCTTGCAACGTAGGCTGCAGCCAATGATGACAGAAGTATTTCTGGACACGTCCTAAACAAGTTCGAAGCATGCTTGTTACATACACATGTATGCTTCCAATATGTAAGCAGACGGTTTTTGAGCGACCAAGATGACCGGACCCGTGCAACAAGAAAGCAACAGGCTCCAGACAGTCTTGGCAGGTTGTCTTTTGTATGATGTATTAGCAGTGCGAGCGCGGCTTCAAGGGATACTCCGGCGATTTTTCGAGCTACCCCAACTAACTATACTTTCTGAAGAATCATCGGACTTTACTTTTTTGCGGTATGCTGTTTAGAATCCCGAAATTCGGGATGGAGATTGCAAAATCGGGAAATGAATATAATGCCGAAACCAACATTCAAACATGTGGAAAAACTTTGAACTGGGCTAGTTGGTGAACGTTGTAAAGCGTGGTGTAAGGCACAAAAACCAGCGGACACAAGGAAGAAGACACACAAACACGGGCGCCTGCTGCGTATCTTCTTTCTTGTTTCCGTTTTTTTTTTGTTGTGCCTTACACCATGCTTCATAACATTCAAAAATGGGCGGCGAAAAAAAATTCACCGGAGATAAGCTCACGGGACCAACTCTCACCGTAGAAAAGATCTCCGCAAAGCCGTCAAACGCGGAGAAAAGCTCACCTACGAATATGTGAACCGAGCCTTCACACAACTGAAATACGTTGGTTCAACTCAAGTACGCTTGATCGGCTTATGTGAATCGGTTTATTCTGCATTTTACCCGCAGATTAATTTTTAGTTTTAATATATATATCTCGGGTTGCACGACAAAAATGAAGTAATCCAATAGAACGGTAAAATATAGCCAGTGTAGTAGACTGCGGCTTGGGTTGTTTCAGGGTCGTTTTCATGTTAAATTGTTTTATATGCAGTAGGCGACACTGTATAAATGATAGAAATAAATGAAATTAAGGAGTCTTCATATTTCATTTTTTATTTGAAAATGCATACAATTTTCTTCTACGCTGTTTTATTCGACAAAAATAAGTTAAAATTTACTACAACTAGGCTACGTTGCAATTAAATATGACAATTAAAAGTCAGACGAAAAAAGTTGACATAAAATCGGAACGAGGGCTGAAGCAGAGCTTTCTTCTTTGAAACGTCGGCGAGGGACTTACGCATATGTAGTTTTTTTCTTTTTTACAGCTCTAAAATGATTTATTTAATCCTAGAATTTGGAAACAAATTCCCCTATTCATCAAATGATCATTGCTTTAATAATGACCACCATATATAAAAAAAATATTCGAGGTGAGCCTTTCTTCATGTCCGTCAAATGACTGGTCAGCTCTTCTCCGCACCCGAAAAAAAGTGGGCTAGCCTTCCTCCGGCGAGGTTTTCTCCGGGAACTTATTTCCGGTGAGCTTTTTTGATAAGCCGTTCTCTAATACTCTTCAAACATACCCGCGCTGTTCAGTGCCGTGACGTCAGTGGCATGCATGCAGGCTTGCAGGTTGAGCAGGCGGTTTCAAAAACGTACAAAACGGAGAATTTGTTTCGTGCTGTTACACGGGTGCTAGAGCGAGTTTTCAAAGCATTGGTTCGACGCCATAAAACTGCTTGTAATCGATTGGGAACCAATTCATTAGTACGAAGAGTGAAACCCCGCCTGCCGCTAAAATACCTTTTGTTTTCTTTTTTACATTAGATTTAGTTTGAAGAACATGGTGTGGATAAATATTGTGAATTCAATAACTTCGCAAAAAATATTTTCGCCTATATCCGGGTTGTTAGTTCAGTGATGTTTATTGGGGAGTTCGATAAAATTTCAGGAAAATCGAAGGTCACAAAGACAACGGAAAGGGATTTTTCATTCTAAATGATGACGAGTTTCTCCTTCCGAAATAAGCACACATCGGGCGTAGCACACACATTGAAAAACGGCTAATGAAATCGTTGTTTTTTGTGTGAGCGTGGTCATGAGAACAATTCCTAATATGACCCGACTTATCACATTGTTGACTTTTGTGTACCTTGCCCCTGGCTCATGTTTCCTGACATATTCATTTAAATATCGGCAAACAAATATCAGTTTTAGGTTCACGATGTTCGATCGTCACGATGCGGGGTGTACAATTTTAATTTGAACATAATTTCCGAAAAAAAACAGGGAGTGATTGTAAGACAATTTCTGGGCGGATATTCCATGTGGCGGATATTATATGTGAGGATTATTGTTGTGATAACTTGACTGTTTAACTAAAAGCTTTTGATTAACTTTTTAGGGATATGTTTAAAAGGTCATGTTGGAATAGCAGTATTGAGAGCGATTACTATGAGTGGACAGACCAATTGAAAAAATTTACGAGATATAATAATTTGCGAGATGTTAAGTGATCGAGTTGCGCGTTTGTTCGGCCAATTTAAGAATTGCGCTTAAAAAGAGCGCTGCAAGCCCTGTCCACAATAAAGGCCCGTTCACACACTTGTAACTGAGTACGACCAAGAGAGACGTCTTAGGACCGGATGCGCTGCTGCGTAGCTGGTCCTAAGACCGGTCTTGTCTTTGTCCGTCCTACTAGGTTGCAAGTGTGTGAACGGCGCTTAACGCTTGGACAAGCGACGCAGCCCTTTCAGGCTTGTCGTCACGTGGACCGTCGGCGCACCTACCAGGGGCACGCCGCGGGGATAGTTGTCGACACGATTAAAACGACTACGTCACTTTTCGAAACGTCATTGTGGGCGGGGCTCTCAAGGTTTTTTTTATAAAGCAATTTTTCAATCGAGTGAAAAAAAAAAATTTCGGAAGTTGATCGATAATTAATTTAGAAAGCATTATCTTTTCAAAAATTATTTAAATTCGTGTGGCCTCCAATAGTGTTTGTCGCTAATACTAAAGCTGCCACATGACCCCCGAGACAAATAATAAAAAAGCGAGTAAATTAGCAGAGTTTAGTTAATTGGTCCACCTACCTTGACGATTACCTCCTCATCTAAAGTCCGCCGGAACTGATAGATACATGGTGAAAACAGCACTCGTAAAACCCTCTCCCGCTATTAAAACAAATCTGTTGGTGTCAAAATCAACCATGTTCTTAAGTTCTTAAATATAGTTACGAAGAGGTTTAGGAAATGTAGGGAGTGGTCTCTTATGGCTGTGCTTGTTGCGTGGTCATATACGGCGTTTCGCTAAACCGAGGCTCCTCTTCCTCGAAACCGAATGTTCGACCAAATAGTTGACCGTTTTCTAAACGATGCTTCGATGAAGTGGCGTTCGATTAATAGGAGCGAACGCTCACCGGGATGCGGAGAGCGCAGCGCGACGTTATCCTCGGCGAGAAGCGTGGGATCCGGGTCCGCTTCGGCGTCGCGGCAGGTCCACGCGATCGAAGCGTCACGTGACAGCGGAGCCCGCACCATGGCTTTCCGCGGGAGCTCCTCGCGACCACCGCACCCGATCAACACCACGTGCCTTTTGAAGCGCGCCATAACTTTCGCGCGGGAAAGGGGAACGAACGGAAGCGAATAGACACACACACAAAAAGGCATCCCCTCGTGCGCGGCGTCCGCAACTGTTGAACGCTGTGGCCGCCCGTCAAAGGAAAACGCGCATGCGCGAGATCGGTCGTTCGTCGACCAATCAGATTGCGTTGACTGGATTTCTCCTTTCTGTTTTCCCTCTCTGCTTTTTTTTTTATTTTCACCCTTAGCGCCCGTTCTTTTTGTCCCGCGTGCGTTTGTGACTTCAAAGATTGGCAGGTTGCGTTATCAAATTAGAGTAATGGGCAGCATGAGAACGACAGGTTGTTTCTTTAGAATGTCCGGCCTCCAGCGTGATCTCGTTGCCTTCCAGCATGCTTTTTGCTGCGCGTGCGTGCTCGAAGCTCGCGGGTCGCCAAAGTATAATCGAAGCTCGAGCCGGAGGTGGCACAACTGGACGACCTCTCCGCCGTTGTCCTTTTGCCAGTGACTGTTGTACTGACATGGCCTCTGAGATCGTATGAAGTGTTCGCCGGCTTTGGAAGAACTGTATGTTCTCTGGCCCTGGCCTATTTTGGCAGCGGTAGCTGTTAGTGCTCCTTACCGGCAAAACATGTTAATGTACGAACGCAAAACCCCTCTCTACTGCAAGGGCACCTTCCCTCTCTCGCCGCCCTCCTCCCCTCCCCCCTCCCCCACTTCCCTCCCCTTCCCTCTTGCAGGCCGCCGCCGTTCCGAAAAAAAGAAATAACAAAACCCCAAGTGGTCACGGGTAAAGCGCTTTCCGCTTACTAGACTACATGCTCCGCTTGCGGAGCAGAGTATCCCAACGGTGCCCTCAGGACGGCCATGTTGGATGCAAAGGTCACACTGTGGGAAGCGTCTCGTTTTGTAGGAGTCACGGAGACGCGGCCGTGAAGCAACGCGATCGTCCTCCCCCACGTCTGCTTTCCAGATTTTGGCAGCGGCTATTTTAAAACATCGCTCGCGTTATAAAAAAAAAAAGAAGTGATTATAAAGTACCCAGGGGATACAGATAATGTTCAATGGTCAAGGGACTTTCCAGTTAGTTCGATCTTGGTGTGGGATGTATATTTTGAAACATGCTTCGCCCGAAACTCGGCTCCTGCAATGTTGCTTTCCCGCATGAACTTGAATCCAGCTTGCGACCGCTTCTCCGCCAATAGGGAGTTGATGGCGAAAGAAAAAGGAACGCGGCACTCCAAACAACGCTCCCCCACACCTCATCTGCGGCAGTCGCTTTTGCAAAATACCCGAGGTGGTCGCGCTGTGCGCACACGCTACCTCGCCTCTCAACTCCCGTCACCCCAGGTTCCGTCAGGGTAAACTAGCAATGGACTCCGGTGAAATACCGTTGGGGGCGCCTGTAACCCGTACATTTTTGTTCTGTTACGTCATAATTGTGTCATAATTTCGAGGGACGTACGTGTCCATGCATAATGCCGTATGTATTGACATCACGAGCTTTCCTTTTTGTGCTATTTTCTTTTTCTGTGTTCAATGCGTTGTGTATAATTAAGTATGCCTATTGCGCTATATTTTGTGTTCATGCAAAAATATATGAACGGACGAATGATTTTCCTTTCGTGTCTTTTTGTGCGAGAAGTTTAAAATCTGACAAAAGGGGAAAACGTTTTTTTCCTCGGGTTGGGGGGGGGGGGGGGGGGGGGCTGAGCTGGGTCTGGGGGAGAGGGTTGGTAGAGCTAAGGAGGAGTGAGGGGGAGGATTTACGTTCCTTTCACTACTTACGCCATCTAGGAACAGCGGCGAGAGACTGAGTACCCCTACAACTCAGTTTCCTCTTTTCTACAGCTTCGAACATTGCACCTCTTCTCTCGTTTCTTCATCCTCTCTGGCGCTCGGGAGCGCGTTTCAATGGCCAAGGCTACAGCTTCGCAATCCTGGTTTCGTTCTAGTGTTCTCTCTTCGCCTTTACAGAAGAGTTCGCGTACTTACTTTCGCTTGTCCCACCGCAGTGGCGGAGTCACGGGTGCCTCATTTCTATAAACGCGTTCCAAAAAAAAAAAAAGGCAAAAGAAGGAAGGAGCATGTTTTTGTGTATTTTTCCGACACGCGCAGCATTTCACACGATCGTTCCATCGAAGCACATATCTCCTCACACACGTCTCCTACATCAATTACACTCAAATGCACCCATTGCACACACTGTACAGCACACTGGTTGAACTAAAATCTCAATCAACATGCCTTTCCGCGATGCAGCGGCTACCATTGTCAATCGCAGCCCACTTTGTGTGGTTGTTTGCAACCTTTTGTCTCATTCCGTTTTTCCGTTATGGTCAATGGAGCGAATTTCTTTACGGTTCACTGTTGCATGTTCGACAAGTGTTGAAAGACGTAAGCAATATATTAAAAAAAATTAGCTGTGAAAGAATGAAAACAAAATCCTATTTGTAACGGGTGACCCATACGAAATAGGTAGGCAGTATGTTTCCCGGTGTTTGTTTATAAAAAAAAATTGACGTTTGCATTGCGCTGTTTATTAGTTTTTCACGTACCGGTGTGTTTCGGTGATTTTTCTCTCACGGACGCTAAAACGATGTTGATCGGTAGAAAAAAAAATATTCCAATGAAATCTAGAAGTTTGAGTAAAGGAGGGAAATGTCTCGAAAAAAACAGTCCTAGTTAAGGCAAAAACTTCCAGAAATGAGTGTTTTTCGGTAATAAAGTTTTTCGACTTTTGACACAAACGGTTGCTCATTGGTGTTTTTCACTTTTAACTGATTTGTTTTTGACTCCGCCGGATGAATATTGGTGCTTTTTGGATGAAACAGGAAAGTTTAGAACCTAAGAATGGATATCACTTAGACATTCTTGCGTTATTTACTACGAAGAGAAAAAAGTATAGTGTGTGACTAATATTTTTTTTTACGTTTCAAAGGAGCTTTAAAGCTTCCCGAGAGAACTCTAAATAGTAGACACCCAAATTTCTGGCGAGACATTTTGGCGCAAATGTAATGCGCCTATCTGCAGGCTGCTCTTATAGGCTTTACTAATTGTTTTTAAAAGATTCGTAAAAGGTACACTACTCCGGTTTGTACTTAAAAGGTTTAAGGATGGAGGGACATAAAATGATGCGCTAATTGTCCCATCATATTAAATTGTCATAATAAGTTTGATAATTAACCACCATTCGTTAATTAACCTCGCATGTAGGGAAAATAAACGAAATGTTGCAATCAGAAACCTGCTCAGCGTCGTAAAAAAGCATGAAATTTGTAAATTGAGGAAGGTTTAGAGCGCGTGATAAGCGCGGCAGTGTGCTAAAGTAACCACATGTGCGACTGGCTCAAGATGGCGAAAGCGTATGGTTAGCGCACGGTGGTGCTATCATTCGCGCGCGGAAGAATTTTCTCGGCCTCTGGTCGAAGCAAATAATCTGCACAGACCGCACTGGTGTAGCTTTCATGTCTTAAAGAAATATGTAAAGTCTTAAAAAATGTCACTTTGTGTGGACGAACCCATTTGTCGTATTTTGATTGTTTGGTGCAGGTTATGCTGTGGGACGTATTTATCCTTGTGACAGAACGCGTGAGATCAGCTTTGAGGCCAATAATATTTTTGTATAAATGTGTCTGATCTACGTAAGCGCATAATAAACTTATATATAAATTTATGGCTACTATATTTTTTTCGGACATCAAGTATATCAAGCTCGAAACGACCGGTGCGTAGTGCCCTTTTTTTGGGGGTGGGGGTAATTTAGCATTCTTCACAAATATAATTTAAGTAGCAGTGGTTGGACGGTAAACTTTATAAGACGTTGAGTTTTGAGAGATGTAGACTTGCGGAGCAAAACAATAATACATATCTTTGTAACCAGAGGCCAGATTCACGGAGAGCTTTTTTGGCTACGACAACTTAGCTACGAAGTTCATAACTTATAAGTTACACACATCGTAAGAAGAAAAAAATTGGTATTTACGAACGCAGAAAGGAAAGCGACGTTCTCGTAAGGGAAAACTAGAAGTTCCGGTGTCCCGAAACTTCTTGATTCTTGTGAGAGCGGACTGTTGCCATGCCAACAGTGGCTTCTGCAATACGAACAACTGAGCTCGGCATAGTTCGGAGCCCGTGAATTTCGAATAACAACAAAGGCAGGCGGCCTTTCTACCAAAGGTTGTCTGGAGATAGTGTAAGTGCAGTAAAACGTCGACGCTACCTCGATTTAAACGAGTCCAAGTGCCGAGGTTGTGATACTGCCTTCGTGGACTGCTACGAACTCGATCGCCACGAAGTCAACGCATCGTTGCTAAAAGGAGACGGCGCCCGCGCCGCTCGTTTTGCAAAGCGGCGTACATGGAAACATATCTCCGCGGTGTTTTCTGCGGCCTCGGGAATGCCGAAGTGAGCCGACGTCCAAGAAGACGCGTTTGAGCTACGAGAGTGTCACCGAGAGTCCCGTAAATAGTTCAGATTAGGAGCGTACACGCGCTTGTTTAATCAAAGCGCTGGAACCTCGCTGTTGAACCGCGTCTTGGCAAGCGCTTCGGGATCGTTCTTTTTCGATTGCAATTCGGTGCTGACGTAACACTCGGCAGAGGAAGGTTGCACCGGCATCGCGTAGCTCCCGCGAACTGCTCTAGCTCGACAGTGTTGATGTACCTTCGCGTCGGAATAAAAAGGACATACTAATAAGAAAGTGTACGTACCTTATGTGGCGACGGTACACCACACGGCGTTTATTTGAGCTCTGTATCGCACAAAAAAGGGATATAATCAATGAGAGCTGTTACTTTTCGACGAGACAGTTCCCCACCACTGCCTATGAAAACAAGGCGAGGAGACTGACCTCTTAATCGAAAACTGAGGAGAGCGATCAAACTATTCAAACGAGAAGAGCGCACAAGTGTCGCTAGGGCATATTCCATTCAGCAAGCCAGCCGGTTGTGGGTAGACGTTCTGGGCCAGGGACCGCCGAAGCAACGCTGCGTCGGAGTGCCTTGCTAGGCCTAGTGTGCCGAGATAGACTTTGGCGGACGCTTGGTCGGTGCGATCGTTGCCGTTGTAGCTTTTCGCGGGTATCTCTGGATCCAGCGTTCATCTCCGTCGTGGTCGGTTTCCAGTATTTTCCTTTTTTTTTTTTTCTTGCTGCTTGAAGTCGGGACGTGCGTGAAAGGCACGCAGAAAAATAAACGTCACTTGACGACATTGTGACGTTTCAGAGTCCCATGATTTAAATGTGACATCGCGGTGTCACGTAACGTCACGGTGTCACGTGATGTCACGGGAAACAGTGATGTCACGCGACACGTCAGGGTTGTCATATGAGGGCACGACGTCCCATGACGTTAAATCACGTGACGTCGCGCCGTCACGTGGCATCATAGTGTCACCTAATGTCACGTGGTGTCGTTCGGTGTCAATGTGTCACGCGACATCAGGGTGTCGCATGACGTCACAATGTCACGAGACGTCACGTTGTTGACGTCATGAGGTTGTAGTGTTCTGAAAAGAAACCACGCGACCATGCGACCACGTTACCGATAGAGGCATCAACTGTGACCGTCGGTCAGATGTTACGTACGTAGGACGTTAGCCTGAAATAAGCGTTGGAGGCCTCAATACTCACTGAACAAAAGGCTGACGATTTGTTTGCTCTAGCTGTGCTTCGGGGGTGTTCATTAAGATGGCTTAAACTTTCTTGCTTTAAATGCTAAAAAAATAGCAAAAAGAAATGCAAGCCGTTTAGAATCCCCTGTAACGCCGAATTAGAGCGCAGCTCTTGAGGAGGAGGAGGGTAGGGTTCTGATGGGAGAAGGTGGAAAGTCCCCCACTACTAACATGGATGTGGATGGACGTGTGCTTAACGCAAGTCGCAGAAAATGCACATCCTTGGTGAGAGCATCGCGTTTAAATTTGGCGGGAATTTAACGGGGCAATTTTTCCCCCTAACTTTAGCGGAAAAATATTTTCCACTAGATTTAGCGGGGAAATTTTGTCCGCTAAATTAAGCGGGGAAATGTTTTCCGCTAAATTTAGCGGCGATTTTTTTTCCGCTAAATCTAGCGGGGAAATGTTTTCCGCTAGATGTAGCGGGGAAATTTTTCGGCTAATTTAGCGGGGAAATTTTTTCCTAAAATTTGGCGGGGAAGTTTTTTCCGCTAGATCGAGCGGGGAAAGTTTTTCCGCTAAATTTAGTCGGGAATTTAGCGTCATCCTCATCGTCATCGTCGCTGATGACGTCAACAGTGACGTCACCTGTGATGCCACGTGTGACGTCATCGCGTGGTTACGCCAACGCCAACGGCGACGGTGACGGCGACGGCGACGGCGACGCCACTCAAGCCGAAAACGAAAGAGCTGCGCTCTAAAAAAAAAAAAAAAAAAAGAAGCGGTATACAGGCAGCATAAACAAAGGCTTTCTCCTGCGCATTTTTTGGGAATGTTTCACCTAACGCTCCGAAGCGTGGGGTGGTGCACCCTTAGCAGGGAGAAAGTGGTTGGCTTCCATGTTTCTGTACATTCGCAGTTCGCGGAAACTAAATCGAAACAGAATGGGGGAAAAAAAGTATCAATCTTACTAGATTGCCTCAGTCGCGGAACTCACACGGAAGGGGGTACCCCCCCCCCCCACCTTCCCCCTTCCCTCACTACACCTCAGTCCGCCTCCCGTCGTTCGAAGCGCCATCTAGATTTTTGTTTACTAACTTTGTTTCATAGAGTACGGTGAACGCCATCTAGACGGCTGCGCTTCGAAACGTACGTATTCCATAGAATACACTACAGTTATAATATAAGCCGTCCGGCGTGTCGAACGACGGGAAGCGAGTCGTGGTGAGTGAGGGGGGGTACTGCTCGTGCATGCAGCGTCTATGAGCAGTTCCGTAATTGAGCTAACCTAATAACGTTGAAAAATATCACGCATGACTCCATCGTTGATTGAACTCCCGGCGCGCCCCAAGCGGCAAACGTGCTGCGTCTCGACGACAGACGCGGCAAAGCGGTATACTCGTCATAGAGTAATATAGTAAACGTAAAGGCTGGTCTGTCGCATAAGCCCCAGCGGGTCACTTGACTGTCAGCGCACCGAGTGGCTGCTATGAAGTTGGTCTCGGCTTCCTGTTTAGGCGCTTCCGTTTGCTACATGGCTAGATACACATATGGCTGCTATTTGAATGGATGGATAACTAACATAATTGATTACGTTTCCACCAGGCGGTAACTTGCGCCACCTAGTATGCTGTGACTAAGTAAAACTTTGAATTTAAGTAGGAATCGATTGCTTAAATGCACACGTGAATTATGAATACCGGAGGAGATGATGTGTAATATGCAAAATTAAAACCGCTGCTCTCAACAGAAAAAAAGAAGGGGACAACCGAACAAGAGAATTGGGTAGTGCGCAAGTATTTATTGTTACCACAACGACGACCACAGCAAAAATAACTGTTCTGCAGGCGTCCGTAGAAATGTGTGCTCTATTTTCTCGTAAGGGCGAGCAAAAGAGGAGCAACGAGAGCGAGCTTGACGCTTCAAACGGACATGTACTAAGTTCGTTTCACCTTATGTGCGAGCGAAGCCGACGCTACAAGCGCGAGCCTGCTGCTTGTAACAGCGCCTGTAGTGCACGAGCGCACTTGCGAAGCAGGAACGCTCAGAGCGTTGGACTCGCGCTTCTAGCTTTGACTTCACTCGCACATAACGTGAAACCAAGTATAGCAGGAAAGCTCGGGAAGTGAAAGCGTCGTTCAAGAAAACACGTCCGTGTTTCTAGCAAGCATAGTATCGTCCATTGTTTTAACAAGTACTCTATTTATGTATTGGATACGAGCTTTGCATCAGCGTTTGGCAAGGACTGAAATCCAATCATACGCTTCGTGCCAAAAGAAAAAAAAATAATGACGATTACCCAGGTTGCTTGATGGGGCTTTGAAAGGACTTATTATTCCGCTGAAAAATAAGGATAATTTAAAAGCCTGATTTTCGTGATTTTTATTTGTCACTTCCGCCAAACGAGAGAACGATATTCAGCTAAGAGGCTACACAACAAAATTCAATTCTTAAAAAGAAGATGTATTTACAGCGCCCTCTAGGGGATATTAAAGGAAAGGCTCCGTTCAGCCTTTTAACATAATTTTAAGACGCAAAAAAAGTCTGCTTAGTTTGAGTTTTAAGATGGCGTTCCGAACGGACTGTTCACTTGTGATATTCTCCCTCCGCCCGAAAGAGTTGGGTGGCAGCGCCGTTCCCGCCCCTTCGGGAAGCGGTCGACCGGAAACCGGAAGACTGGAAGAGAGGCGGTCATCATCGACGAATATATGGTAATTTGTAGAGATACTCTCGGCCCCCGGGGCCATCTCGGGTTTCTTCGGGAAGCGTGTTTCTTGGTAATTAATCCCTCGTTAATTAGAACTTCCCCCCTTCGGATGCCGGGGGATCTCCGTACGACGCTTCTACAGGGTGTTTTTGAGCGCTCTCCGGGCGTAAAATATTAGTAATAAATAAACAAATGTAAGGAATGCATCGAAACTTTTCACAAAGCTGTCTTTAGGTGGTGCATTCATCGTACTAAATTTCACAAGTGTGGGCATGAGGGGAAGAAGAAAGAGTTATGACTGAAAGAACCCTGTTTCTTGTTTCATGCACAGAAAGAAAAACCGAATAAATAGTTTAATTGGCGGTGCTTCTCACAGATGGGACCACACATGCTGGGGTCTTCTAAATTTAATTTTGTCTTTTTATGTAAAAAGAAAACGTTTTAGGTTTTTGTTTTATGTTGCGCCATCTGTGGGTTGCAGCGTGAAACCAAACGGTTTTTACCGTTTCCTACCAGTGCATAGAGAAAATAATTATTTAAATATTTTCGCACATCCTACACTCATAAAGTTTAGTACGATAAACACACCTCCTAAAGAAACCATTTTAAAGAAGACAAAGTCAGCTAGCTTTGCGTCTACCTATGAATCGTCCGGACAGGCCTGTTTCTCTCGGCCAGTGAGCGTTGTAGAGTTCACGAGACGCTACCACAAAAGAGGCGCTTCCAGTAGCGTCCGCGAGACGTGACCACTTAATGCCGAGGTGAGGCGGCGTCCTAGCGTCCCATTATGCATAATCATAGCCTCCTCTATGCTCACAAAGCCTGACAGTTCGATGAAGGAGCCATAGAGTGCCCGGTCGCAGGTTTGGAGCGCGAGGATCTGGTAGTACAGAGCACGGCCCCTCGATCCGCTCCGTCGCTCTCCGGAGAGCGACGGAGCGGATCGAGGGGCCGTGCACAGAGCATCAAAGAGCCATTTCTAGGGGAACCTGGACGTCAGTGCACAGTGTTTTTTTTTTTTTCAGCGGTGAGGAGCCTAAATACAGTTGTTCGCTCGGGAAAAGTGTGTTTCGGCGTCTAGCCCCAGCGTCTGCCGCTCCACCTTTTTCATTTCGGCGGTCGCTTCTCGTGGCGATCTGCCAGGCTTTGTCAGTATATAGGAGGCTATGGCATAAATCCACATGCGTAAACTAGCGTCTCTCAGCGTCCTTCATTGTCTGTAAATGGCCACTAAAGGCTTTGTTATACCCTGACGTCAAGCGTAGCAAACGCGGTGTACCGCAGCGCACAGAGATAGTGATCGGTCGCGGACAGCGAGCTCCTGCTCGCCGGCTAATAAAACGCGCGCGTTCTGCTCTACGCTGCGTTCTCCGCGCTAAACGTCGAAATATAACGGAGCCTTCACAGAGCGTCTGAAAGAATGAAACGCGACGCACAGCGGAAACGCGACCTAAAAATATCCCAATTTGCCCGCCAGTGGCGCTGCTGCAATCATTGAGAGCTACTGGTCTATCAGGGGTTGATGTTCTGGCTCCTACACGCGGTCTCGTCACCACCTCCCCCTTCCTGTCTACCCGTACAGACGCTTTAAACACGCGTCAGATTGAGCCGCCAATGCCGACCTTCTCTTATCTTACCGACAGGCCGAACCACCGAAGCGGGCGTTGACGTGTCTCCTCAAAGGCCTATGGACCTGTAGCTCTCCTGTTTTGCGAAGCACCCCTGGCGGGAAAAAATAGGATATTTTTAGGCGGAGTTTTTGTTGTGCGTCGGGTTGCGTCCTTTGAAACGCTTCATTAAAGCGCGTGAAGAGATGCTGATGGACGCTACTATACCCGTGGATCGTGCATGGTGGACGCTGGGACGCTGCATCATATCGGCAATAAATGGTTGCGTCTCGTGGACACTAGCGGAGGCACCTTTTTTGTGGTCGCGTCTCGTGCATAGGCGGCTCTGGTCTCGTGGACGCTACAGCGCCCCATGGCCGAAAGTAACAGGCCTATATAAAAAAACAAACAAAAAAAAACAAAAAAAAGAAGCTGAAAGGAATGCATTCTTGTCTTTTTAACAGGACACTAAGGCCGCGAGCTCTACATTTTTCGTTGAATGAAAATTTTGTTTTTCAGGCGCATGAACAGACGTGACAGAGGCCAGAATTTCAACGCGACTCGTGCACGAATGAGCACTACAACGCCGCCTTTATGGTCGCGTCTTGCAGACGCCGAAGTCAAGATTACTTGGTCGCGTCTTGTGAACGTGCTCACGGTCCCTGACTGAGCGCAGCAGGCCCACGGTGGGGAGAAGGACACAGCAGAACCTAAAGTGGCAAAAACCTCTCCAGCTGTGGTTCGTGACGAGGTGAAGAGAAACGGAATAAGAGGAAACAAAACCTGAAGGCGGTTATGACGGCGCCCATGCACAACCGCTGCAAAGCGTCTACAGTCGCCGACAACTTAATAAACGCAGGGCGTTGACAGTTTCAGGCACCTTATTATCGCTCCACAGCGATTGTCGTTTTTGTACGTTTGCTATCTCCGACTAAATAAATCACGCACATTAGATGCGCCGACACTCTGAGTTTCTTTTTTGTTTTTGTTTCTATGCACAATTGGTTTACCCGGTAATACACTCTCAGAAATAGGGGATGTCGTACTTACAACCGTTGTCCCTTATGCAACAGCCTGGCGATACCAGCTTTTATAAGCGGCTTGAAAACTGTGTGAAATAACTTACTAATGTAACCATCAAAAACTAAAAAAAAAGAAAAAAAAAAACTGAGGCTTTGCAGCAGAGCCAACAAAATATTCAGTGTTTTCGTGTAGTCTTTATTGCGAACATTAGCTATCTTAATAAGTCGTATCAGTCGACCATCGTGCCACTCTTGAAAGTTGGTATCGTTGGTTGAACGTCAGTGGACTGAACGTCGAATCGTAGTTTCTTCGCGATGTTATATATGGGACAAGGGGTGCAAGCACTACACTCCGCATCTCTGAGAGTGTAGCAAAGCCACTAATACCGCGAGTGCCGTGACCATGCACCTTTGGCGGTGCATGAAAGACTTCCGCGGAACGTAGCGCAGGCAGCGGTCAGACTTCATGACGTGTAAACGGAGGATTCCAGAGTGGCCAGAACTCGGGGCTGGAATCCTTATTTTGTGAGCCAAGAAACATTTTTAGATCAAGCCCTTTTTCTCCTATTACATGTTAGATGCGTGATTCGCCTTCGACGCTCTCTGCGCTTGGAAATATTTTCTTTCTGGAAATAAAATGACGTCTCGTAAGACGAGATGCCTATCGCTAGTTATGCGGAGCGCAAGTTCGTATGCTTCTTTTGCAGGGGTTGTGCTGACATCGGAACGCCAACATTTGATTGACTCAGATTTAAAGGGTAGTGGGTAGACCTCGAGGCAGCTAGCATTAAGGTCTACCCACTATCCTTCCGTCAGAGTCAATCCAGAGCTCAGCGTTCTGACGTCAGTGCAACCCTACGCAAGAGGCAGACGAACTCGAGCTCTGCATTGGTTCAAAGTTGGAGCTTTTGGCTGGTGTTTAGAAAGAGCCGCCTACTTACGCCCCTCAAGATTACGAATGAAATGCTTCTGATAGGGTTATCATCCGCGTTTTCTCACTGCTAGCCTCGAGCCTGTTGGACAAGTGTATAGCCTCCTATATACTGACCAAGCCTGGCAGATCGCCGCGAGAAGCGGCCGCCGAAATGGAAGGTGGACGGATGACAGGAGAGCCACGTGACTAGCGCCCCGCTGCGGCGCGACGCCGAAACATACTCGCCCCGAGCGAACAAGTGTGTTTCGGGTCCTCGCCGCTGCGAAAGCTGTGCGCTGACGTCCAGGTTCCCCCAGAAATGGCTCTTTGCTGCTCTGTGCTACCAGATCCTGGCGCTCCAAATCAGCGAGCGGGCACTCTATGGCTCCGTCGTCGAACTGCCAGGCTTTGTGAATATAGGGGAGTCTATGACGAGTGTTATAATTGTAGCGCAACACCGCGTGTTCCGACAGCTCCAAATCTTTCTAAAATTCACTGATTTAATGGTTCTTAATGATACTCAGCAAGTTCCGAATTGTAACGAAATGTGTTTTTTCACAAATAAAAAAAAGTGATGAACAAATTTTACTTAATTATCCAACTGATCGTGACTATATTATGCCTTCGGCCGCATAACTCACCTGCGCATACCGCATTAGTGCAGGTTTCACGGTTTTTCTTAAAAAAAACAACGTGTACAGCCTTAAACAATACCTGTATAAACAAATAAATAAGCCAACAAAACCAAGGGAAGATGCCAGCCACTACCGGCTATTCTGTTTCGAACGCCGCGTGGGGTTGACGTTCATTGGTATTTATGGAGGATGGTCTCGGCCCGAAATGCGTCCTCGTGGGTCCTTCGTATAGGAGACATTTAGGTAATTTGATTTGCTCCGATAGACACTTTGGGCAGTTCGATAGTGGCAATCAGCGGGCGAGAAGGAAACCGCGTTCTCCCGCATTTCCGAACCACTCTTTGTAGTTGAGCACGCAGTCGTGTTTGACTGCCGAGGTGTCACTACACGATCGAAACAAAAAAAAAAAAAGAAAAAAAAAGAAAGAGAAGATGAGGTACGATAACGATGACAAAAGGAAGCTCCCGATTTAATCGAGAGCTCGGGGGCAGAGTTTTACGGTTCGTTTTTATGGACGTCAATGGGACATGAGGGTCTTTGGGGCGCAGAAGTTCAGGAGGAACGGTTACGTACGGGCTTGTTGGCAGCGGTACGGGGCCCACTGTGGTCCCTGGCGGCGCCCTAACAGGTCGGAGGGTATTTGGACCTGTTTCCGCTAACTTAATTTGCGAGGGTGTGGGTGAGTTGTGCTCGCTTTGGGGAACGCGGCTCTTCAGAATTTGTGTAATAGTTTTTGTTGTTGTTGTAATGCTGCAGTTATAGTGTTCGTATACATCGTCCAAAAATTGCGGTGTGCGCTATAGACCCGTTAGCGGATGTATCGGTGGACACGCCTCGAGAATGTTCAGAGCATCTTTGGATCGTACGTTTGTGTACCTCGAAGGTTTGTCAGCGGACAGTTTGTTGTGTGTGAAGAACGTGGCAGGACCGCCATTCAAGCCGGTATGACGGTCCTGTCACGTGACCTCAACACCGATTCAGTTTTCCCGCTAAATTTACCGGGGAAAATGGCATCACGGGACTTGGTGGCACGTCACTTATGAAAAAAATCAGTTTCTTTTAAGCAGTGATAGAGTGCAGGCGAGCTGGTAATTAATTGACATCTTGGAAACCCTGAGATGGGGAACGATTTTATCGTTCCCCATCTCAGGGTTTCCAAGATGTCAGTTTCTCCGCTAGATTTACCGGGAACGTTGACGTCACGTGACCTCGACACCAGTTCAATTCCCCGCTAAATTTAGCGGGAAAATTCAGTTTCTCGGCTAGATCTAGCGGACAAATTCAGTTTCTCCACTAGATTTAGCGGGAAAACTGACGTCGCGTAAACTCGACACCAATTCAATTCCCCGCTAAATTTAGCGGGAAATTGAATTGGTGTTGAGGTCACGTGACGGCAATGTTTCCGCTAAATTTTACGCGGAAACTGAATTTGTTCATAGGTGACGTGACACCAAGTCGTGTGACGTCCTTTATCCCGCTAAATTTAGCGGGAAACTGCATTGGTGTGGAGGTCGCGCGGCGTCAGTTTTTCTGCTAAATTTATCGGGTAAACTGTGGGAGGAGGGGAGGGTACGGACGATTGTAGGAGGGTGCGCAGGAGGAGGGTAGGGTACGGAGGAGGAGAAGGAAAGAAGGAGGAGGAGGGGAGGAGAAGAGGAGGAAGAAATAAGGAGCAGCGAAGGAGAAGAAGAGGAGAGGGTACAAAGGAGGAGGGGGAGGGGCATACCCCCCTTGGTATCCTTCCCTCCTCCTCCTCAAGAGCTGCGCTCTAATTTCGCATTTCAGGGATTATTAAACGTCTTTCATATTTTTACTCTAATCAGGGACGTTTTTTTCTTCAGTTTTGTAGATTGTAGCAGCGCACTGAAAGCTAGTTTTTGTTTATTTATTTGTTTTGTGCTCAGGAAGAGCTTGACGCATTGATAATGATACGCAATAGATTGATTACAGGTTAGTTACAAACGCCACAAAAGCTGGATAAAAAACATCGATATCTGCTACGCCGAGGGTTATTATAAGAATGTTGAATCCGGGTAATGGGATTGGTTAGGACGATTTGAATAACGTCAGAAGTCGGAGAAATGCGCGAACGTCGTCTCGAAATAATAATAATAGCTGATGTGCGATCAGGAGAATCAATTAATTCATGAATACATTTATAGAGGAAAACTAAATCTGGCGCACGTCGTCTAGAGCTCAAAGTGGGTCAGTTGCATCGTTCCACGAGTCACGCATGACAAGAATAGGCAGTGCGACCAATATAACGATCATAGAAAATTCGAAAGAAGCGATTCTGAACATTTTCTATCATCTCTAGACTCGTAAAACTAATACAAATCCAGACCACAGAGGAAAACTCCAACTTGGGCCGGATTAACGAAAGGTATAATCGTAAAATACGTGTTGGCGTGGAGAACTCACGCGTAATTCTAGAGATGACACCCAGCTTACGGGAAGTCATTTATGAGGTTATTAACATATACAGTAAAAAAATAAGAAGGAGTCAGTGTATACACCAAGATCACGCGTGCACTCGAGTCTTCGCAATGGAACATTGCCGATCTGGTAAGAGAAGTTGATTTTTCCTACCTTTCGAGACAGATACATAACAACAGTTTTAGAAGGACTGAGCATCAACATGCTCTGACGTCACCAATCACACACTAATTTAACATCGTTCATAAGCTCTTCGCAGTCGTCCGAGGTTAAGATCTGCCTAAACAGCTTGATATTATCTGCATATTGCAAGATGGCTGCATTATGAACACTCGGGGTAAGGTCATTAATTAAAACACTGAAAAATAACGGCGCGTAAGTATCGACCGAATTTGGATAAAATCAAAGAACCGCAAACCCGAAAGAGAACCCTAGGGCTAGGAGAGATGTTCAAGAACATGTACAAAATTGTGTATATTGGACAAATAATAATAATAAACAAATGAACAAAGTGAGGTATTCATGCCATAGGATCCTAGTTTATGTATAAGAAGCGGATGATCAACCAAGTCGAAAGCCTTTAAAAGGTCAAAATATACAGCGTCTACCTGTGAACGCTGACACACTGTAGGCGTTTTTTTTTTGAAAATGACACTAAATTTGTTTTAACAGACCTTCCGCGCACAAAAAGCTATGTTGCAAAGGGCTAACCTTATGCTTAAAAAAAGTTTGGAATGCGATCAAATAAAACTATTTCGTAGACCTTATGTAGACACTGAGAAGTTGAAAGGCATAATGCGTGGCTTCTCATGTTCAGCTTCTTGCTTTTCGATTTGTTCTTCGCCGTTTCTATTGGCCAACTTGCAATTTAATTTGCTGCGATGACTGAAGAGTGTACGTGTTAGGTAAGGACGGTCATATGGGTGTCGTATCTCTTTTTTTTTGTTTTCAAATAATTCTTGTATACGAGGTAGTAAAACTGGCACACACAACGGAACGGGCCTTACTTTTGCAAGATAATTCCTTTTTTTTTTCGTCATAAAACAATTGCGTGTGAGAGGAGATGGAACAACGATTTCCCCGATTGCGCGTAAACGAAACTTTGAGGGCCACACGAACAAAGAATACACCCTTGTACGAGGTACATATTTTTATGCTTAAAGTAAGCCAACTGGTTTACTTAAATTAGTTAAATTTATTTTATTTAGGCTTATTTTTCGAGTAAAATAATTGACAATCTTTGCCCGTTGCGCAACTTTCTTTACATTTATGCAATTTTCGGCGCTTTTTTTTAACACATCTTAGGATTCAGTTTTAAAGCTGAAACTTTTTGTACATAGTATTTTATGCTTCCTTCACTTTTCTTTTAACAAAAAGCGTAGCGCTCCGCTATCGAAAGTGTTTTTTTTTTTTTCACTTGCGCCCGGAAGCTTTTTAAAAATCGAAGAAGTCAAAGTTATGCAATTTTCGTGCGGCAATAAAACAAATATTATCATCCTCGATTTTGTTTCGAGCTAAACCCTTGAAAACAGGTAAATCAAACTAAAAAATAAAACCATTTTGCATTATATTGTTTTATATTAGAAAAAAAAAGTTTATCCAAGTTTATGATTAAGTCAATTACAGTTGAAGGATTCCTGTCTCGACGACCAGTGGTACCCAAGCACCGTATTCACAATGACCGTATTTGATCCCATTATCGCCCACACACCATAAAACGTTATGCAAAAAAAAAAAAAAACCTGCGAGTTTGTTTTATTAATGATGTGGCTGATATTGCCTGTGAAAAATGCACTTTGCGGTGCGCTATGTCCTTAGGGTATTGTACTCGGTCGATTGCGCTGCAATGCGCTGCCTTCCGAGGGTAGTTTGCTGACATGTGTGTAGTCTGCTGACAAAATGCTCTGCTCAGTCCTCTAGAGGTCAATACTCCTTTTTCTATTTACAGTGAACTGTAACGAACGCTACAAACAAGCTCAGCCAATTAAACATATCAAGTAAAAACGCGTCATTGCGTCCCTTTCGAAGGCCACGTGACACACACATGACATTGAATTGACTTGCATGGCTCGTAGCTGTTGTTTATTGTAAAGAAAAATGGAGCGTAGGAACAGGCGACGTTACGGAATTGCATTTTCCAACCGATGGCGGGTGTGACGATAAAGAAACAATAGCAGGTGTGTATAAAACGGTACATATAAAAATAAAAAGGACTAAAGAGTCGAAAGTTGTGTCATTAGACCTGCGTTGCGCAACCGTGAAAGTGATGCGTCTGGTTTTGGTAACGCCGCGGTACATCGGATGTTGTTCACACCCCGCAGGGAAAGGCTGATATCACCCCCAATATTATATGGTTATCGGTAATTAAGAAACAAAACGAAACAAAACAACAACTGGACAATGGGTAAATGGTTGACATTTTGAAGTAATTTAATATGTTTACACGTAGTCGCCCAATTTAGAGTATAAACGAATCCACAAATACTTTAAGAAAAAAAAAAATCTTCGGACTCAGGAAGTAAACTACGAAGATCTGGGTGGCCACACGCATTCTCCTGAACCGCGTGTGCGGTCGTGTTTGATTCTAAATAAACTAAGTAATAACGTCAGGGGATCTTAGAATGGAGTACCGAAAAGCTTTGCGCAAGACAAAGAATAGCGTCGTCACCAGTGCGCACACGCCACGCCCAAACCCCGTTTTGGATTGCCGCATGCCGACGATGTCATTTCTTTGCATACGCACATATCTGGGTACGCTATTCTAAAACCTGTGATTAGGAAAATTTTACGAATTTTGAGAAACATTGCCTGGGTAAGTGTCAGTTTTTGTATATTAGTTCTATATTACGTTAACTGTATTTATAAAAAAAAACTCACAAACATCGCGCCTGGAGCAATTGTTTGCTAACTTGCAGATATTGGCACGCAAACGTGTGATCATTACCGATAAACAAAATTTTTTAAAAATGATTAAAATATTTTTTTTTAATTTTTGTTACCTATGTTACTTTACATGGTTATCTTATCCCATGATGCATATATGATTGTGGAAGAAGATGCAGCACCCTTGTGTATCCCCTTTTTTGAGTCTGCGCAGGTCCTTCCGCTGTGTGGGGTAAACATTACTAGGTGTGCATTGGCTTTTCAAACACTAGAGGCATCACTTGCACGGCGTCATGGCGCTGGTCCAATGACGCTGTCTACTGTAGTCAGTATGAGTTTAAGGGGATACTCCGTCGAATTTTTTAGCTTCCCCAACTAGGTATATTTTCGGAATCACTCTTTAGTATCGTGAAATTCAGAATAGTCATTGTGAGATCGGCAAGTGAATACGATATCAAAATCAACATTCAAATAAATGCGCGCTTTTCAGTGCCGTGATGCCAAATAGAAGGCAGTTTTGGAGGTTGAGCGGGCAATCTAGAAATGGACTATGCCGTGCGTTCTTTTCGTGGTGCTGCGCGGGTGCTGGAGCCAGCTTCCAAAGCATTCATTAGCTGCTTGTAATATGTTTGGAACAAAGTCTACAGTTCAAAGAGTTTACACCTGCCTTCCGATGACGTCACTTTTTTATTGTTGCCAGTAGAGACGTTCACTTTTGATAAACACGGTGAGGTCCAAAATGGTAAATTCAATAACTTCGCGAGAAAAAAAATGCTTTGGCCCAATACTTGGGTTACCATATTAGTAAC